>CAJQZJ010032158.1:4123340-4137584 GCA_907164525.1 Lophiomys imhausi
TATCTATCTATCTATCTATCTATCTATCTATCTATCTATCTATCTATCTGAATGAGTTTAAATTTATATACCTAACTCAGCTTCCATCCTAATTTACATTACCAACGTAAAAACATTTTCTTAGACATAGAACACATGTCTTCAATATGACAGGGGAACTGTACCCATGAAATCTCAATAGTATGATTGTCTAAAAGACCCTCAGACAATGACAGCATCAGTTAACATGCCAATGAGGATGGGGAAGTGTCTTAAGACCCTAAATCCTAGGTGATGAGCTTCAGACAATTAATGACTGCTGAAGAAGGGAGAATCAGTCTTCTCCAAGGATGAACCCCCTGATTGGTTATTGGAGGAAAGGGATGGGAGAAAATGATGTAGATACTATGAAATTCTATATATAAAGAAATGAACAGACAGATAAATATATCACTATGGACATGCAAATATTTCAAAATCCAAAAATAACATGAAATCAAACCTTACTTGTAGTCCTGATAATTACAGATAAGGAATGTTGATTTTGTGCTAGGGAACACACCAGGTCCTGCCCATTAAGAAGGGCCTGTGCCACCCTGACTGTTGTGGTTGCCATGAGAAACTGCGCACTTGATCTATGGCCACAGCTAAGCAGGGTTAGGCTTGGTTGGAACTTGGATCAGATGATGTGGGAGGAGTGACAGGGAGGTAAGAGGCCCAAGTGGAATCTCAGAGATGAGGCACCAGGGGGAAAGGAAGCACATGTCTGTATCTTAGGAAGGAATCTATCCATAATTCAAGAAAATTAAGAAAGTTAGTTTAACAATATTAGAAGACACCTATCAACAACAGGGAAAACGTAATAGTCACCATGATCAGAAGGACAAGCACATCACCTGAAATTCACATTCTGACAGAGGATGCTCAAAGATAGGGTTTAGATAGTCTGGGCTCATCCTGGTCATTTCAAGTAGAAAATTTGTTGCTAAACTTAAAAAGTGGACTTCTATCTTAGGAGAATATAAAGAATTTAATGCCAATAATCGGTCCAATGTACTGGATGGTAATCTGGTTTCATGGCTCCAGAAATTCCGAATAATTAATCTGCAAAGTGAAGAGAAAAATATGCTTAGATACCAGCAAATGAAAGGAAGTACTGCGCACAGTGTCATGTGGGAACTTCACAGCTTTCATCCACAGACATCTCGGTTGGAAGGGAGACTATATTGAAATATGAGTAGGAATAACCAGACGTTCTGAAGGACGAATATCCCCAAGTTATATATCCCCAAACAAATATCACCAAATGCGCAAACAGGAAGACTGTGCCTTGAAGAGTTTACAACAATGAGTATATAGTACTAGCAATTCTAAAACTCAAAATCATTTTAACAACTAACAGTAGTTACAGTTCACTCACTGGTAGAACACTTGCCTAGCATGCAAGTCCTTGGTTTAGATGCTAAGAATCAAACCAAATTTCATAAATCCTTCACTGCTTTGCTAAAACAACTCACTGTAAAAATTACTGCCTTAATGTATTCAGAACATTAAAGTCAAGTTAGGATTGGGAATATAGGTTAGTTTTACTACTAGCTTGATAAATGTGAGGCTCTCAGTTCAATTCTCAGTATTGCCCAAAGAGAAAAACAAAACAAAACACAGACTTTTCAACAGACAACCACTTATGAAATTTAAATATAAACTGCTAGAAGTTCAATGAATTTTTAATTACAGGAGAAGAATAAGTAGTACTTTGTCCTTTGTTAAGTGGTTGGCATTTGATAAGACACATAGCTGATTTAGGGCATTTTAGAGACCAGTCCTTATTGCTTGTATCTTCACATAGAATAATCATTATGGTTTCTTCCTAATTCTAAAGTGTCCAACACTTCATGTAACCTTGATATGTATAATATCATTTTAACTATTTGTGTCAAATGGGAAACAGAACAGCTGCTTGAACTTGAAAACCTTTAACTAACTTTCTGCATAGGCACTTTGTCTTAACCACCTTTTCATGAGTTTTATTTTGAAAGAACCTGTCAGGATTTTAAGATCTTATTCTTCATAATGTGATGAAGAATAGAAAACCACGTTTTACTAAGGATTAGAAAATGCTGGAAGCAGAGAGAATGATGATATCACAGAAAGCACTTTCAGCTAGTCTAGAAAGCAGTAAACTAATCCTGATCTAATTTATCCAGAAGAAGCACACACTGGAGTCCAGGGTTCTCATCAGTCAGTCCTTGAATCAGCACGTCTTTTGCAAGTTTAAATATTTCCTGGGACTCTGGATCCGTTTGACTTTCTGGATCTCTGTTTGAGAGAACAACGAAATGTTAGTATTCTTCTCTATTCCAGGCATACAGCTGGGTTAAAGTGGCGGTGGGTTTGCACTTTACAGACTGCTGAAGGTATGAGATCGGGACAGACCTTCCTTGTGTGCTTGAGTCCTGTCACCTGCAGGCACCCGAGGGATGACACTGGCAGGGACACGTCTCTCTGAAAAGATCTGCTATGAAAGTACGTTTATAAGGGGGCACTCATATGCTTAAAAAAAAGATTATGTATGCGTGCCTGGACTCTTATGCATGTGCATATGTGCCACGTGTATGCAATGCCTGCAGAGACTACAAAATGGCATTGTGGGAGCTACCTGTCATGGGTAATGGGCACCAAACTCTGAAAAGCAGCAGGCATCTTTAACAGTTGAGGTCTCCCTCTAGCTCCAACTCATATTACTAACTCAATTGATAATTTCACTCTCTATTTCCTACATATTCATGAAATACTTACAAAAAAAGGATAACTCAAATATACTGGAATAAACTTATTTCAATTATCAGTGATACTGTTAAAAATATTCTTATATTCCAAATCACTAAACATATCCACATAAGCCCTTCAACAAAGTTAACACAGGTCTGGGGAGATGGTTCAGTGGGTATAGCAGTTGCTGTAAAAGCTTATGGAACTAAGTTCAAATCCCCAGAAATCATACAAAGCTGAGCAGAGTGGTGCACATCTGTAACACCCAGTCTTGTTAGCCTGGCTACACAGTACAAAGAGACACAACTGAAACAAGTGGAAGGGGAGGACCAACACCTGAGATTGCCCTTTGACCTCTGTGTGAGCAGAGGCACATTCCTGTAATCACATACGCCCATAGGCAAACACGCACACAAACACACACACACACACACACACACACACACACACACACATGATTTTTTTTTTAAGAAGTGATATAAAATACAATGAAGGGCTAACCTGTAATTGTCATGAATCCACATAAGAATATTATACATTTGTTCTCTACATGTTGGAGAAGGATGGGAAACAAATTCCACAACAGGATTCAGAAGTTCTCGGAGTTCTACTGGCTTTAATTTTGCCATCATCTTATAAACTATATCCAAACACACCTTTTGCCTTTCATCATCTCTATAATAAAGAAGATTTTCCATAACACATAAATTTAACAATGTTTACTTACAAAGTAAGACAAGCAACATTTTCTTCTTGTTCTAAAGTTTCAAAAATTGTTATAGTTCATGACACTACATTTAAAGCCTTCTAGTGAAAGAATAATGAAACTGTGACACATATATACACATACACACAGAATTTTGTTTAGTTATAAAGAAATATGAAATCATGAAAATTTCATAGAAACGGAAGTTAAGTATTATACGGTGGTAACCTAGACCCAGAGAGACAAGTGCTGCATGTTCTTTAGTAAATGGATCCTAGCTCCAAAAACTGTAGACTTATGAGTTTAATTTGTAGTGTCTATATAGAAAGGACCCATAAGATGGGAGAAGAGACAAGGCCTTCAGTGGAGAGTGGATAGAAAAAACACTTGTGGACTGGAGAGATGGCTCAGCGGTGGTTAAGAGCACTTGTTGCTCTTCTGAAGGACCCGAATTCAAATTCCAGCACCCACATGGCAGTTTGAAACTGTCTGTAATGGCCAGGTATGTTGGCCCATGCCTTTAACCCCAGCACTTGGGGAGGCAGAGGCAGGTGGATCTCCGTGGGTTCAAGGCCAGCCTGGTCTACAGAGTGAGCTCCAGGACAGCCGGGGTTACACAGAGAAACCCTGTCTTGAAAAACAAACCAAAAAAGAAAAGAAAAGAAAAAGCACTTGTGATATGAAAAGTAGATAGAATATGGGGTAAGGATAAAGGAAAGGAGGAAGCAGGGAAGATAGTAGGGGTGGAAAGGTTTTGGGGGGATTAGGATGAGAGGGTGGGGCAGAAGAGAGAGTTTGGGGGAGTTTAACCAAACAACAGTAGTTAAAGAAAGCCTTATGGAAACTCACTACTTTGCACGTTAATTAAAAAGTAGGGTTTTAGCCGGGCAGTGGTGGCGCATGCCTTTAATCCCAGCACTTGGGAGGCAGAGGCAGGCAGATCTTTGTGAGTTCGAGGCCAGCCTGGTCTACAAAGTGAGTCCAGGACAGCCAAGGATACACAGAGAAACCCTGTCTCGAAAAAAACAAAAAAAAAAAAAAAAAAAAAAAAAAAAGTAGGGTTTTGGTTTTGGTTTTTGGTTTTCTTCATGGTTAATACAGACTCATAAACGGTCAAATGCTGAGAAGTGACTGCTGATTGTTCAGTCCTAAACAGGGTAGTTATGTGACTCCCCAGCCCCTTGAGTGTCAGGAAGCATCACTGATCAAGAGCAGAAAGAATGTTAACAACTAAAGGACAGGGAAGCATGCTGTGAAATGCTGCCTTCAGGACATGAGTGACCACTGCACAGATGCACTCACAGAAGCTGTCGCTACCTGCACAAGACTGAACCTATTAATAAATAGCCTATCACTGGCATGTGAGGGAGCTGATGGCATCCCACCTTAGCTGAGAAGCTATTGGTAGTGCATAGCTTCTGGGGGCGAGGCAGTGAACCATTTTTTGTAAGTAGTGCAGCCATTATTAAGGTGCCAAGTCCAGTAAAGAACCCCACATCCATGCACATACAAGTTAAACTCAATGGACTATTAAAAAAGGAAGGAGGGGAGATGATGAAAGTCAGAGTGGGGAGGCATGTTGGTAAGAAGGATTCTAATGGTAATGGGAAGGACAGAGAACTGGGAGTGGTTCTTATCAAAGGACATTATATATAGGTGTGTGTGCAAAACTGTCACAGAATACATAAAAATTATTTTTAAAAGGCATCATAAAAAGACCATCATGTACAACTGAACACCCCTCCTACTAAAATAGTCAGCAAGGAAGAAAATGGTGAATTCCAGGCACATGAAACCAAGGAAGACTAAAATGTAAAAATACAAATATGAAGTGATTATTCACAACACAATGGGAGGCATGAAGTAATTATTCAAAACATCCACAACGAAGAATCCAGGGTCAGATAACATCATGGCTAATGCATATTGAATTATTTTTTAAAAATTTATTTATTAAGTATACAGTATTCTGCCTGCATGTATGTCTATATTCCAGAAGAGGATAACAGATCTCATTAAAAACAGTTGTGAGCAACTATGTGGTTGCTGGGAATTGAACTCAGGACCTTTGGAAGAACAGCCAGTACTTTTAACCTCTGAGCCATCTCTCCAGTCTGCAGAGTGAATTTTTAAAGAGCTGAAAAATGCAAGGCAGACTAGTTCATTCATAGTAATGTTTTCTTTTCTTTTTTTTTGGTTTATTGAGACAGGGTTTCTCTGTGTAACCCTGGCTGTCCTGGACTCACTGTGTAGACCAGGGAAGCCTTGAACTCACAGAGATCCTCCTGCCTCTGCCTCCCAAGTGCTGGGATTAAAAGCCTGTGCCACCATGCCTGGCTCTGCTTTCTTACTTTTAACAATCATGAATGTGACTACCATGATCATGTAAAGGGAGAACAGGTGAAGGATATACGGGAATTTTATATAGTAATATAGTATCTTTTAACATTTTTGTAAGTATAAGATTATTTCAAAATAAAGTTCATTCAAAGAAACTGATGATTACACACAAAATAAGCTAAAAATATGAAGGACTTAGGCCAAAAACACCTTCAGGTGTTACCTAGTATGTCAGACAGTGATGTAAGTGTCCCCTGACTGCTAAATGAGCAAGTGTGTTCCTTATGTGCGGGTCTCCTGTTCCTGAAAGCAGTCAGTTTTCAGCATGTACTGTGAGAGAGTACAACACAATGACATTCATTCAAAGTGGTTCATAGTTAAAGGGGATACACGGCCAAGGGGATATTTTGTGACCTCATTGTACTCTAGGTATTGAGGCCACTTACCTATGTCTCATGACTTGAAGAAAGTCCTTACTCTTTAACTCTAAGTAGAGGCCTGTAATCTCCTCTGCTCGACAAAGCACCACTTCCAGACAAAGTGTCTTCATTACTCCATGAAATTTTGGCAGCAGAAAGAACAAAGCATTCAAGAACCTGGGTAAGTGAGGATGTTCATGAGAAGATGGCCCCTGATACTCTCCCTCACCTCCTACCCATATGCCACGCCCCCTGCCATTGTCCCTTACCTGTCAGCAAGAGGGGGGAAGCCCTTCACTACTTTGTTTAAGCATACGATAAATTTGTCTTCCATAGTATTCTGATGTTGCTTTAGCTGTTTTACAACCAGTTCACATACCAACTCTGCTATCACCTGAAAAATTAAGTGTCCTTTCAAACACACAGAAGCGGAACATTATGATAAGTGCTGGAACCAAAATTCATTTTAATTATTTAAGTTAACCCAAGGAAGATTTCCAATGTTATGACCTTCACCAAGGTTCACACTCAGGGATGAAACTGAGCGCTAGGAATGGCCACTGGTTTCCAGTAGCCACCAGACAGTCGTATTCCCCAGGCTTTGAGTACAATAGTGAGTGAGCAAGGCCACACTTTGGGCACTGTGCTATGATTCAAAGCCTTGTGCTTCCTTCTAACATAGAAATATTGCAAGTAAGTCCTCTGAGAAGATATCATTAATTTTAGTTTAATGTTTTTCAAATACAGTTTAAGATACATTTTCTGTTAGGTACCTTGGTAAAATATTCACACTGAACTATACATCAACAGACCCTAATGCAGGAAGACCCACAATACAGTCTCTTCCTTACTCATTAGTAACTGTTAAACATTCATTTGTATATTGTCAGTCCGCCCATTCCCTCCACCCCCAAGTTAGAGCTCTCCCAGAGCAGAGATGTGGCCTGTCTGTTTCCTGCTGTGTCCCTGGGGTCTGGAACCAACCTGTAAGTCTTAAAAAGCAAGGACTCTGTGTGGACAATGTACTCAAGGAAGTCACAGAAATGCTCACTTCAACTGTGTCTCCTCACAGATGTGGAAGATCATCACAAGCTTAAAGGCATGAAGGGGAAATGGATAGCTTTTCAACACAAACTTACTGCTAATTGGGACTATTCAAAAATTATGCTCAGAGAAAATACTTAACCACAGATTTCAGTGGTTTTAAATCTCACATGGAACATTTCAATTATTTCACTGCTGATACATACAGTGTATCTTTTCAGGCTGAGAGTATAGCTCAGCATGGACTGCTCCCTCGCCTAAGATGTATCTTTTCATTAAAAGTATTTAATCTGGTAACAGGATGAAATGATAAGTTTAGCAAGTGAAGAAAGTACAGTACAGATCAGACAAACAGAAGACATGACAGACACACTCATGATAGGAGGCAGCCTGGAGGTGTTGAGGATGGCTTGGTGGAGAGATCAGGAGCCACTCTATTAAGTTTCATTTTACTTTTCAGATTCTTATACTAAATCTATACTAAATTTAATTCAGAAACTAATGCAAGGCAAAGTATGTATGAAGCAGACACCTGAGTAATGAGAAAATCAAGCTAGGACTTCACTGTGACTTCCTAACACGTGGTAAGGATAAAGAACATTGCACATTATAGTGGAACCCCACACCCTAGATGGTGTGCCTTATCAAGCTCCAGTACGAGTGTAAGCTCTTGGGCCTCACATGACGCAAGATCTGAGGGAGTATGATATGTGAGGACCCACCTCATCTGAGGAGAAGGAGAGTACCAAGTAGAGGAACAAGGAGGGAGGGAGGGAGGGAAGGAGAGAGGGAGGGAAGGAGAGAGGAAGGGAGGGGCCAAGAGGGGAGGAGGGAGGAAACTATGTTCTAGAAATAAATAATACTTTTTTAAGAAAAGAATTAATAAGCTTAAAAATATAATAAAAATACAATATAAAATTTTCAAACTATAATTTACCTTACTGGCATGAAAAGAAAATGGCCTTAATTTCAGATTAGAATGTTAGACTGCAGGTGGCTACAGAGATTACACAAACTTGATAGCAGCTTAAAAGTTTTTTTGTGTTTTTTGGTTTTTTTTTGTAGAGGTATAGGCTATTTCCATGGTTTGGCATTAAAAAGCAGATAACAGGTTTAAAACACTGTAAATAATTAAAAGTGACAGCTGTTCAACCTGGTTTTACAAACCTCCAAGAGTTGAAAAAACTTAGAGCTAAGGTAAAACAATGCATGGTATTAGCCCATGCCTTTACCTCCAGCAGAGACAGGAGGATCACTATAGAGTTAGTTGTCTTATAAATTCTAGAGTTACAAGAAACAGGGTGGTGATGGTGCACACCCTTAGTCACATCATTGGGGAAGAATACACCCTTAATCCCAACACACTAGAGACAGAAACAGGCAGATCTCAGAGCTCAAGGCCACCTGATACAAAACAAGCTCTAAACAGAGAAAAACTTTGATCCAGGAGTGGAGGAGCACATCTTTAATCCCATCAGTTGGAAACCACATGTCTTTGATCCCAAAATTTAGAATGCAGAGACAGGCACATAGGATTTGGAAAGATTTAAGTTTAAAAGCTACTTACAAAAGGCAGGCTGCAATTCAAACAAATTGTCCTTTGAGATCTCAAAATATATACACTAAAGGTTTGTTTAGCTCCAAAATATCAAAATAATTTCTTCTTTAATCCGGATTGAAAGGTAATACTTTATATATTATCAAAAAAACAAATTTGCTCCAGGAAAAATATTACCTGACCCCCCCAAAAAAAAAGGTAATTGTCCCAGAGTTAGGATTAGGGCAGGGCTCTGTTCTTATCTTTCCAGGAGATTTAAAGCATCCGTTCAAGGAATCCAGGGACAACTGGACAACGGAAACCTCAGCAGAAAACAGATCAGACACCAAAGAAGACGAGTGGCCCAGATGATCCAGCCTTGCAGACTTCTTCAATAGCAGTTTCCTCAAAAGTCTATAACCACAACAACTCAAAATCGCTAAGATCGTTCAGCTCCACAGACTACTCCAGCCAGATCTTCAGTAAAGTTCTGAAGATCAGCTTCTGTCTATGAACTTCTTAGGACATCTAAATAGCTGAGCACAAAGGGACTGAACATCAAATGATTCTATTAACATTTTTAACCATTTTTCCATTCTTATTTGGGCCCCAAACAGGTTTACTACGTCCCAAATCAGCAGGAAGTCATTTTAAGAGAACAACGTCCCATCCCCAGAAGGTGGGGAGGGTGTTCTTCCCCTTTGGTTATTTGATAGATAATAGAAAATTTTGTTATTTAGGGGAAAAGACTACAAGCTGTTAAATGGTCTTGTTAAGTGGGTTTTGGAGGTTAGACCCAGGGACTTCTCTCTTTTGCTTTTCTGTATCCTCCTTTCTCTCCTATATAGGAGTGAACAGACTTGAGAAAAATGGGACATAGACATAGTATAGGAAAGAACAAGAAAAAAGGACAGATTATTGAATATAGCTTTATACCTTTGTATACTGATACAAAAATTAATATTATATTTGGCTAAATTGGTATTGATCATTGTATATTAATGCAAATTTAATACTGTATAGGGCTACATCGGTATTGATCTTTGTATATTGATACAAAATTAAGATTATATTTGGCCACAATGGTATTGACCCGAGTATATTAATGTAAAATTAAGATTGTATTGGGCTACATCGGTACTGATCTTTGTATATTGATACAAAATTAAGATTATATTTGGCCACATTGGTATTGATCTTTGTATATTGATACAAAATTAAGGGTAACGCTTCTTAAAGGTATTGTTTGTAGTAATACTTAAAAATGAAATGTCAAGTTTTGACCTCTCGCTACCAACTGACATAAACTGTTTAGGATAATTAAGAAACGGAAACTAATAGTCATGAAAACGTGTCATTTTGTTAGTTACTATGACAGTCTATCACAGTTATTTTCTAAGCTACTCAGAAATCAAGTTGCTAAGAGACAAGCAATATTTGCTTATCTAAATATAAGAGATAGATAGGGCATCTTCAAAAACCTCAAGAGATCTGCAGAATATGGCATTCAAAGATGTTTTCTTAACTTAAGATTTTTTGATATCGAAACATGTCAGCTCCTGACAGCACCCCCTATATTACTCCAAGTAGAAGATGAGCATCGAAGAATCTCCAGTGGGAGATGACTGAATTGGTGGTAAGCCATTCTCTTGGCAAGAAAAACCACTTGCTTCAACTGTAGACAGACTTCTGTCCAAAAAGGACAAAACTTGGAAGCAGGTAAGTCGACAGCTTAGCTCTGCCAAGACAGGGTAGGTAAGTCCTTCATAATTCCTGCTCTACAACCAATGTCTGTCAGAGAAATGGGGCCAAATGGCTGAAGATTGATGCTGTAATGTATGGAGAAAAAATGGGAACTGTCCAGGCAGCCACTGGTATGTCATTTTTTAGTTTTGGAAGCTGCAGGCCCTGCACTTCCTATATAATCAGATATATTTATTCCTCTCAGGTCTCTGAGGTGGTTGAAGAACAGATAGCTAGAGTCTCATAGCTAAATTTTGAGTTGTTTAGGAATCAAGAGGGTGTTCTGGATCTAAGAAGATGTTTTTAAAATTGTGATGCAAGTTAGTGTGAAAGCTGAGTCAGATATAGAACTTTAAACTCATGGAGATGGTTAGATAGTAGAATGTTAAAGTCAGGTGCCAAATACATATGGACTGGACATTGGGAATGTATGCTAAGCCATATAACTCTTATAATCGTGGCCTATTTATTTCTGTTGTTTTGTATTGTATTTATAGTTATAAGAAAAAGAACCATTATTTGGACTGAAAGGGAGAGCTGTTGGGGGGAAAAATAAATACCTTAAACTTAAAAAAAAAAAAAAAAAAAAAAAAGAAGGGAAGAGGATGGTGGGGCTGAGGGGGAGGAGGGTGGAAGGGTGGGACTGGAGGGGGGATTAGGGAGGGGATTGTGATTGAGATGTAACTTGAAGAAATAAAAAATAAATTATTAAAAAAAAAAAAAAAGAACATTGCACATTAACACCTAACATTCAAGGGCATTACAGTCATGGCCTAACAAGGCTTTTCTCAGGTAACTATTTTCTTAATTTTACAATGAACAGCGATGAATACAAAGACATGGTTCTCCCAATATGTGGGAAATAAACAATGGTTATAGAGCCAGTCCTAAACAAGTCACTTGTATCACTCCTTTCTAGGGTTCCAGGAACAGTATGAAAGGGCGACAGGACGTATGAAGAGCTGGAAGACAGGGTTAGGGCTAGGAAATGGCATTCCCTAGAATCATTACAACTACTGTAATCATTAACTCAGATTAATGCACTGGGCCTATCTCCATTAGACTATCCCTATTAACAGTCAATCAAGGAAGGGCTCATAGGCCTACTCTTTACCTCTGAACTATTTACTGGCTATTGATAAAACTTTGGGAGATGGAGAATCACTGTCATTAGCAGTGTACCCTCTGCTGTGCACACCATGCCCCGACAGATAGCTCCAAAACAGTAGTCACACAAATGTTTTTCACTTGGTCCCCATCATAAAACAAAATGAATAGAGGGCGCATGGGGAGACTTGTGAGAAGGGTGGAGGGTGACCAAGGTGGAAGCAAGGCAGTAAAAGTGGTAAGTATACAAGGTTCACATACGTGAAATTGTTGGGGGTTTTCTGTTTTTGGTTTTTTGAGACAGGGTTTCTCTGTGTATCCATGACTGTCCTGGACTCACTTTGTAGACCACGCTGGCCTCGAACTCAGTGATCCGCCTGCCTCTGCCTTCCGAGTGCTGGGATTAAAGATGTGCACCACCACACCCAGCATGTGAAATTGTTTTTTTAAAAAAAGGTAATAAAGGTAAAAGTAAGCTTATAAACAAAGAACGGAAGGTGGGGCTGAGATGTCAACATAAAAAGTACGCTCCGTTTTCCGAAGGGTTTGCTTTCTTGATTTTACTTTAAATTCAAATCCATTTTCAGACATGGAAAAGGGCAAGAGTCCAATTTACCGTCTTGCTCCCTTCCTGTCCACTTCAGGCTGTTAGTACCTCAAAGTCTGTCCTCACCCATTCTGGCACCATCCACAGCACAGCCCCCACCCTACCCTGTTTCTCCCTTCAGGAGAGGAAGGTCCATGAAGATACAAACTTGGGGTGCATAAAGAAGGCTTTTAAATCCATGAAACTAGATAAGTAGCTCATGAGTGTAACATAAAAGATCACCAAAGCAGAGCAAAGATCTAAAAACAGTCACACAGTGAGAAGTGAGCCAGGAGAGCAACCTAGAGGCAGCAGTATCCTGGTTAGCCACTCTGCCCAGAACACAGCAGCAAGATTGTGCTGATGGGGTGGGCAGGGCCAACTTGCATGTTAGATAAGTGCTCTTTCACTCCCACAAACCTCAGTCCCTACATGGCTGGCATCCACCACAGTGGGGCTGCATTAGCATGAAGGGATGCCCTACTGTGCCCAGTGTGTCTCAAAGAGGATGCAGGGTAATCACAATCACAAGTGCACCGCACAGCACTCACATGTTTCCGCTCAGTAACATGTTGAAGAATAAGTCCTAGAACTTCTGCTGCAGCTGCATATATTTCTTTATACTTCACAAAGGACATGTTATTGACTAAAGCTTCAAAATACCTATAGTAAACAGAGAAAACAAGCATAAAACAATCCATTCTGATGTTTGACACAAAAAGCACAGAAATTCTCCTCCTCGTTTTACATTAATAGGCAAATTGAAAAATATAAATATAAAATGTGAGGCAAATTACTTAAATATCCATGAATAGACTTCAATGTCCATGACTATAGAGTTATGGGCTCTGGCTTCATAACCATGAAAGTCTACTGTTCAATCCCAGGTCATCACTGCAGTAAGAGTATGTCCAATAAGCCCCAGTCCCTCTCCTGGACACCACAGAAAACTGCAGGAGAAAAGAGGGAGTACCTAAGACTACTGTTTTCCTGTCAAGAGCCATCTACAAGCAACATAGTGCTGAGAAAGAGAAGGCTGATACTCTATGCAGAGAGTGACACATTAACTCTTGGCCTTTACAGACTCTCTGTGGTAACTCCTGCTGATGAAAACCAGGCTCAAATAGTTCATATTTCACTTTTCAAGTCTACACTGAGCTACTAGCTGCCTTAGCTCTAAACCCACACTATCTATAGCAAAAGCAGCAGGTACAACTTGTCTAAAGGCCAATATAAACCAAGAAGAATTGACATTGCTCCCCTTCTTACCTCCAGAGGCAAGGAATACAGGAGTGCAAGGCTAACCTTACAGACTATTATATGGATATCAACTTAAAAAAATCAGAAAGAGCAGGGCATGAAGCCAGGCATAGTGGTGCACACCTTTAATCCCAGCACATAGAGGAGAGGGAGGTGAATCTCTGTGAGTATGAGGCCAGTCTAGTCTACAAAGCAAGTTCCAGAGCCATGGACACTGACTTAAAAAAAAAAAAAAAAAAAAAAAGACCAGTACCTTTTGCCAAGTTCTAAACTATCTTACTATAGCCTCTTTCCTCTCTCTACACATCATACCCACCCCACCCTGAATATGTAATTGCCATCACTCAGGACAGAATAAACTGAGGCTGAAGACCAAGAAGAGAGCCACCAGTACAGTGGTATCTTCTTCATAGTCAAAATATCCAAATTCTCTCACAGAGCCCATGGTACCTCTAAGAGTAAATGTTTAAATGCCAGCTTCACAAATAAGAATCGGGGCAAGGGAGACAGATAAGTAGGTAAGAGAATTAATTGTACAAACACAAAGCTGGGCATGACCACGTAAGCTTGTAACCTTAGAACTGAGGGCAAAAATAAGCATATCTCAGGAGCTGGCTGGATATCCAACACAGATGACATGGTAAGCTTCAGATTCAGTGAAAGAGCCAGTAGCAAAGGAATAAGGTAGAAAGTAATACACTTGTACACACACACACACACACACACACACACACACACACACACACACACA
>CAJQZJ010032158.1:4137594-4157970 GCA_907164525.1 Lophiomys imhausi
ACACACACACACACACACACACACACACACACACACACACACACACACACTTGAAAGGAAACAGAAAATACCTAACAACTTCTGTTTGTAGATACATACAGAACAATTACACTAATTAAAGTTGTTTCATTACACTTATTTATTTGGTGTGTTTAGGCCATAGCATGTGTGGACAGCCAGAACAACTTGGGAGAGTTGGTTCTCTCTTTCTATCACATGGGTCCCAAGACTTGCATTCGATTCATCAGGCTTGCCTGCAAGCACCTTTACCCTTGCTAGCCCCAACTAATTTTTTTAAAACTTACATTCCTTCTTCACTCCAGACACATTTCTCCTTCCAAATGGCCTATAAATCCAGTCTCATAATTTTAGGTACAAGTATTTGTAACATTGGTCTTGTCCTTAGATATATCAATACTACATCTGAAATTCAAATTCAGAGACTTCATGAAAGAACCAGGCATAAGCTATGGTACTTACTTGGTACTTGTTATGTCACATTTTGGGTCATAGGGAGGCAAGTTATTAGCTATTACAATGCCTAATAGTTGAATTCCTACAGAGTTGTCCTTAGAATTAGGGTCCTTACGGGAAAATTTTTCAAATATTAACCTGTAACACAACACAAGGGAGAAAACAGTTGCATAAGGAATGAGAAGCAGGAAGATAAAGTATTTTCTAAAGCAAATTTTCAGTTAAATAGTACAAGTAACACTTGGCCCTTTCCTACTTGCAAGACCATGATTGTTAACATCCACTTGTTAGTTCTCACCTATTCTAATTACTTGTTCCAGCTTTGTTAGATAATAGTATCTTTTTTAAAGCTTTAGCTAGCTTCAGGCAAGGCTAATGGCATTTACACTAAGGCTGCAAGGTGCCCTGGGCTGGGGACTGCAGCAGACTCGACTGCCCAGTGTGGCCTTAAAGTGAAGGGAGGGCTACAGAGCTGGGTAGGGAGCACTGCAGGAGCTAAACACCTGGAAACAATATCTTATAAATGGACTCTATTTCAAATTATTACAAAGTTTTGGTAATCCTTTAAAAATTTTATTCCTGATAATTCATATAATTACACTCCATTGACGTTATAACTTAAAACTTGCTGCATTTTGACTTTTCTGTAGGCAAGACTGTAAAAACTAGCAAACATGTTACCTGTAAGGGATGGAAAGACACTCCTTCCAGCATTCGACAACGGTTTTAATAATTTCAAGGTTGTGTCTAAACACAGCTCTTTTGGGATGAAAGACGTGTTTCATTAGAAAATAAAGCAATCGATTTGCTAATACTTCATCTTTAGGGACCCCCTGAAAACATATTGAAATTTTGTAAGATATTTAACATTTCATTCTGTAAGAACATCTCACTCCACTCCTATTTTGTTGTTGTTTTGAAACAGGCTTCCGTGTAGCACAAGCTAGCTTCAAACTTACTATAGAGTTGAGGCTGCTCTTGAACTACTGAACCTGTACCTCTGAAGTTGTGGAACTGTAAGCATGCACCATCATGCCCAGCCTTGATAGTAATCCAAATACCCAATTGTAAAAGACAACTAGCATTTTACTGAGAAATCTAGTTTCTGGTTTAAACCCTATGTGGTTTTTCAGTGCTGACTACAGACAATATCCTTCCTTGGCAGGGGCCAAGGATGTGACTGCTCAGATGTGGGCACAGATAATGCACGGTGGCCTCAGAGGAAGCTATAATCACGGTTCATACCCTGGTTGGTCATGATCTTCATAGTATCTGTCCAGATATGCACTGTCTGAGGCCCCTGACAAAGGTCCTCTCCAGGAACGTCTGCTAAGACCTGATATAAGGTGGGACTGGAATCCGTAAGACTTGTTTCCACCAGCACCGAATGTATTGGCTCTTAGCCATTCTTATACCTCTGTCTCTGAGTCAATGACGCTAAAAGAGCCTCTTGTTCAGGGTCCCTCACTACTGTGCCCCCTGATACCTGCCTAGTGTTCTATCCCAGTGCTTCTACTAATTTCATCAGAGGAAGTTACTGAAGCCAGCAACACAATTTCCTTCTCACTTCTGTTGTGCGCTAGTGACTGGCAATTTCACTTTCTCAAGTGTATCTGAACTCCTCATGGTCCTTCTCATGGCTCTTAAGTTAATTAAGTATCCTGATTCTTTCATGATATTAGTCAGGCTACTAACTATTTTAACACATCAATACCAAGAAATCTAGATTTGGTTTATTGTGAAATAAACAAAACAGGAACATCCAGACACAAACACAGGAAAAAGCTACCCAAGTGTACACTAAGGATGGCGCATGTGAAAAGCTTATGTGTAACTCTTTGTACACTACCTATGTTCATGTTTCTAAATCAATAAGCAAAGCTCCATCACACTAACCTGCTAGGGTGTGTAGCACTTGCTCTAAGTCTTGTGCAATGGCAGTTACTTGGCAGACACTGTTAACAGTTTCATAGGTAACAGTTAACACTGTGAGAGCGAATAGACTGTGCCCCATGTAAGTGCCCCAAAAGCAGGGACCTGAAGCACAGAAGATGTTCTCAATTACAGAGACAATCATAACAATTCTGTTAACCAGCTTACAATTTCCTGGCAAGTAAAAGTAATAAACAAAAATACCCAACAGCTTAGTGAGAAAGGGAAGGCTAATGAGATTTCCAAAGTAGATAAAAGAAGATAAAAGCAAGCAGCGACACAGTGGCGTGTAGGTGCATTATAATAACACAACTATAGCTAAAACAGCAACATCATGCCAAGAGAAGATTAACTCCTCTGATGAGCCCATGGTAGGACATCAGATAGGAACGATATATTACTACATAAGAGATGCAGTGTTCCTTACTGTAGGCGTAGCCACGCCTGTCCAAGAGAGAACAGTAGCAACTATTTCCACCACCATGTAGTGAATTCCTTCTCCACTGTCCTCGGAAACAGCCAGCTGTAGCAAGGGGCCGAGCCAGTGCTTTGCATAAGGGCGAAAGACCTGCAGAGAAAATTTAAATGCTAAGTATAGATAACTGTTCTGAAGACTAAAGTATTAACACAAAAATATATTCTCCATCAGCTGACGTTTTATGACTTGACATAAATCTAAAACAGTTGTAACCTCCATTTACCAAACTTAATAGGATTCAATTTATACTGAATTATCTCAAGGAGTCCTAAGTAACTCAATGGAAACAGATTTATAATGAATCTCACTACTTAAAACTCAACAACTCTATCCTGAGTAATATGTAGCTTAGAAAATTATTTTATGCACATGCATAAAAAGTATGAGAAATAAGATCATGACAATGAGAAGGCACAAGTACCTAAATATTTTAATTTCATCCTATGTTTTAAGTCACTCTGTTATAAACACATTTTAAAGATCTCTAGCATCTAAATGAGAGTATCCATACACTAAATTCCATTTAATTATTTTAGAAATTGCAGAATGCCATGTTGGTGGAAAAGACTGAAGATTATAGTCCAAACTATCTTCTTAATTTTTCCATCTCCTTTTTAAGGAGATGGCCATAAGAACAAAAATATCTAGCATACTCTATGTATATCTGCGGTTAAACTATACACATATAAAATTTTTTATTATGGTTTTACACTATAATAAACACCTAAAGGCTGAAATGATAAAAATCAAGATGAATGTTTGTTTTGTAAGGTGAAAACTGTCTGGGTTATCTCCCTTTAGAAGCCAGTACTCTAAATGCTCTGGTCTACAGATATATGCAGGCTGCAAGGGCTTGGCCAGGAAACCCCTCAGGCCCTCACTCCAGTCTACAGACAGATGTATACAGGCTCCAGGGGCTTGTTCGGGAAACTCCTCAGGCCTCACATTTACTCCTGTAATGCAGTCCAGCAGGACAAGAGGCTTTCCTGTCAGCTCCAAGAACAACCAATAATGCCCAATAATGGCAGCTACTAAATCAGCATTTGGAATAACATGAGCTAGAAATCATTTGCAGTCCTAAATATTATGGGCTGAACTGTATGTACCCAAATATCTGCTGTCCCTGAAGGAAGCTCTCAGAACTTGAACTTATTTGGAAATAGGAAAGTGAGGCATTAAAGTAGGCTGCAATCCTATATGTACACTTGAGTCCTTAGAAAAAGGCAATTTGAAGACAGAAACACCAAGGAGGGGGTATGAATATAAGAATATCAACTCCATGTAGAGAATGCATGAGGCTAGTATAGGATCAGAGGAGCCAGTTCTATGGGGATCTTGGATGTCTGGCCTGCAAAGCCATTAAATAAGCCTCACTGTGATCATGAGACAGTGGTACTACTGGTGGGGAGTACACCTTTTTGGCATGTGTCATATGCAAAAAAACTAAAACATTTACCTACTACTTAGATAAAGGTAGCTATTTTACATATAGTTAACAGAAATATTTTTACCCATTTATCTGTTACAGTAAATAAGGCTCACAGCCTTAGGAAAAGTGCCAAGAATGCTGCATAGAAAGTTCACTTCTAATTCCAGACAATAATTAACATGTTTGACAAAAGGATTTTGAAGAAGTATCTAAATATGGTTGGCTGATTTATTGGGAGAACAATAATTCCATGTTCTATTTCTTTAAAGTTTCATTTGCTGTGGTATTTTCCAAGTAGATGCTCAGAACTGCACAGAAATTTTTAGAATTTTTTTTTAAATTACATACCTCTTCTGTATTAATAACAAGCTTGGCTAAGAAGAAACGGATATTTAAAGATACTGATGCATTTCCTAGTTTGTCATGAAGAAATTTCATCCAAGGAGGAAGATCTTTTGGTAGTGAACCCTGAAGTAAAACACAAACTTACTGTGAAAAGTGGAATAAAAGAATGCCATATTTTGTATTATAAGGAACTGAGAAAGATGTGAAGAATCCACCCCTTTAATATGCAACATGGTTTCATCAACATGAAAAGTTAATCCCTAAAGTGTCAGTGATGGATAATATTGACAGAAAACATAAGATTAGGAGAAAAAAAATACCTCTTCTCCCCTGGGTGTGATCACATTTCTTTCCATGTGCTTAATCAGGGCTGTCATAGCAGCCATACATTCGTGTTGATTGAGCTCATCCATCTCTAACTCCAGGATGTCACCCTGGGTCATGGCATCTTGATGTTCCTATGAAGAAGAACCCAGCAACGCAGATGCCACTGTTAAATGTCAGTGGACACAAGAAGCTCATTTAAGGGACAGTAGCTTAAAACAATAAAACTTAACTGAAAATATATTCTTTTATTAAAAAAAACCATTATTTCATATTATTGAAACATATCAAAACTTGATATGTTTTAATACAGAACTAAACACTAAACAGAGCTTCAAAGTTTTTCTTACGTCCCAAGCATATATACCCTCAGCTCATGTGGTGGTTTGAAAGAAAATGGCTCCCATAGGCTCATAGGGAATAGCTATTAAGAGTTATGTCACTGTTGCAGGAAATATGACACAGTCTCCTTCTGCTACCTGTGGATCAAGATGTAGTACTCTCAGCTACTCCAGCACCACGTCTGCCTGGATGCTGCCATGCTTCCAGCCGTGATGATAATGGACCACACCTCTGAATGTGTAAACCAACCCCAATTAAATGTTTTTCTTTCTAAGAGTTGCTGGGGTCATGGTGTTTCTTCACAGCAATAAAACTTTAACTAAGACAGCTCCCATCTCCCAAAGCCCTTCCAGGAGGGAGGCCATACCTATTCGGCCATCTCTGCGGTCTTGACCTCAGCTGTCTGTATGGTTGGTCAGTCCTGTGATGTCCTGACCTCTAACTGATAGAATCTGATGGTTGAGTTAACAGTGAAAGACCTGGCTTAGACCTTCGAACTTCTCCAAATCAACATTACTATTACAGGGCTACTGAGACTGACAGAAAACCTGGTTCCCTAGGAATTACAAGGCACAACAGTAACTTTCTGTATAAACTTTAACAACACTCTTAATATGTGAAATGTAGTCACCTCTCTCTGAAAATGGCCAGTGGTAGGTTTACGATCTTGAGTGCTGTATGAATAGCTCTGAACTCCAGTTGAGAAATCAAACTGACTCATTTCTTCACTTAGGCTACTGTCTGTCAAATATGACAATGAAGACATATAATGAGGACTGCCTGAAAAATAAAGGAAATATATTTGTACTCAAATACAGCCAATAAGAAATATGCTTCTCAGAACTCAAATAATATTGAAATTAAAGGACACTTCAGCTGTTTTCATCAATTCTGTGATTTTGTACAGATTAGCAAAAGGAACACAGAAAAAAAGAGTTTCCTTTGCTTTTGCCACTATTGAGTTACTCCTTTCTCTCTCTCTCACACACACACATACACACACAAATCTAGTTAAACTGGATGCAATTTTTAAAATAATGTTTGTGTTGTACATTTTGCTCATCAACTATAACACAGATACAGGAAGCAATACTACTAAAAATAGCTAATCCAAAATATGTCAGGGATCTAGAAAACAGGTCCAATTTTATCTTTAAATCAAAAATAATAAAAGTTATAAAAATAAATGAGCATATAAATACATATCAAAACAAGGAGCATGTGAAAGGACAGAAGACCAGGTTTAATCAGGGAGGCCATGGACAGCCTCTTTGGCAAGTTGATATCAAATAAAATGGTCCAAGGTACATTATCACCCACAGCTGAGGTTATTAGAGGGCCAAAGCAAGTCTAGGACCCACAAGGCACAGAACAGGGCTGCCATGGTGCTGAAGTGCCATGGGGAGCAGAGAGAGCGGCAGGTGTGCTAGGCGGCAGGTGAGAGGCCTTTGGGTGTGTCTGTTCTGAGGCAGGTGCAAGATGCTGGGAGGGTTAGAAGAGATTGGAGTAAGGACAGGGCTTACTCAGAGATCCGCCTGCCTCTGTCTCCCGAGTGCTGGGATTAAAAGCATGTGCCACCACACCCAGCTCAGGGCTTACATTTTAATATATATCTCTGAATCTATATAATAAGAATGTAACTCATATTCAAATAAAGATATACATCAGGTGCAGCATGGGGAAAAATAACCAAAATAAATTTCAATGGGAGTATTAAATGTATTTTTTATTAAAAAATGTATATTGCTGGACATGGTGTCTCATAATTTAATCCCAGCAGTATGGAGGCAGAGGCAGGCAGATCTTTGAGTGCAAGGCCAGGCTGGTCTACATAGTGAATTAAAGGGTAGCCTGGACTATATACTGAAACCATGTCTCAAAAAACAAAACAAAATCATCATCATCATTATTATTGTGTCTGCATGCTGTATTTATGTGTGGGGCATGTGTGTGTGCCATGGTATGTGAGTGAAGGCCAGAGAATACCTTTTCGGGAGAAAATTCTCTCCTTCTACCTTCAAGAGACAGGTCTCTTGTTTTGGCCACTGCACTCCATACTGCATGCCAGCTGGCCTGTGACATCTGGGTGATTATGCCATCTCCATGGACTCCAGATCTGCATCACTGCATCCAGATTTTTTACATAGGTTCCAGAGTTTAAACTCAGGGCATAAGGTTTATGAAGCAAGAACTTTTTATCCACTGAGCGAGCCATCTTGCTGGCCACTGTTTTTTCATATTCATAAACAAGTATCAACTACTAGAAGCATTCTAAATCATTCTGAAAATGTCCTACCTGAAGCCCCATTTGCTGCATCCCTGGCCTCTTTCCTAATTTCAATGTACTTTTTGTTTCTTTCCATAGGAACCTATTAGGCAAAATAAATACATAATTCACAATGTTTTAGAATCATGGTTACATCTTTTTTGTTTTAGTAATAATTGAGACACCCCCCCCATTACTAACTAAAAAAGACATTTTTGTGAATTTAAAAATATTCAAAACCATCCTTAAAAAGAAATGTGTATGTGTGTAACCAAAATTTTATTAAACTATATTTATTCATACCTAATAAAAACTTACAATCTATAAACACCTAATACCCAACAACACCTAAACAACCCCACCCTAACCCTTTTGAAAGTATATTAAGGCCGTGGGTCCTTGAGGGCAAACTTGTCAGCCTTCTATCTGCAGGCACACCTCAAACAGCAATCAGCAGTCTGGCTCTGACATTATTAAGGCACCCTCTGCCTCATTAACTTTGAGGCTTTCTCCTCAGGCTCAGAGCCAGCGTGGCTCACTGGCTCTTGCGGCCAGCCTGCTTCAACTGCTCAGCTTAGGGCAGGCTTCAGGCAGCTGAGACTTTCCACAGACACCTCAGGTGGATATCTGAACAAGCTGAATCCCTCAGGGCAGATGCCGTGCCACATGGCTTAGGCCTTGGTCTCTGGGCCTGGCCTTCTCTTCGAGGCTTTGCTGGGGATACTTTGCTTGTCTGGGACTATGTCGCACCCTCAAGTGACAAGGGTTACCCTTCCGCCTGTTTTTGAGGTCTTCACTGAGGTCTCAAAGCTCTGCTTGCCTCCTTGTGCCCCGGTAGTTGTGACAGGTCCTATGTCACATGACTTTTCTGCCAGCCTTCTTGGACTTGCTCATGACAAGAGTCTCTCTCTCAGACTCCACCTCTCAGTTTACGTGTTGAAGCTTCCTTCTATCTGCTTGCTTCTTACTGCCTCTGGACTCGAGCATGGCCTCGGGGCTGGCAGAAGGCGTACTTTGCTCTGTACCTTGTCGTCTGTCACATGAGCATCTCTCTTGTGGGGACTCCTCTCCCTCGGGTTTAAATAGGGTGTGGTTCTTGAGGTTTCTCAAGGTAATTAACAGCTCACGGGCTCTCTTGTGGTCCTTTCAAGGTCCTTGTCCACACCGATACACAGGGCATTGTTCTCTGCCTCTCCCAGAGCACCGGCTTCAACACGAGTCTTTTTATTGAGGCTCTGCCCCATTTTGGCTACTCCTCCTTGGCCATAAGTATTGGCAAGTCTCGGGTCTTTCAAAATGAGGCAACGACCAGAAGCTGAGCAGTGTTCAGTAGCTGAAAACTTCAGCTAGAGTCTTTCAAAGTGTGGCTGCATTGAAAAGCCCTTTTTCAGTTTCCCAGGCTTTCCTTCTTATGCTGCCTTGTGCCAGGCAGATCTGCATTCCAAAAGCCCTTACTAAAGAACTTCCATTCACTAAGAACTCCCATTACATATTTGTTTGAAAGTATAGCCTTTCTCAGAGATTTCGCTGAATCCAACTGAAACACTTAGCTCCAGTATGATTCTCTGCTCCGGTGCTTTCACAGGTCTGTACTATTGACAGTTTTCATTTGACCTTTGGGCCTAAATTTCCTCAACTGTACAGCTATGATGTACTATAGCACCTTATAATGCTTTCCAAGGTAACACAGCCAGTGTCCACACACAGATAATAAGCCTAGGAGATTTGTAGTTTTTTTCATTTTTTTCAACATATACCTAGGAGAAAATGTCCTGTTCTTATTCCAGAAGAGCACATTCAGGAGCACGGATGACACACTATGACATAGTAAGGTTAACACCTGTGAGGAGATGGACAGCCCGTGGAATGCAAGCTTAGTGCTTTGCTCACCTTCGCATTTCCAGTGGGGTGGGATGTGAAAGCGGCAGCCATCATTTCTCCTGCAGCTGAGGCTGCAGACTCTAGATAAAACCAAATCGTCCAGTAATTCCTCTGACTTCCCCATTGTCCAGGTTACCCAACTAGGGCCAGTTCATCAGTATAAATCTTAATTTTTTTCTTTTTCTTTCTTTTCTTTCTTTCTTCCCCCTTTTTTTTTGAGACAATGTTTTTCTGTGTAGCCCTGGCTATTCTGGATTCACTTTGTAGACCAGGCTAGCCTTGAACTCACAGAGACCTGCTTGCCTCTGCCTCTCGAGTGCAGGGGTTAAAGGTGTACCCCACCGGGTGTAGCAATTACACACATCTGTGAACTGTCATGTAGATGCTGGGATTTGAACCTGGGTCCTCTGAAAGAACAGTCAGTGTTCTCCAGCCCCAGATCTTAATTTTTTGTTTTTTGGGTTTTTTTTTTTTTTTTTTTTTTTTGAGACAGGGTTTTTGTGTGTAGTCCTGGCTGTCCTGGACTCACTTTGTAGACCAGGCTGGACTGGAACTCACAGAGAATGCTCTGCCTCTGCCTCACGAGTGCTGGGATTAAAGGGATGCACTACCACGTCCGGCAATTACAGACAGCTGTGAACTGCCATGTGGATGCTGGGATTTGAACTTGGGTCTTTTGGAAGAACAGCCAGTGCTCTTAACTGCTGAGCCATCTCTCCAGCCCCCCAGATCTTAATTTTTTTGATAGGAGAGAATTAATCAGAAATCAAATTCCTTTTATTGGCACTTTCACAATCAAGAGGAAGGAACAAGCAAATTCTGATGAATGCCAGTACAGCCACATGAGAGGACATTTTAAACTGTCAATTGCTACATTTCATAGTTGACAGTTTTAACACAAAACTGCCAGATTTTGGAGTTGAGAGCAAATGAAAACTTTACTTGTTCAAAATAATACCCACTTCTGTCTACCAATGTTTAATAATATTTTTAAGTAATAAAATTGAAATTTTCACTTACCTCAACTTCTATGGGAAATGTATAGCAACGCTTCACGTCTATCAAATTTTCAAAAATAAACAAGTTCTATAAAAAGAAAAATCTATATGAAAATATCTGACTTTAGGATTACCTACTAAAGGAATAACTTTAGTACTTGCTGAGTTATAGAAGCCTGGGGTGTGACTCAGGTGGTAATACCTGCTAAGCACCCACAAGCCTCTGTGATCCACTCCCACATTACATAGACAGGCCATAGTGATAGTTACCTGTAATCTCTTGGGAGGTGGAGGCAAGAAGAGCAGAAGTCAAAGGTCATCCTAAGCTACAGTGTGAATTTGAGAATTGAGGCAAACCTGGGATCCCTGAGAGGCTGTCTCAAAGACACTCACTTCCATCTCCAATTCCACCCTCCACCCTGAAGTCACAGAGAAGCACTTTAGAGCTAATACTCCATATTTAACATCATAGTAAAGTGGGAAATATGGTATAAATTTAGTTGATAAGTTTTGAACTGTTGAAATCCTACATGCAGTCAGCCACGTCTGTAGTAAGAATTTTGGAGTTTTAGTTTCTTTAAAAAACACAGAAATGTTATGGGAATGTTTTCATTTTAATCCTAGGGGTGGGATATGGGGCTGCTTTGCAGCAACTGACTAGGATTTGCCTCAAGCTCTGGCAGGAGCGTGGTTTTGCCAGCTGTAGATACTTTCTGTTTGTGTGTGACGTTTGGAATTCTGGGGACTTTCAGAGGAGATATAAATGCTGGAGCCTGGATAGGTGTGTGATTGGCTGCTGGTTGGATTCTGTTGGTTGCTGTTTGTCAAGTAGTTGTGTGCAAAGAAATGAGAAGAAGAAATTAGATACCCTGACGGTCAAGATCAAACTTGCCCCAAGGAACTCGATGCCCCTAATCAGCAGGAAGTGGTCTAACGATAGTAGTACCCATTTTCCTCTCTCCTATCTAGTGTTATGAGGTTGAAAGGGAAGAAATAAAGGAGTGGAGAAGGGTGGAAGAGAAAAAGGAACCCACAAAGTAGCAAATGCGAACTACAAATGTCCCTGGGAACACTCACCTTTTCCGGTTTTTCGCTAAATAAAAAACCTTGGTAAAATTTCAATTCATTGAAGACACAGCATATCACAGAAATGGCACAGTTGTATGCAGTGCAATGATAGAGTCTTCTCTTCTCCAGCAACTGGTTCTCCCCTGACATGTTCTCTGTAAATGCATCATGGCACAACCTGCAGAGGAGATCCAGGCTGTACATCAACTTACTTAATGTGGCAATGGTGCTTGAATCAATAGTTGTCAGACAATAGGATCTAATTTAGTTCAGCCAATTTCAAGTGTCATGCTTCTACCAGCACAGTACTAGGAATTAGGAATAAACAAACAAACACATTAACATCTCATAGCACAGGTCACATGCACACTCAACACAGGAAAGCAAGGATATGGGCAAACACCCCAGTCTAAGGTGCTAATAAAAAGATTTAAGGGCAAAAATACCTGAGCTAAGGTTTATTGTAGTTATTGGGGTTTGTGTGTGTGTGTGTGTGTGTGTGTGTGTGTGTGTAGAAGGCAGGGAGGTTGTTAACAGGTCTCACAGTGTTGCTGGAGGGGGGGGGGGCTTTAATCCCTGTGATCAAGAGCTCCCCTATCTATGTAAGAGTCCTAAGAATAATCACAGAGCCCAGTTACATGCGACTGTGCACGAACTTTGAAATGTAAGTTAGCTAAAGGAGAAATATGTGCAGAAATTATGAGCAGAGAGGAGTTGCACTTAAAAAACTGCACAGCTTTATCAGGAGGATGCAGATGCAATAAACGGTTGGGAAGTGAAGGAAAGAAGGTGTTCTCAGCAGAGGACTATAACTATTCATTATTCATTCTAAACACCGTCTAGTCAACTCATCTGAGGCACATTAGAAAGGATACCAAACTGAAGACATTCCCACACGTGGTTCTTTGTGGCAACTTGTCAGTCAATGCCAACAGGAACACAGCAGCCCAGTGGTCACCCAGCTATCTTGATGGCAGTTGCTGCACCCCTTATTGGGGTTGAGGTCCTTCCCATTTAAATTAGTTGAACCCCCTCAGGGCAGGTGCTGTGGTGCTAGCCTTATCTGCCCACTCAAGTAGGTGCTATACTCCCAAAGCCTAGGAGCTGGCCATCTCCACACGCTCACTTGAGGTCTTGGTCTCTTCAGTCAGTTTGGCTTGGTCACAGGCCATTGGTGCACCCCAGCTTGGGGTCCCAGACTCTGTCCTCTTGGGCTCTGCGGTGGCAGATGCTGCCCCCTAGCTTGGTGCCATGGTCTCTGGGCCCAGGCCTCCAGGCTGTTTTTCACCTGGGCTCTGTCCAACCTAAGCCACAAGTTTTGGCAGCAGCAACTTTTAGGAAAATATTGTCTAGCGTCTTTTGAAGTTAAGCAATGATGAGCAGTGGTGTGAAGCAATGCCAAGCAAAGGAGCCCTCTCGAGTTTCTGGGCCTTCCTTTTCATATGCTCTAACTATTCACCAGGATGTTTTCTCTTTGGCCAACCTTATGCCCTCCTCCCGAGGTACACTGTTGACCAAGATCACGAGCTCTCCCAGGTGTTCCGCACAGGTGTCAGTCTTTAGGCTGCTTTTGTATGCCCCTTTCATGAGTCTGTTTTTCAGTGGTATTCATTCAATACACTGCGTTTCCAGAGAAATCCAAATCTCCACTATAGAGTATGCCTACCATACTAAAAGGTATGTATTTCATCCTGCAGGATAGGTTCAATAAGCCACGTGGATAGCCACAGATTTTCAAAAATTCACAAGTAATTAGGTATAATTTATGGCTTGTTCACAGCATGGTATGAGACCTGTCACAGACTACATGACGCACAGACTCAAAAATATTTACACCCTGGGCCAACCCTGCTGCTGAAGACTTGCATTTCAGTTGACTATTATTCTGAAGTAGTGGGGACAGCAAAGTAAGACAAGCCTAGCACAAAAATAATTCAGAATGAAACAATTGCAATAGCTTTAAAAGCAGTTCTGATGTTAGAACAAGATCATACAAAAGGGGAACGACACAAGAGAATTACTTTAAGAACACTAAAAGGGTCGAACTGACTAGATTTGGTTACCAACTGAGTATTAATGAAGGCTGGGGACAGTCAAATGAAAAGAATTTGACTTCTATGTCTCATGTTTATACAAATGGCTACATGGTAACATCACCCCCTGAGAAGATAAGGTATGGACTAGGAAGAATGCACATCTAGGGATACTAATGAGATGAGGTAAAGTCTATCTAGTCTGGGAGGATTTCAACAGAAGATTAGTTTTAGAGATAGTACAGCTCATTAGTTTATGCTTTCTAGAGAGCCTTTCAATTTCAAATGATAGAAAAAATACCATTTCCTATTGTATTCATGCTAATAAAATACACTAATCCATTCAGAAGGGAAGTGGTAAAAAAATATGAAAGATATTAAGGACTTTAAATTTGAGTCCTTGTAGTTGGAAGGCAAGCACTATCACTGAACTCCAGCAAAGAGTTTTCTTCTTTATACAGCATAAGTATGTGGCTGACAGCACCACTAGATTATCTGAGCTCAGCTCCCAGTATACATCAGGAGGCTCACTTCCAGGGAATCTGACACTTCCTGGCTGCTGAAGGTATCCATACACACATGGCATACAATCTCACAGACACACATACACATTTAACAAAAGATAAGCACCTGTTGCCCAACAAGACAATAAAGTTCATGTAAGTACTTTATATATAAGAAATAAAAGCACTTTACTTATCTAAGACTTTTAATTCACATTATATAGATGCACTTAAAACTATATGTACCCCAAGGGCTGGAGAGAAGGCTCAGCAGTTAAGAACACTTTTTTGTTATTGCAGAGGTCAGAAGTTCAATTCTTATCACCCTCATGGTGGCTCACAACCATCTATAACTGCACGTTTAGGGAATCTGATGCCTTCTCTTGACCTCTAGTTACCAGGTACACATGTATTGTACATACATACAGGCAAGAATTCATATACATAGACCAAAAATAAATAAAGCTAAAAAACAAAAAACAAAACCATGTAATTATTCCAAACATTAGCAAATCAAACATAATAACAAATGAAGTAAGCCCTTACTTCAGAAGTATCTTTGTAAGTTCATTTCCTTCTGTAACACAGGAGCCATGGAAAGCTTGATTAATTTTAGATTCTTTAGAGTGAACATCATCTTTTAAAAGACGAGAATACATCACAGCTAGCATCTTGTAATAGCACATCTTCTTCGTGATTTGAGTGTCAAAGGTAAATTCATTTAGCTGAAAAGATGTAAGATCTTTGGTGTTATCAAACACAATAAAACCATTTTCAAAACATCAAATTTAATTCTTAATGCCATTGAGATAGAAAAAAATCTTAATGGTTCAATAAGAGAGTGGCCTGCTTGCCCATATATCCCAATGTGGAAACAGCATTGATATGTCATACTGGGTGAAACATGAAAGTAACACAAAATATCCACACAGTAAGCCCAGAATATACACTGTCTGCCAAGTCTTACTGGCAGAGAGGAGAGAGGCTATATCTACATTCAGTGTTCTGACCTATGAATATCTGAATCAATGGTAGCCTAACATTCCTGGAAAAAAAAAAAAAGCAAGCTGGAGAGCAACATCATTTTGGCACCATGGGGTAGCCTGAGATGACTACCAGACCAGTAGCAAGCAAGCATCAGAGAACACAGGTGAAAATGCAAAACACAGAATATAAATCTCCACCTGTTTTGATGTTTTTATTTATAATGAGCCATTTGGTTATCTATTTTTACCAACAGGATTATCCGAATGGGTGAATACCCCACCATTACTGTAATAAAATTATCCACAAGATGCTTAATCCCTGGGATTTAACTTTTCTAGTAACCAAAAGGGGCTCTATAGTCATTATTAAGTTGAATATATTGAGGAAGGGTGGCTGGATTGGATGTATTAAGTAGACCCTAAATCAAGTCATATGCAAGTGACAGACAAGAAGAGGCAACATGACAAGAGACAGAAACAGAAAGAGTATAAACACAGACCCAGGGATGTAAAAAAACACAGGAGCCATGAGAAGACAATGAAAGCCTTTCCTTTGAAAACCCCACGAAGAGTGTGGCCTGCAAACATGACTTTAGCCTGGTGTGTCTGAACAGACTTCTACATCCAGACAGAGAATACCTTTGCCATTCTAAGCCATCGTGCTGCCAGTCAGTGGCTATAGGAAAGTAGTGTGGATCCATGTGGCTACAGATTGCTATCAGATGCGGAGGGAATGCTCCTTGAAAAGAGCCCATCTGACTGAGCACAGCGTCACCATACTGTGTATGCTATACCTTTGTAAATCTGGACTTTAACATATCCATGGCATCCACCACAATTCTGCTAAAGAATTCTTTCAGTGTGTCCAAGTCACAGTGCCACAATAAGGTGAGGAGAGAGCGATCTACAAATGCCTGGCGAGTGACGTTTGAAGGTAGGTCGTCCTTCCGGAACATTATATACACACTTTCCAGAAGGTTTAATTGTGTGACACATGGACTCCTAAGAAAAAGAGATAAAGTGACATGCTTTGAACACTTATTTTGTATGCTCCAGTGATTATTAATTGCAAAGTAACAAAGGATCCCCATAGTCCATGGTGGAAATTGTCTTTTGACCCCCACACATGCACTCTGATACAAGTATATCTTGTCCACACAGAAACAACAAGAATAAAATTAAACTGAAAAAAATAAAACTAGACTGCCCTTAGAGGCATTGCAGATGTGACTGCTATGTCATATGTGCATCAATAGGTGGCATAGAAGAGAGAGCCTGTATCTACATTCAGTGTTCTGACCTATGAACATCTGAATGAATGGTAGCTTAACATTCCTGGGGAAAAAAAAAGCAGCAAGCTGGAGAGCAACATCATTTTGGTGCCATGGGGTAGCCTGAGATGACTGCCAGACTAGTAGCAGGCAAGCATCAGATGGGCTCCCAGGACAGGAAACAAACCAGAAACTAGAAGAACTCTGCTTGGCCCTGGATGTGAGGGCTGTGGGTGAGCCAGCCCTGAGGGAGTGAGTGTATGAGAGCCAGCCCTGCCATTTGTCTGCTATGTGGTGGTATTGGCTAGGGAGAAATGCCTTTCCCTCCCTTTGGCCCTCACCACCATTGGCTGACAGGAGATCTAGCCTACAATGGATCACAAGAGCAGGAGAGCTGTCCCTGCCCCTCGCATGCTGCAGCACTTGGGAGAGCAGGCCCTGAACCTTTCCATAGTAGAACTGGCCTCGCAAGTAGGGGTTGCAGGTCCAGAACCAGGGCTTTGAGTTGGCCCACTCCAACATCTATCCCACGAATGAACTGCTGGAGTGCAAGAGATCAGTTCTACAACCCAGGACTGTAGGATCTCCATGACACAGGACAGTTATGGCATATATGAGAGGAGTTCCAGTGAGGTTCCAGTACTGACAGAGTAGCAGAAACCAGGGCCCTCATACCAGACCAAGGAAGGAGTCATTATAATGAACATTTGCAAGCAGAATATGTGGACAAAGAGGAATATTGTGGGACATACTGAAATACACTGCAGCTTCCACATGAGCTGTTATTTTTTATGCTGGGACAGATTGCAAGGGTGGAGGGTGGATATGGGGGTAGGTGGGAGATGGGAGGGAACAGGCTGCATGATGTGAAATTCACAAAATAAAATTTTTTTCAATAAAAAAATGCAAAAATCTAGGTATAAGAAAAGCAAATTCTGGGGCTGAAGAGATGGCTCAGCAGTTAAGAGCACTGGCTGTTCTTCCGAAAGACCCGGGTTCAAATCCCAGCACCCACATGGCAGTTCACAGTTGTTCGAAATGGCCACGTGTGGCAGCACATGCCTTTAATCCCAGCACTTGGTAGGCAGAGGCAGGTGGATCTCTGTGAGTTCAAGGCCCACCTGGTCTACAGAGTGAGTTCCAGGATAGTCAGGGATACACAGAGAAACCCTGTCTCAAAAAAAGCAAATTCTAAAGTTTTAAAATAAAAGAAGCATATCTAATTGATATTAATTACCACGCATATGAAAATATATATTAAATGGGCTGGAGAGATGGCTCGGAGATTAAGAGCACTAACTGCTCCCCCAGAGGTCCTGAGTTCAATCACATGGTGCCTCACAACCATCCATAATGAAATCTGGTGTCCTCTTCTAGTTTGCAGGCATAACTGCAGACAGAACACTGTATACATGATAACTTAACAAACCTTTTATATATATACTGGGGAAACACGATTGGTTTTATCTGCTCAGAGGGTATGCTCTTAAGTCACTCATAACTAAAATGAAAATCTTAATTTCATCCAGCTGTAACATTGGTGGCCTACTTAGAATTATCAACTTGTACTGCCTATAATCACCTAAGAGGAAAACCTTCATTGAGGAATTGGCTTGATCAAATTGTGGATATGGCTGTGGGGAACTGTCTTGATTACTAATTGATATAGAAGGGCCCAGCCCACTGTGGGTAACACCATTCCCTCCTCAGATGGTCTTGGCTTGTGTAAGAAAGCTAGCTAAGCATGGGCCTGGGGGTGAGTGAACCAGCAAGCAGGGATACTTGGTTGCTGCATGGTGTTTGCTTCAAGCTCCTGCTTGAATTTCTGTCCTGACTTCCCTCTATGATAGACTGTAACCTGGAAGCATAATATAAATAAAGTCTTTCCTCCTGTAAGTATCTTTAAGTCAGTGTTTTACTGTAGCAACAGAAAGTTTCCAGAACAATTGGTACTATTCTTGAAAGTACATTTTATATGTTGGAGAATAAAACAACTAAATTTTGGCAGTGTTATTGAAAACACTGGAATGGGAAGAAGAATGAGTTTGCTGTGAAACTGTGCCTCTAGTAATGTCAGAAGCTACACCCACAAAATCTCATCAACATGACCATCCAAACATGAGCTGAACAAGGATGACACCAATGAACATACCAAAATGGATGGGGAAAAGCCCACAAGGCCTCAATCCTACACAAAGAACGACAGACAACTGAGGAATGCTGAGAGTGGGAGAAACACTCTTCCTTAGGGAAGAGCACACCAATTGGCTATCCAACATAAAATGGCCAGCCTTGAAAACATATATACAAGTTACACTACACAGATTGGACAAACTATGTTTAGGAATAGATATGTGTATACATATATGCATTCAATAACAATGAAAAAAGAGACCTTGCATTTGAAAGAGAGCAAGGTGGGGTATATGATAGGGTTTGGAAGGTAGAAATGTAATTATAACCTAATAAACAAAAGTTAAGAAATGAAAATATTAAAAAAAAAAGAAAAGCAGTAAGATAGACATTTTTGGAAAGAAGAGAACCAGTCCCTCACTGCTCCCCAGGAGACCCCTTCACAGAGGACTCACTTGAAGCTTGAGTTCCAGGCTCTTCTTCCCTGGCCCGTCCAGGTCCTGAATCACCTAAGGGAGTGGAGTCCAGGACCAGGCTGGTCTGTGGAGCTGCCCTGGCACTGCCTGACCCTAATAAGAACAGTACGGCTGCCAGCCGCATGAGTACTTGATATGCAACTAGTCCTGCTGAGCTGCTTGCCCTGCCAAACTACACACTGCCAGAGGGCGAGAGGTTTTGCAAAGATTCAACTGTGGAAGCCACGCTGCTGACTGCAAAATGCAGACTGCATCTGTGTTGCCCATGGGCTAATGTTGGGACTAGCTGCTTCCCTACGGGTTTCAGGTTCAACCAGCATCTGGCAACCAGGCCCTACCATCCATCTGGAAAAGGGTTCCCAGGCCCAAGTGACACACGGATTCAGCCTCCAATCCACGGCTCTATTAGACTTCTTGAGGCGAGCAGCCAAGACTCTAGAGGCACACTGATCCAACATCACCTCGAGGAGATGATTGTGGGCTCCACAATCAACCAGCCTCCAGCCTATGGGATCTACCCACCATTCTAAGTAGTAGGGCTCCTGGACCCAAGCAACACACAGCACACTACTTTACCCAACTTCCTGAGGTTAGCTGCTGAGACCCCAGAGACATGGTTCCAATGAACATTGGGACTGTCCACCACAACAATAGCCCCCACCCCTCAGGCTCCAAGTTCAACCAACCTCTGGCCCTTTGGCTCTACCCTTCTTCCCAATTCTAGTCTCCACATGGTTCTAATCGCCTTCCTGAGGAGACCAGCCAGACCAAAAGATCATCTATTTTAGACACCCCAACCTCAAGCCCCTACTTGTGGGTTGCAAGCTATTCCCTAAGATGCAGCTTCCATCCTGAGGAGGGCTGTCGTTGCCCACGATCATCCAACCTCTGGCCCAGGGCTCTACCTGCCTTCTCCAGAGGCCAAGCAGGCAACAAGAACAGTCAGCACTTGGGACAACTAGATGGCAAGAGGTCAATGCAAGAACACAAGCAACAAAACCCAGGGCCATATGACACCATCAGAATCCAGCCATCCTACTACAGCAAGCTCTGGATGCACTATCACACCTAAAGCACAAGAAAACTTCAAAAGCCAGAAGGGCATGGGCAGAGGTAATGCAGCCTCTAAGAGAACATAGATGCCAGCACAGAATGCTGTACCCAGCAAAACTTTAAATCACCAAAGATGGAGAAAACAAGATATTTCAGGACAAAACCAAATTTAAACAATATCTTGGCACAAATTCAGTCCTACAGAAGATACTAGAAGGAAACCTCCAACCCAGGGAGGTTAACTACAATCAAGAAAACACAGGAAATAAATAACTCCTTTGTAGCAAAACCAAGAAGCAGCACACACACACACACACACAAACACACACACACACATACACACACACACACACACACACACACACACACACACACACACACACA
>CAJQZJ010032158.1:4157980-4198151 GCA_907164525.1 Lophiomys imhausi
CACACACACACACACACACACACACACACACACACACACACACACACTACCACCACCAACATCACAACAACAGGAACTAACAATCATTGCCCATTCATATCTCTTAACATTAATGAACTCAATTCCCCAATAAAAAGACACAAGGCTAACAGAATGGATGTGAAAACAGGACCCATCATTCTTCTGCATATAACAAACACACCTCAGCAACAAAGATAGACATTACCTCAGAGTAAAGGGCTGGAAAAAGGTTTTCCAAGCAAATGAACCCTAGAAGCAAGCCAGAGTAGCCGTTCTATTATCTGATAAAATAGATTTTCAAACTATATTAATCGAAAGAGATGGAAAAGAACACCTCATACTCAAAGGAAAATTCTACCAAGATGACATCTCAATTCTGAACATCTATGCCCCAAATACAAAGGCACCAACATTTGTAAAAGAAACAGTACTATAGCTTAAATCACACATTGACCCCCACACATTAACAGTGGGAGACTTCAACACTCACTCACACCAATGGACAGGACATTGAGACAGAAATTAAACAGCAAAATAAGGAAACAAACATAAGTCATGAATCAAGTGGATTTAATAGACATCTACAGAACTTCTTTCACAAACACAAAAGAATACACCTTTTTCTCAGCACCTCACAGAACCTTCTCCAAAACTGACCATATATATTTGGTCACAAAGCTTCAACTGATAAAGAGAAAATTGAAATAACCCCTTTTATTTTACCAGATCACCATGGATTAAAGCTGGACTTCAACAACAACAGAAATAACAAAAAGCTTATAAATTCAAGGAAGCTGAACAACTCTCTACTCAATGACCACTTCCTAAAATTCAATGAAAATGTAAATGAAGGCACAACATAGCCAAACAATGAAAGCAGTGCTAAGAAGAAAGTTCATAGTACTAAGTGTCTTCAGAAAGAAATTGTAGAGATCTCATACTAACAACTTAACAGCACACCTAAGCAGAGTAGAAGGGTGGGAAATAATCAGACTCTGAGCTGAAATCAGTAAATTGCAAAGGGAATGTTACAATAAAAATCAACAAAACCAAGAGCTGGTTCTTTGAGAAAATCAATAAAATAGATAAACCCTTAGCCAAACTAACTAAAAGGCAGAGAGACAGTATCCAAATTAACAAAATCAGAAATGAAAAGGGGGACATTTACAATAGACATTGAGGAAATTCAAAGAATCAATAGGTCTTACTTCAAAAGGCTGTATTGCACAAAATTGGAAAATCTACATGAAATGGACAAGTTTCTTGATAGCTTCCACTTACCAAAGTTAAATCAAGGGCAGGCAAACAATTTAAATAGTCCTATAATGTCCAAGGAAATAGAAGCAATCATTAAAAGTTTCCTAACCAAAAAAAACCAACCTTCCAACCAAACAAAACAACTCAGAACCCGATGGTTTCAGGACAGAATTCTACCAGACTTTCAAAGAAGAGCTCATACCAATAGTCCTCAAATTATCCCACAAAATAGAAATAGAAGGAACATTGCCAAACTCATTCTATGAGGTCACAGACACCCTGATTCCTAAATCACACAAAGACAGAGAATTTCAGACTAATTTCCCTTATGAACATGGATGCAAAAATACTCAAAATACTAGCAAACTGAATCCAAGAACATATTAAAAATATCATCTGCCATGATCAAGTAGGTTTCATCCTAGGGATGCAGGGGTGGTTTAATATATGAAAATCCATCTACATAATCCACCATATAAAAACACTGAAGGAAAAAAAATCACACGATAATTTATCTCATTAGAAGCTGAAAAAGCCTTTGACAAAATTTAACACCCCTCATGATAAAAGTCTTGGAGAGATCAGGGATACAAGGCTCATACCTAAACATAAAAAGGCAATATACAGCAAGCTTATAGCGAACCTCAAATTTAATGGACAGAAACTCAAATCAATTCCACTAATATTAGGGATAAGACAAGAGATAAGCCCACTCTCTCGATATCTCTTCATACAGTACTTGAAGTATGACTGTTTGCAGATGACATGACAGTGTACATAAGTGACTCCCAAAACTCTAACAGAGAACTCCTACAGCTGATAAACACCTTCAGTAAAGTGGCTGGATACAAAATTAACTCAAAAAATTCACTACCCCTTCTTTATACAAAAGATAAATGGGGTGAGAAAGAAATTAGGGAAACAACACTCTTCACAATAGTCACGAATAATATAAAATATCTTGGTGTAACTCTAACCAAACAAGTGAAGAAAAGAAGTTCAAGTCACTGAAGAAAGAAATCGAAGAAAATATCAGAAGATGGAAAGGTCTTCCTTCCATGCTTATGGATTGGTAGGATTAACATAGCAAAACTGGCCATTTTCCCAATAGCAATCTAAAGATTCAATGTAATTCCCATCAAAAGTCCAACAAAATTCTGTTTTTTTTTTTTTGTTTGTTTGTTTGTTTTGTTTTAGGTTTTTCGAGACAGGGTTTCTCTGTGTAACAGCCCTGGCTATCTGGAACTTATTCTGTAGACCAGGCTGCCTTGAACTCACACAGATCCGCCTGCCTCTGCCTCCCAAATGCTGGGATTAAAGGTGTGCGCCACCATACCTGGCCCAAAATTCTTTATAGACCTTTAAAGGTAGTTCTCAATTTCATTTTGAAAAATTAAAAACCCAGGATAGCTAAAGCAATCCTGTACAATAAAAGAACTTCTGGAGGTATATCGCCATCCCTGACTTAAGAGCAACAGTAATAAAAACTGCTTGGTATTGCCATAGAAACAGACCACTGGATCAATGGAATTGAATTGAAGAAATAAACCCACACACATATGGACACTTGATTTTTGACAAAGAAGCCAAAACCAAAAAAGGGGAAAAGGAAAGCATCTTCAACAAATTGTGCTAGTCTAACTGGATGTTCACATGTAGAAGAATGCAAAGAGACCCATATTTATCACCCTGAACAAAACTCTTGTTCAAGACGATCAAAGATCTCAACATAAAACCATATACACTAAATCTAATAGAAGAGATAGTGGGGAAAAGCTTTGAACTCACTGGTAAAGGAGACAACTTCCTGAACAGAACACCAACAGCTCAGGCACTAAGATCAACAATTAATAAATGGGACCTCATAAAACTGAACAGCTTCTGTAAGGTAAAGGACACTGTTATTAGAGCAAAATGGGAACCCATAGATTGGGAAAAGATCTTCACCAGCTCCACATCTGACAGAGGGCTAATATCCAAAATATATAAAGAACTCAAGAAATTAAAAAATCAACAAACCAAATAATAATGGGGTACAGAGTTAAACTGAGAATTCATAACAGAGGAAACTCTAATGGCCAAGAATTACTTAAAGAAATGCTCAGTGTCCTTAGTCATCAGAGAAATGCAAATGAAAACAACTCTGAGATTCCATCCTACACCTGTCAGAATGGCTAAAATAAAAAACTCAAGTGATAGCACATGCTGGTGAGGATGTGGAGCAAGAGTTAACACTCCTCCATTGCTGGTGGGAATGCAAACTTGTACAACCACTGTGGAAATCAATCTAGTGGAATCTCAGAAAACTGGAAATAGTTCTACCTCAACACCCAGCTATACCACTCCAGGGCATACAACCAAAAGATGCACCATCAACTCACATGGACATTAGCTCAATATTGCTCATAGCAGTTTTATTCGTTATAGCCAGAATCTGTAACCAACCCAGATGTTATTCAGCCAAAGAATGGATAAGAAACTGTGCTGTCATTTACATAATGGAATACCACTCAGCTATTAAAAAGAAGGAAATCATGCAATTTATAGGCAAATGGATGGAACTAAGAAAGACTATCTTGATTGAGGTAAACCAGAATGAGAAAGACTCATGGTATGTACTCACTGATAAGTGGACATTAGTCATATAGTACAGGATAACCATCCTGCTTTTCTTACAGACAAGAACCTTACATAACTATCCTCTGAGAGGCCCTACCCAGCAGTGGGTCAAAACAGATGCTGAGACCCACAGTCAAACATTAGATGCAGCCCAGGGAGTCTTGTAGAAGAGTGGGAAGTACTTGATATATATTTGATAAAGTTCAATACTGAGGCCTTTTGTGGGAAGATGGTTTATTGATTCATATGAAAAAGTTTTAGATTACAAAATTATCTTCTCAAGTCATTAGAAGACACAAACTGCCTGTTAAGTGCTGCCACAGCTGTACCTCACACTCATCAACATTCCAGCATAGAATGAGAAGGGCTCATGAGCTCCCACCATCTCTAACTGAGGAGCTGTAGGCTGTTGATGACTTCTCTTGGGGGAAGGGACAGTTAAGGGTGTGGCTCTTGACCACACTTGACTACACTTCAATTGATTGCCTCACACCCAGAAATAAATTCAAATAGATGGCTTAATAAAAAAAAGGGAGGGCACGCTGTTGGGCTTGGGGTGGGGTCTGTGTGTGGTAAATCCAGGAGGATTTAGTGAGAGGAGTTGGAGGTGAATATGATCAAACTATAAAGAATTATGAATTAATAATACCATTTCTTACAAAATCCAGGCAAATATGCTTCATTTTTCTTGACTGTATTGCTCCAAAATACATTTTTTAAAAGGCAAAATCTCATATAGCTTAGGCACCACAGGATGATCTTGAACTTCTGATTCCCATGCCTCTATTTCGCAAGCCCTTCAGTAAAATACATGTACTACTAACTTGTATTTTAGTTAACAAAACTGCTCTAGTCATGAAGACACACTCTTCACCTCTCTGTAATTCTACCTACTAAACTTACAAGTGTTAAGAAACAAACAAATTGCTGCTTGTAACTCCTAATGAAATAACTGACTCAGAGCATCACAAACGGATGCTAAAACCACTGGGAGCATGGCAGTGAACCGACACATAACTAAATTACAACTGCAACACTCGGCTGCTGAGAACTGAACCCAGGTCCTCTGGAAGAGCAAGAGCAGCCAGTGCTCTTAACTGATGAGACAGCTCTCTAGGCCTGAGCTTTTGTTGACACTTCACTTTCCATTTTCCATATACAGGAAGTACAACAGTTGAATGAGCAGTTAAGTAAAAAGAGGAGAGAATCAGGTAAGTCCAGAATAAGGGCCCTGCATAGAGAGTGTCTGGGCTCTTTTAATACCGGAGACTGCTGTTTAGATAAAAGTTCAACTAAAATCTGAATGTGGGATTTCTAAGAATTGTATTGAGCTGATAATGTTAGCCACTAAAATGACTTCAGAAATGTAGCAGGACTTAGAAGTGAAATGAAAGGGCAGATATTTGACTTAAAATACAGGAAGTGTATTGTGAGATAGATTAGCAGGTAAAACACTTACAAAGGCCTAAAACCAGAGTGGGATTCCCAGGGCCCACATGGTAGAAGGAAAGGGTTGAGTGAGTTGTTATATGAGCTCCATAAGTACATGGGTACAAATATATACATACATTAACTTTAAAAAACAAGTATACTGTTATAATACTACAACAGCAATAAGAAAAGACAATGTGGGGGAATAAAATTGGGAAAATGTTGCTGTTTCTTTTTCTGTCAGGAACCTTTTCTTTTTTTAACCATTAAATAGGTTTGAAATTTTTTCATAAGAAGTTTGTCATAGAGAAAAAAATTTTAATGCAGCAGTGAGCTATGAGAACCACTATCACTTGTGTATTTTGTTTGCTTTAAAACAAAGAAGATGACATGCCCACTCCAGAAACAGCATGCACAGGACTCTGGGGAAGCCCAGATTAAAATGACTCACCGCCTTGCGATCCTTTTGAAAGTGGTTTGAAACAATTCTTCCATAATATGTTGCTGTTCCCGACAAAGAATATCTGTCATCAACTGGAACAACATAGGACTTTGAGATAACTCCAATGCATCTAGAAACTAAAAATAGAGCAACAAAAGAAATCCATTATCAGCATCATGAAGATTTTCGTAGTAGCTCTGACTTTTGAAAGTAGTACACCACATGCATGCTTGATGCCCAAGAAGGTCAGAAGAGGGCACTGGATCCCCCAGAACTGGAGATATAGACAGTTGTGGATGCTGGGAATTGAAACCGGATCCTCTCCAAGAGCAACAAGAGCTCTTAACTCCAAAACCATAGTTCTAGTCTTTTTTTGTTTGTTTGTTTTGTTTTAATTTTGAGACTAAGTCTTATGTAACCCAGACTGGCCTCCAACTTAACTATGTAGCTAAGACTGGCTATGAACACTTGATCCTCATACAGGTACCACTCCTGCTAGGAAGACAGGCATGTACCACATGTGCAATTGGGGTAACAGCACAGCTCAGCAGGAAGAGGTGCTTGCTGTCAAGCAGGGAACCCTGCGCTCCATCTATAGGTATACCATGCTAGAAGAGAGAACAACCTCCAGACAGCTGTCCTCTGACTTTGTACATTCTTGAAATGGCATACACTAACACACACACACACACACACACATACTCACACATACTCTCACACACACTAACACACACATTCACACACTCTCACACTCTCACACACACATTCACACTCATACACACAACACTCACACACATGCACTCACACTCACACACTCACATACTCTCTCCCACACTCACACTCAACACTCACACATATTCACACTCATACACACACTACCACACACACACAGTCACACTCATACATACAACACTCACATACACACATACATACATATGCACATGGAGACATATATACAAATGAACGTAAAAAGTTTTAATTGGAAATATACAATAATTTCACATAAAATTTTCAAATGTTACTATTTTTGTCATTCTCCCCAATTCTCTATCCCAATGTCTCTATGTTCTACATTTAGATTTTTAGAGATATCTTCAATCTTATCTTCAGAAACAGAAATGTTCTCTCTTAAGACTTCCTTTACATGTGTAATATTCACAATCTCCTACTTGACATATTTCATAGATACATTTCTTTACCTCTGAAACTATTTTTGTAGTTTGTCATTTATTCATCCCTTTAGTGACTCTGTTCCCTTTGAGCTCCTTTTTCCTGCTGGTTTGCATCTATGGAGGAGGGAAAGTAAGGAGCCCTGGTTATAGAACTCAGGGCTTTGCCCAAGCTCGGCAAGCACTATACTAATGAGCTAAATAAATCCCTAGTATCAGTTCAGTTAAACACACACACACACACACACACACACACACACACACACACACACACACACACACACACACACACACACACACACACACACACATACACACACACACACACACACACACACACACACACAGTGCATTTGTGTTTTGCTTGTACGTGTGTATCTGTTAGGGTGTCAGATCCCCTGCAACAGACAGCTGTTAGCCTCCATGTGGGTGATGGGAACTGAACCCTGTAGGGGCTGATAGGTTAACATAAGTTAGATTTAGTGAATACCTAAGTTTCTGATACAGTCTCTTAATTCGGGGCATGAAGATCAACTGCTGTGAGCAATTAGCTTATCAGCTTATGGAAGAAGTCAGGTGAAATGAGGGGAGTCTCTTTGGACTGAAAAACAAGGTTGAAGCCAGGTGAAACAAGGAAAGACTTTATGACCTGGCATTGCTTTCAACTGCTAAGTGGGCAGAGCCCAAATTAAGCTGAAGCAGGTGGAACAAGGAGTGATCCTATTTAAGGACAAGTGGATGAGCCCAGAGAGCTGCGTGCTAAGGGCCCCCGATATGAGAGAGCTCCGAGAGTCCTGCTGGAGAAAGTTCTGGTAGACCAATGGCCCAATTTCCCTGAGGCAGAAGGAAGCCGGTGAACAAAGAAAGCCTGAGCAAGACACCAAAAGGCCAAGGACTGGACCCTGTGGCTCAGCTTTTGCCTAGAGGGGTTTGATCTGTCCGAACAGTGGCCTAGGGGAAACTGTGCCTGGCTTTAAGGACTGAGGCAGAGCAGCTGAGTTCCTGATTCAAAAGAAGTAAGTTGGCCTACAGACGGCTGGGGTCTCCCACAGAACCAACTACCCTGACGAACCTGCATCTGAGAGATCCAGAAGAAGGACTGCTAAGTGTGTTAAAGAATCTACAACAAATACTGGTTTCCTGACGACTGAGGACCTGCCCCAGAGACTGTATCATTCTAAAAGGTTATGAAAGTAGTTGTTATGATTATCAATAGGTTTAGTGGATAGGTTAAAGGGGTTGTAGGAATTTATAGGATTAATAGTTAAGAAATTGTTGGTGTTTGTTATAAGTGAATTTAGTAATAAATAAGTGTTAAATAATAATTTAAAAGTTCGGTTACAGAACCCAGGTCCTCTGGAAGAACAGCTAGTGCTCTCAATCACTGAGCCATCTGTCTAGCCCATCATCAGTTCAGTTTTTAAGGTGAATCAATTTCTGTTGTGCTGCCTGCTTTGAATTCCTCTTAACTCCATGTGTAGGGCAATAGGCCATTGGAAAAATCACCCTGCCCCTGGCCTGCCCCTTGACTCAGCATTAATGGCCAAACAAAGTTAACCACCAAGCACTACCCACTGCCATGCTGCACTTTTCACTAGCCCACTACACATGCTCCACAAACCCCACAAAAGCCCACCTCAGCCCAGCTCTCTGTTGTCTGTATTCCTGGTCGGAGCCATCCACCATTCTGTGTCTCTCCCCAGTAAATCTTGTGTTAGGTTTGTTGCTGTGAGTGTTACAGCTCCCAAGGGAAAGCCTTCCCCAACAGAAATGTTACAGCTCTGCTCCAGAAGGTTTCCCAAGTACAATTGTAACAGCTCTGCTGGGAAAGGTATCCTGGCAATCTGGATCCAAGTAATACCACAAAGCCACACCATACAACAAACCTCACACAAGAGATTTATTGGGAGGGAAAAGCCTCTACTCAAGAGAGAAGTAACAGGGAACTGAGCAGAAGGCAGGCTTGTATAGGGTTTCATGGAGGGTGGAGCTTTCCGGGTGGTATTTCTATGGCCTGATCTTGTGACAAGTGTAGGTGTTGGTGGGACTCTGTGGTCAGACTCTGGGGTAAGCTAGGGATTGGGATTTCATGCTCAGGGATTAGAAGGATTCTGTGGCCCGATCTTGATCTTGGGCTTGGAGTAAGTCAGGGTGAGGGTACTTTTTCTTTGGCCCTGGTCTCAGGGTCAAGTTAGGGTTAGAGTGTTCTTTCCTTGGCCCTTTTACACTACAGTTGCTAACATGCCCTTGCACTAGAAAAAAACCCTTCACCATGTAGAACTGCTTCTTGCTGCATTTGTTGCCAAGGTTAACCTGAAACTCATGGCAATTCAACTTCCCCATAAGGGAAAAAAGGATGAAGAAACCAGCTAAACAAACAGCCTAGACTACCCAATGAAATAACCACATGAATAGGAGATGGTACTTAATACCTTATTTTAAAGGCATAACAACTATTTAGGGATACCAAACTATTTAGGGATAAATCATCATATGTTTGAAACTACGTTAACTAATGTTGCAGCCAAAATGAACAAACAAACAAACATAAAACATAAACATAAAATATGGCCAGTGGGCTGGCACATGCCTTTAATCCCAGCACTCAGGAGGCAGAAGCAGGTAGATCTCTGTGAGTGCAAAGCCAGCCTGGTCTACAAAGTGAGTGCAAGGCCAGGGTCCAGGACAGCCAGGGCTCCATAGAAAAGCCCTGTCTCGAACAACGCCCCCCAAAATCCCAGAAATATATGCTTATATCAGTAAACATGACAAAAACCTGGCTATAGATGAATATATGAAGTGGTTGGTTATTTGAATTTTATTTCATAATTCCTTCTATTCTATCTTTAGAAAAATATATAAAGAGGATAATGTATAAGGATGGATGCTATTTGTAAGTTTGCCTGTTCATAGGCCTGCCTTGTATCCTTACAATATGGTTTTCTGAGTCCCTGGTGGACTCAAAAGGAAGCTGTAATGTCTTTTATAGCAGTCCCTTTCCACTGCATTTTTTCCTTTAGGTGAGCATATCTGAGTCTAACTAACTCAGACTCAATGTGAACAAAGCCATACTTGCATCTCATGGAGGATAAACAAAAATATTATTATTTGCCGGCCATGGTGGTACACGCATTTAATCCCAGCACTCATGAGGCAGAGACAGGCGGGTATCTGTTAGTTCAAGGCCAGCCTGGTCTAAAAACTGAGTCCAAGACAATCAAGGATACACAGAGAAACCCTGTCTCAAAAAACCTAAATATATTTAATATTATGTATATAATATTAAATATATATATTATATAATACATATATATTACACATACATACACACACATATATATATACATATATGTTCAGTGCATTTTTAATGCAGGGGGTGTTTTGTTTCCATCCCTGTATGTATGTGTTGTATCCTTTCTTGCTCTATTTATAAGAGATTTGAAAACAAAGATAATCTTAATTTTGTAATATGTAGATCAATAGTCATTATTCTCTTTTTTCCCTTCATTGTTATAACCCATAAATTTCAGTTGAATACAGACTGGTCCAAATTTAGAATGATAATTCATCCTTGTCTGCATGTTGCAATTAGCATATCACCAAAATAAAAACTACATGTGCAATTCCTGCCTTGTACTTCAGGGTCGGGGAGATGTGCTCTGTTTTCCTTTGTTACATAGCAGTTTCCTCTTAGATAGAAACATTCTATACAGAAATTCTCATTAAAACAGGAAGTAGATAACTCAAAACAGCTTGAAGAAATCCCTGAAACTGACCAGTTTCATTAGGCTCCTTCTATTCCAAGAGTCTATAAATAGTAAAGACTGATGAGAGTCATTCTCAGATAAGCCCAGCACCCTGAATAAAACAGAGATCAGCCCAACTGCCTACAAAACACACAGACCAGCTTAGCTGCCTGGAAGAGTTTAGACTGAGCCACCTGGAAAAGACATTCTCCAGCCTGTTGAGCTCCCTGCAGACTATGCCATGTACTTCAGTTTTGTGAGCTGTCATCCCTGCTGGTGTGAGTTTTGGTGATGAAGCTGTTTTTGAGTCATTTCTGCTCCTGTAAATACTTATTCCTGGAAGCATTTACCTAATAACTTAACCTAAAAAAAAAACTAGTAAAACTCATTGGCTCACCACCTTGGACTTTGGAGCAATCTGTACTTTGGTGTATTGTGGGCTTCCTATCTGGGGTGACTAGATGTGTGCATTGTGTCTCCCCAGAAAAGTCTGTTACACAGCACTCTTTCTTCCCTTTTGTTGGACAAAAATGAAACAAACTGTAATATCTGTAGCACCAACACTAGATGAGCTTAGAACTGTGTGAGCAAAAACATAAAGGTTAGCAACCAAGGCTCAGGTAAAAAAAGGCTCATCCAACATCCTATTTAAACCACTGACATTCCAGGGATTTTTTTTACCTATATATTGAACAATATCTCTGATAACCATCAAGTATACCTCAAATAGTCACTACTTTCAGAAAATGGAACTAAGTAATATTTTAATTCTTAGCTAATTTTTATTCAAAATTTGCACATCATTAAGCTTTACAAAAAGCCTGGCAAGATGGCTTGGCAAAGAAAAGTGTTTGCCACTATGACTAACAATCCACAAGAGAACTGACTCTGGCAAGCTGTCCTCTGGCTTCTACATTTGAATCATGACATGCAAACATGCTTATCCCAATAAAAAAGTAGATGTAATAAAACTAAAACATTACAGTCTTTACATAGGCAATCAATTTTATGGACATATTTCAGTTTTAAAGGTAGACTGAAATGAATTGCAAATGATTTGATTATAAATGAATTTCAAAGGATTGTAATATTAGAGCACTTCTCTGATTCTGAATTTTCTACTCACTCAAGAAATTTAACAAAAATCACAACAATGTATAAACACTGTCAGAACACAGTCCAAGAATAGAGTTGTACAAAGGGAATTCTGAATGCTTATGAGAAAACTGCATGAAAACAAAGGTCTTGTGACCTCAGTTTCTTCAAAAAAGACGGAATTGTTCATGGACTGTGTTTGCATGTCCCTCCCAGGTAGAGCAAATAGGAGTGAGTTTACTTAGATTATTTATTACAACTGCCTCTTGTTATTTATTTACATGCCTCTATGGAAAAACATGTTTTTGCCATGTATAGCTTGTCTTTGTGATTGTATACAGCTTGGACTCGTGAGAACTTTACTCAGGTGCCCTTTCTTAACACTCACAATATAAATTGTCTGATGCTCTGAATCAAGTTGGCTGTTGCATTAGACTTTAGTCTGCCTCATTTTAGGTAGAGACCTCATTCTCTTTGGTCTCACCACCTCTAGAGTGGAAAACAAAACACAACAACAACAAAATGTAAACAAAATACTTGCAAATGGAACCTAATAGTAAGTTAAAAAGATGATTCATCATAATCAGGTGAGATTTGTGCCAACAATACAAGGATGGTTCAATTTATGCAAATAAAATCAAATTTAAGACACCACATCAAAAGAACAAAAGAAGAAAATTATATGGTTATCTCAATCTCAATGATGCAGAAAAGGCATGTCACAAAATTCAATATCCTTTCATTAAGAACTCCAAATAAATGAGGTATATAAGGAATATTCCTCAACATAGTAAAGATGATTTGTAACATGCCAGTGGCTAACATTACATAGAAATGGAAAAAGTTGACAACTTTCTGTTATTTCTCTTATTACTGTGATAAAGTACCTAAGAGTAGTATTTTAAAAGATGAACCATAACTATAATTCACAATTGAAGAGATAAAATCCCTATGGTAGTCAGGGAAGGGTGGTAGGAGCAGGTAATGGCTATAACAACAGATGTTTGAGGGAGGCTGGTTGAAATCAGGAAGCAAAAAGACTGGTTTGAAACTGGGTCAGGCTATTACCCAAAAAGCCTGCTTCTCAGCTATGTACTTCCTCTGGCTATGCCCAATCTCCTAAAGTTTCTACAACCATCTAAAATGGAATCACAAGCAGGGATGATAAAAGCCTATAGAGACAGTCACATTTAACTTGTAACACTCTCTAAGATCTAAAACAAACAGCATATGTATACTTCCACCTCTTCAACAGTTTTTCCAGTCTAAGCCATAGCATTCAGGCAAAAGAAGTGATAGAGGACATACAAATAGAAAATAAGAAATTAAACTGTCGTTATTTGCAAATGACACAACTTTACACATGGAAAACCCAAAAAGACTAGACTGAGCATCTATTATAACTGATAAATTATTTTGGCAAGTTACAGAACATAAAATCTACAAAAATTTGCAGCACCACTATAAGCCAATGTGAATTATCTGAATATAAAGGAATCCCACTTATTAGAGCTACAAAAAATAAAATAAAAATACTTAGGGATAAATTTAGCCAATGAAGCAGAAGTGCTCTACAGTGAAAATTATAAAATATTGATGAAAAAAATTGAAAAGGACATGAAAAAGTAAAAGTACACTCATGCTTACAAATTAAAAGGAAATAATATTGTTAAAAGATCTACTCTATCCAAAATGATCTAATCATTCAATGCAATATCTAGTAAAATACCAATGCTATTCTTCACAAAAGTAGCAAAGCCACTGGAGCTGGAGATGTAGTTCAGCAACAGAGTGCCTGCCTCGCATGCATCTCCAGCACTGTACAAAACCAACCATAGTGGTCCACATCTACAATCCCAGAACTCAGGAAGGAGTAACAAAAGGATCCTAAGTTTAAGGTCATCCTGGGCTCTGCAGTAATTCCTAGACCAGCAGAGGCTACATTAGACCCTGTCTTGAAAAACAAACAAAAACAAAAAATAGAAAAAATAAATTGAAAATATTATATAGGATGCCAGGAAACCCTGAAGGGCCAAAGCCATTTTGAACAAAACAACCAACAAAAACAAAGCAGGAGGCAGTATATATCACCTGACTTCAAAACATACCACAAAGCTATATAGTAACCAAGACAAAATGGCACTGATAGTATAAAAACAGTACAACAAATGGAACAGAACATATATTCCAGAAGCACACTCTCAAATTCACAGCCAGCAGATTTTCAACAATGGTGTGAAAAAAAAGCACACTGGAGAAAACATATTCTTTTCAATAAATGGTGCTGGAAAAATTGAATACTTACACATTTTAAAAATGAAACCATATTTCTACCTGTCACCAGTTAAAATGTGAATTAAAATATGTATCAGAGTCATAAATTAAGACCTAGGGCTGAAGACATGGCTCAGAGGTTAAGACCACTGGTTGTTCTTCTAGAGGTCCTGAGTTCAATTCTCAGCAACCACATGGTGGCTCACGACCATCTATAAAGGGGTCTGATGCCTTCTTCTGGCATGCAGGTGTACATGCAGCAAAGCACTCATACATAACAAATACGTAAATAGTAAATAAATAAAATTAAAAAGAAAAAAAAATAAATGTAAGACCTAAAACTAAAACAACTCAAATGGGAAACTTTTTGTTGTTGTTTTATAAAATAACACAAAACCACAAGAAACAAAAGCGATAATAGACAAGTAAGACTATCAAACTATAAAGGTTCTGTACAATAAAGGAAATGATCAACATATCCAGAACACATCTGAAGCTCCACTAACTCAACAGCAAAAAGAAAACAAAAAACATTTTAAAATGGGCAACAGATCTAAACAGACTTTTCCTAAGAGAAAATATGCAAATGAACAAAGAATACATTAAAAAGTACATAATAGATTTTTAAAATGAAACCATATTTCTACCTGTCACCAGTTAAAATGTGAATTAAAATATGTATCAGAGTCATAAATTAAGACCTAGGGTACACAATCACCAGAGATAACACAAGCCAAAACCACAACAGTGACATAACCACATCATGACCAGGGCTGTTAACATGGCCAGGTGAGGCTCTGTAGAAAAGGGAATACTTGCACACTGTAGGTGGGAATGTAAATTAATACAGTCACAATTTAAAAAACAAAGAACTGCCTAAAGTCATCTGAGAGAAACTGCCCTAGTCAGGCTGGTATGTCTGTGGAGGACTGTCTTGATTGTTAATTGATACAGGATGGCCCACTCCACTGTGGCACTATTTCTAGGCAGGTGGGCCTGGGAATTCTTGTATAAGCAAGTGGCTGAGCATGAATAATCAAGCCAGAGAGTGAGTCAGCAAGCACTATTCCTCCATGGTTCTTGCCTCCAGGTTCCTGCCTTGAAATTTTACCCTGAATTCCCTCAATAATGGACTGTGACCTATCAGTAGCTCTTTTGGTTAGTGCTGTATTTATCTCAGCAACAGAAAAGAAAGGATAACAACCATACAACCCAGCAATCCCACTACTAGGTTGTATATCCAAAGGAATACAATCTGTATAGACATGTGCATTCCTACATTCCTGCAGCACTATTCACAACAGAAAAAAAGGGGGGAGGGGAACAACCCAAGTGTCCATCAGCTAATGGAAAAACAAGAAAATGTGGTGCATATACATACATACAATAGAAGGCTATCAAGCCTGAAAAGGGCTGAAATCCTATCATCTCCACCAGCACAGATAAAATTGAGGATCATTAAGAGAAATATTCGAAGCATAGGAATATAAATTATTTCACTTATACATGGCATCTAAAGAACTGAACTTATAAAACACAGAGTGAGGTGGTAATTACCAGAAGCTGGAAATAATGAAGAGACTGTGGGGAGAGGAAAGAACAGGGAAATGTTTATCAATGGGAACTACATCATTACAGATAACAGTGCTGCATAGTATACATTTTAAAAAGAAAACAAAAGAAAGGATCTTGAAACTTTTCATTATAACAAAATGTTTGAGATAGGTATGTTTAAGTTGATTTAAACATTCCATATCACATACCAATATTTAAACATTCCATATGGTATTCCATTAGTATGCTCAAATTTCAATTTATGTACCAGTTAATGTAAATTTAAAAAGAAAAACTTAATCACCCCCCCCAAATATAACAACAACAAAAATCAACCAATGTTGATTCTTGTTGACACTACTAAAACTCACCTTTTTCATGCAGTCCACATAATTATTGTACTTTAAGGACTCAGGAGGAAATTCATCAGACTTCATGGGGAAATTAGAAACGATGAGCTTTTCAAGAATATGCTTTAGGTTTTCTAGTCTGCCTCCTGTCTGGCTGGTGAAGAATGGAAGAAGAATGATAGCTTGGCCCTGTGAAGCAATGCAGAAAAATGTAAATCACACTAACTGGCTTACAGATCCTGTTGAATAAATAAAATCACTACTTTCTAAAGACTGCAAATAATGCACTGCAAGTACTCAACAAATGACTTCAGAATAAACACTGAACAAATGACTTCTGGATGAAACTCAACTAGAATGCACCTATGTACTTGGGCTTCAATCAACAGACTAAGATAGAGGACATGAAGTTGGGAGACAGAGCCTGCTCTAGGGGGAGTTGGAAGGAGGTAATGGTTAATGGGTATGATCAAAATACATTGTATAAATGTGTGAAAGTTTCATCTAAGAGTACATTTTAAAAAACATTTCTAAAAACAAAGATAATCTTCAAATAGCTCCAATAACCTACAGGATAATTTACAAGTATTTGTTTGCAAAATACCCTCAGATCTTCATATTGAGTTTAAGAGGAACCAGGTACTGATTCCTACTTCCTTTGAATTAAAAGTCCAAAGGTAAAGTTCAAAATTTTCACATTTGAAGGAGAAAAATTTCATGAGTCACATAGAACACACTAAAGAATTATCCAATAAAAAAAGTGTTCTTTCATGGAGACCACACGTTATAGAACTTTAAACTGAGTGACAAAATTATTTTCTTGTCCCCCCATTACTAAACGATTTCCACAGAAAATAGACTGAAAAAGTTTGAAACGACTACAACAAATCCAGAATATAGTTAAATACATTATATACGTTAAATGCATATCATTAAATCTGATGTATATAAACACAAATGCTAATGATTATATGGATATACTTTAAAAAGAAATGTTGGGCTTGTTTGCTGTAACTGTGCGAGGACCTGTGTTCTGATCCTCAAAACTTAGGTGCAGCAGACACAGTAGTGCACATCTGCAATCCTGCTCAATCCTACCACTCCAGTAGTGAGGAGGTGGTGGTGGAGAATGGACGAACTCTGGAAACTTGCCACGGGAAACTTGCCACAGGCCTGCTGTGGGGCACAGGCGGGAGCAAACAGTAGACCTGTCTTAAGACAGAACTTGAAGATCTGTCCTCTAAGGAGGTTGTCCTCTGACCTACATATACATGCCTTAGCATGTGCTGCAACATGCGCTACAGCATGCGTATGTTCACCAGCCCTCACACATGCAAGCATGCATATCTCTTCAGGAGACATTCTGCAGTGCATGCAGAAGAGCTGGACCAAAGCCCAAGTCTCTTTCATGAGAAGAACCTATATTGTTTAGACAAATTTGCCCAGATGTACACTTAGATGATAGATACATGGGGGGGGGGTTATTGCGCTAATCTCCTTATTATTACTAGTTTCAAGTTTTCCATACCCCCCCAAAAAAAAAACCCAACATGACAAATGCACAAAATGTAAAGATGTGAAAATAAAAAGAACGCAATCTCAAAAGACCAATCTTTTAAGGTCACCTACCTTTAAGTGTAGACCCAACTTTGTATCAGCAAGTAGACTAGCATATGTTGTGAAGATTTCAGAAAATGAGCTGTGATTTGTATGAAAAGATAAAGTTGAATCAATCTAAAGGGAGATAAAAACACGACAAATTTCTGTATTATACCTCAGCAATTTTTAACATATTTTTCAAATGTTTAATTTTTGAACTCATAGTATTTATTCTTGAACCTCAAAAAAAACATTTCAACAGTGTTGCTTTAAAACATGTTATTATTTTCTGCTAAAACAAAGCCTGTAAAGATAAAATAACAAGAAATATAAAATGTTAAGTAGGATAAACAATGGGAAGAAACGAAAGAAAAAGTAAAGTAACCGGCAGACATCTCTCCAAAATATATTTGATTTATCAAATAAATTAGCTTCTGAATGAACTTTCACCATAGTGTTTGAACATAAGTTACAGAGTTGAAAATAATAACCATGCCATCCATGGTTGTATACATCTGTAATCTCAGCACTGAGTAGGCCAAAGTACAAAGAAATGTAAAGGGTCAAGGCAGGTTAGGGCTATATAGGTGAGACTCTGTCTCAAAAATAACACACAGAAAAACTAACATAGCTAAATATGAATACATTTTAAATTATTTTCAAAATACCTGCAATATTTTTGCCAGTAAGGACAGCACTGTTGTTTTGCTTTCCAGAGCAGAATCTGTGGCCCACCATGAATCACATTTCTTCCAGTTTTGCAGAATTGCAGTTGTAAGCTTTAGTCCTTGGTGTTTCTGACCAGCTCGATCTCTGAAGCTCTGATCTAACATACCATTTAAAACAGCACTCACCTGAAAAAAAATTAGTAGATTGAAGAAAAATTCTTAATATTGGGAGGAATGGAAAAAAATACACTTTCAAGTCAAAGTTATTCTAGGAAAATGAAGATGGTACTTCTGTAACATGTGTTTAACCACTTAAATCTAAGAAGAGCATTACAACACAAATTTTCCCAGAGAGAGTAGAGAATGACCCTGATGATTTCCTCATGCCTGTTCTGCCACAGGGTTGGGGATGGGGGAATTCTCCATGAAATTCCACTTGGAAGAAGTAACTGTCTTTCTGTGGACACAACTACAACCACATGCATTTCTGCCCACTCTACCACCACGTTTGCAAGAGAATAACATAATTAATTTGGTTAGATTATCATTCAATACTCCCATCGTTCTGACAACATAAGCATTTTTCACAGATGTTTCATGTAGCACACTCATTCACACGTTTCTTCTTGCACATTTTTCTCTCTCTACAGCTAAATCTTTGCAGATTTCTTAGCTGTTTTCAAAGTGCCTATCCTTAACTAGTCATCAAACTCTTCCAAATAAAATTATGTCATTTCAATTTCCCAATGAGTAAATTACCTGCTTCAAGAGACATAAAATGTCAGGAGCCATTTGCAGAGGCTCTCAGCATATTGGATATTTGTTGAGAAAAACAAGATGCTTCGCCAAGTATACGACAAGGGTCTTCTAACTTTAGGAGGAGGTGCAATGAGGCCTTGGAGCGGTAAACTGAATGTTTTTTGTACTTGTAAGAAGAATGTGGATAACAGTACTTTTCTTGTGTGAAGGTTAACATTATGTGCTGAGAAGGATTTCTTGTTCTGTTTTCCATGCCAGAAAGAGTATAAAAATGCTGCAAAACAAACTCAGGGCTTCAATATTTACTGTCAACTCTCCTGATTCTCTCTCTCCTCTCTCTCACTCTCCTAATTCTCATATCCCTGTCAGGTAATGTTCAGCTCTGGTCATAAAACTTGTTGGGTTGTGGCAAGGCCAGGCCTAGATACACCATCCTCCCCGCTGCAACTTCTCAGTTTATTGCCTTCTTCTTATTTACCTGGCAGCTTTCTGACAAGAAGTGAACAAGGAAACACATCCCTTTGGGATCTGGCTTTTCTAAAATTCGTATTCTATTGCCACACACATTTGAGAATCTGACTACATTCAGATCTCCAATCCCTTGGTCTTGCAATATCCATAAGATATGACAACAAATGCCATTCAATTCTTGTTCCTTCCACACATATCTAGTTTATCTCCTTGAGAATGCTCAGGATTTTTCCTTTGGAAAATATTCTCCATGTGGAATCAAACCCAGGACAGGCCCTTCTACACTGAGAACTCCACTTCACCACTGTTTCTGGGACCCTTGTCACCAAATGCCACTTTCCATTTTCCACTCAGTTCCAGGGACCTTCATCATTTTTCTTTTTCTTTCTTTCTTTTGCTTTTGAGACAGGGCTATATATTCCTGGGTGTCTTGGAACTCACAAAGATCTGCCCAACTCTGCTTCGAGAGTGCTGGGATTAAAGGTGTACATCACTACACCTATCACTTTTTTTTAAATTTTTAAATCAGTTTTTTTTTAATTGAAAAAAATTTGTTATGTGAATTTCACATCATGCACCCCATTCCCTTTCATTTCCCACCTCCCCTCAGACCCACCCTCTACCCCTGCAATCTGTCCCATCATAAAAAATAAAATCTCATTGTGGAAGCTGCAGTGTATCTCAATTTGTCCCACAATATTCCCTTTTGTCCACACATTTTGCTTGCAAATGTTCATTAAAATAACTCCTTGGTCTGGTACAAGGTCTCTGGTTTCTGCTACTTTGTCAATACTAGAACCTCACTGGAACTCCTCTCAGATATGCTGTAACTATCCTGTGTCATGGAGATCCTGTAGTTTTGGGTTGTGGAACTGGCCTCTTCTTGCACCCCAGCAGTTCATCCATGGTGTAGATGTTGATGTGGGTCAACTCAAAGCCCTGGTTCTGGATCTGCAACCCCTACTTGCAGAGCCAGTTCTACTATGGAAAGGTGCAGGGCCCGTTCTCCTGAGTGCTGCACCATGTGAGGGGCAGGAACAGCTCTCCTGCTCTTGCGACCCCATTTGGTCCAGATCTCCTGTCGGCCAATGGTGGTGAGGGCAAAAGGGAGGGGAGAGGATCTCTCCCTAGCCAACACCACCACATAGCAGATAGAAGCCAGGTCTGGCTCTCCCACACTCACTCACTCACTTCCGCAGGGCTGGCTCACCCACAACCTCCATATCCAGGACCAGCTGTAGTGTACTACCCAGGCAGGGTGCAGGGCCTGCTCTCCAGAGTGCTACAGCATGTGAGGGACAGGGACAGCTCTCCTGCTCTTGTGACCCCATCTAGGCCAGATCTCACCCCAGGGCTAGGTCTCCACAACTCCCACATCCAGGGCCAGGCAGAGTTCTTCTAGTCTCTGGTTTGTTTCCTGTCCTGGGAGCCCATCTGGTGCTTGCCTGGTACTGGTCTGCTAATCATCACAGGCTACCCCATGGCGACCAACATTGTGTTGGTATCTAGGTTGCTCTTTTTCCAGGAAGGTAGGTTACTATTCATTCAGATGTTCATAATGTAGACATAGCCTCTCTCCTCTCTGTCACCTACTGAAGCACATGTGACAGCAGTCACATCTGCAATGCCTCTAGGGGCATCTAGCACTTTTATTTTGCTTTTTTTTTTTTTTGTATTTGCATCCTATTCTCCATTTTCTCCCTCTGTTCCCTTTTTTTTTTTTTTTTTTAATTCTTCTGTCATGCAATACATCCTGACTCCAGTTTCCTCCCTCCATTTTGCCCAGGCCCTTTCCCCAACTTCCCCTCTCCTCCAGATCCACTTCTCAGTTTTCCTTCAGAAAAGACCAGACCTTCTACGGATATCGACCAAACAAGGCATAACAAGTTACAATAAGACCAGGCACATACCCTTGAATGGAGGCTGAATGAGGCAACCCAGTAGGAGGAAAAGGGTCCCAAAAGTACGCAAATGAGTCAGAAACACCCCCACTCCCACTGTTAGGAGTCCTACAAGAACACCAAGCTATGCAGAATACCTAGCTCAAACCCAAACAAACCCCAACCGTTGCTTAAGCCTGTGTGAGCCCCTAAGTGCCCTGATTCTGTGGACTATGTTTGGTGTCCTCGACTCCTGTGGCTCCTATAATCCTGTTCCTCCTCTTTTATGAGGTTCTTTGAGCTCTATCCAATTTTTAAATTTCAGATACCTATGTTAAATGCCAGAGGATTCTTTTGTGTTCTCCGTTCTTCTTGTTCAGTAGCAATTCTTATTTCTTCATTCATTCTCTTTCTCTTGCTCCCCTCCCTCTCTGCCTCCCACTTCCACCCCTCTGACACAATCTTGCCACTCTCTTCTGTTTTGGACAGGCTAAGGGTTTGAACTGGCACATATGTCCTCCTTTGTAGTTTTTCTCATTCTGGTTGTTCTTCTTCTGCATTTGGTTTGGTTTTTTTCTTTCTTAATCTCATTCTGTCATTTCAAGGAGTTGTGGGGAAGGAAGAGAGGTAGTAAATGAATATATATATATATATATATACATATATATACATACATACACATATATATATGTATATATATAAAATTTTCACCAAAACTTTGAACACTTAAACTCAAAATGTTAGATTTATGCCTCTACAAGTTTATTTCTCAAAAATTCCTAGTATCATATGCATGAAATATTTGACAATTAACAGAAATGATGTGTATAAAGGTCAGCTTAATAGGAAAGCAAAATGCTCTCTTAAAAACCAAAACCTCAGTTTTGACTACCTATAGACCACAGTTCAGGTAGTATTTCAAAATCTCATAAGCCAGGCCAAGTTTGGTAGGAAATATCTTTCATTCTAGCACTTGGGAGGCAGAGGCAGAGAAAGAGGCAGTAGGATCTCTGTTAACTTTGAAGCCAACCTGGTCCACAATGTAAGCTCCAGAGCAGCTGGGCCTACACAGTAAGATTCTGTCATAAAATAAAATAATGAAAAACAAATAAACAAAAACAAACCAACCCACAAAATGCAGTATGTTTAAGCAAACAAAAAGCAGATCTAGTAAATATCACTCTCTAAAGAGTTACTATGATGAGGCAAAGAGGCTGTGGCAAGAACATACAGGAACATGAAATGATACTAATGCCATGAGTACTCTGAAGGCAGGTTGGCAGTGTAGAGGAACAGCCTACGCAAGATGTTAGAACAAACATTGGTGGGCACACAACAGGTGTGGAAGCTCCAATGGGACATGCTAGCAAAAGTTAGCATCCTACACGGTTGTAACTTATAGTGTTAAGCTGAGAGACTTAAGGGGCATGAGCAAATGGGAAAAATAACCAATATCTTATAGCTTGACAAAGATTGTGTTTTGTTCCTATGGATTTTATTTTCATACATTAGCAAGTCCTTTCAAACTTCCAGAAAGAAATGTGGTTTTAAGAAAAACCATCAGAAACATAAAAACCCTTTATGACCTTTAGACAAGAAAATATTTAAAGGAAAAGTTCCTTACCATTTTGGGATTATCTGTTGATGACTTCATGAGTTCTGATACAGCAATATCAAGATTTCTCAATAGCTCACTGTTGATTACTTCTGAGAACAAGCTATAGAAATACTCCCCATGAGAAAAGCTGATGTTTCTCTGTGAACTGCCCAAATGTTGTGTACACAACAGTGCCGAATTCAGGAGCAAACTCACAAGGTGTTCACACTAAGGAAGAGAGAAGACCTTAGCAGAGAATCTTTTCTGTCCCCAGAAAGACCCTGAGATCGTAGGTCCACAGTTAAGTCTAGAATGAGCCTTCTAAAGGGAGTCTGATAGGTGAAGTCAGGACTCAGTTTAAATTATACATATTTAATTTAACTTCTGTTCTCTAGGTTTCACTTTGTGAGAAAAACCTCCTAACTTGATATTGCTTCCAAATTTCCAGAAAAAGTTTGCTGTTGTTCAGAGTACTTTAATATGAACAAGCTCTTTGGGACAACTTGTATAACTAAGTATACAACAATTATAATTAAGAGTATCCACAAGACAAAGAAGAGGTTCCTGCACTGGAAGAAGCAATAAGAGAAGACGGAATAGAGCAAACACACAGGGCTGGTTGGAGATCTTAGCCACAGCAGACTGTGAGGCTAGCTCTGCTCAGCAAAAAGAGTCATGAGAAGTTTGGTTGTTGTGGTGCCTCTCCTGTCTCATACAGGTTAAAGTTAGTGACAAGATGTTCTTTGCCTAAAGTCCTTCTGGAAACAAAGCTGGACAGAATATTCAATCTAAGAATGTTGTACTTTTTATTTTAAGTAGGTACTAAAGAAGACAGTCTTAGAAAGTCAGCAAGTCAATTATAATACATGCACATCTAAGTCCTTACTAACTAATTCCACACCTTTTAGAGATGCACAAGTAACATATAAAGTCTCTCCATAGGAAATGTGGGATGCAGCTGTTTTCCCTACCAGTCCTCCAAAAGCAAAGGCTAATTCCAGGAGTCCATCGGCCAGGCTCTTACAGCTGGGATCCAGTGACTGGAGGCACTGCCTTTCCTCTGAAGGTACAATACCTTTATAAACCAAGGAGAGCAGTCTCATGCCAATGGAACAACTCAATGCTGTAGACTAAAGGAAAAAAAATGATATAAAGTGCCTGGTGAAAAAAAGTGTTTAACACAAAAACAATGTTTCTCCTTTAATTAAAAAGTCTGTGTTAAAAAGTTAAAAGTTAAAAAAGTCAACTGATGACTATTTTCTAATGTTTAGGACAACTCTACCTCAGCTTTTTTTTTTGTTTTGTTTTGTTTTGCTTTGTTTTGTTTTAGGTTTTTCAAGACAGGATTTCTCTGTGTACACTTGACTATCCTAGACTCTGTAGACCAGTCTGGCCTTGAACTCACAGAGATCGCCTGCCTCTACCTCCCCAGTGCTGGGATTAACAGTATGCGCCACCACACCCAGCTCAGCTTTGTTGTTTTTTAAGCAACAGATTTCATGTATGTATTTCTATAATACAGGCACTACAGCAATTTGTTCCTCAAACATTTTAGATTACTAAAATTTCAACTGTCCTTTATTATTCGTTCATTTTATCTTTACTTTCGTACTCACATTCTAGACAACACCTACATGTTAAGTATTCTATAATTTTTAACCTCAGTATATTCTATATATACATAAAATATTTTAAACAAATAATAGGCATAAATACCAATTTGTACTACCATAATTAAATTACTATAATAAGGCTAAAAGATAGATAAAAACGAATTAATCATGGTTACCTGAGATGGTGATATAACATGAGAGAAACCAGCTTTGTGAAGCTGTTTACAGGCTGATAAGACAGACAACAACTTGGTCCTTTCACGGCGAGCATCAGAGTCACACAAGTTAATGGCACAGAGCTCTTCAACACTGGCCATGAGAAGAACAGAAAACCAGTTAAGAATATACTAAGGAATTGTGTGTTGTATTATAAATTCACTAATCACTAATCACGTGTCCCTCAAACTCATTAATACAGTCCTTGAAAACACAAAGGTGACACCAGAAACAAGTTTACAGGACAAATTAGCCATGGAAATAAAGTGTAGTGCTAAGCACATCCACTGTTCTTTCCCATCCTACATGCAAGAAGGAATTAGTGAAGCTCAGTATTTCAAAAAAAAAAAAAAACAGGCTTCATTTGTGCACACACATACACAGACTGACAGGTGCTTTTCTTGAGGATATTGCAGCTTTGCACATGGATGTCAGAAACACTGGATGTGTGAGGACCTTAAGTCACAGTAACTGTGAGCATGGCCCAGGTGCCCACCTCTGTACTGTCAATTTCTCCTTCAAGTGAGTCTCCAGCATGTCTCTGTATGGGGACTTCCTTAGTGCTTTCAGCAGGTTCACACAAATGCTGGGAAGATGGTTCATAACCTGCATGTCGCCAATATTGAAACCTATGCTCATGGGTTCACAGAGCATTTTCACTAAGACCTTCATAAGGTTTGTGTTACACAAGTCGTTCTTCAGGAGCTATAAAAATAGAAAAGATAGATTGAATAAAAGTACTTATTAAATAGCAGCTCTCTTTTCATCACAGTGGGAATGAGGTCCACAGGACTGGGAATATTCACAATACTAACAATTTGGCAAACTCTCAAAAGGATTGAACAGTATTAAAATGCTTGAAAACAAAAGGATTTCAGATTTCAATTTTTTTTTTTTTAGTTTTAGAATATCTAAATAGACTCCCACACAAATATCACTGCTCTGAAAGATAAAAACCCCAACTCCCCAAATCCTAAAAGATTTCAACATGCAAGTTTTGGAACATTTCAGATTTTTGACTTGGAATGTTCAGCATTTATTTTCAAAAAACAGATTGTATATTATGATGGTGAATATAGTTAAACATGTACTTGAGAACTGCTGAGACTACACTTGAAGCTTTCTCACATATGGAGTACTATATGAGGAAACAGAGATGCTAATTGGTTTGACTTAACCACATATACATGAACCAAAACATCATGGGGTATACCAGAAGTACATATAATTTATTCATCAATTAAAGTAAATGAGAATAATTTCCTGTAATGGAGCCTCAGAGGAGCCAAAGCCACTTCCACAAGATTACTACTGGTAAATATTAATTACTCAAACAGAGTAATGAGTTTCACTGTGACAATATCATTCATGCATATAACACATTCTGATTAAATCACACTCCCTGTTACACCATTGTGTTCCCTTCTCACCTCTAACCTGACCCCTTCTCCTCCTCTTTAAAAGCACCTCATGCCAGGCAGGTATAGAAGCACACACTTTTAATACCAGCACTCAGGAGGCAGAGGCAAGCAGATCTCTGTGAGCTGAAGGATAGCCTGGTCTACAAAGTGAGTCCAGGGCTACAAAGACAAACCCTGTCTCAAAAAAAAAAAACCACAAACAAACAAATAAATAAATAAAAGCACTTCACCCCTTTACTTTCATGTCCTCTCTCGTCCACAAATGACAGGAAATGTGATACTTGTCTGGGTCTGGTTGACTTCACTTAATATGATCTCTACTTTCATTTATTCTCTAGTAAATTATGTTTCTTTATTCTTTATGGCTGAGGAATGTACTCCATTATACTTAAATTTAAGAATATACATATATATATATATATATATATATAAACACATATATTCATTATCCATTCATTCATTAATGGCACCTAGGTTAATTCCCTAACTTGCTAGCAAAAAACATGGGAAGAGCCAGGCACCTTTAATTACAGCACTCAGGACACAGAGAGAGGAAGGTGAATCTGTCAATTCCAGGCCACCCTGGTTTACATAGTAAGTCCCAGCCAACCATGGTTACAATTTTCATTTGTCTCAAAAACAAACAAATAAATAAGCAAAAAAGGGTATATAGGCATCTCTATGCTGATTTTGATTCCTTTAGGTACATGAGCAGAATGGTGTGTCTGGGTCTTATATAGTGATTCCACTTTCAGTTTTTGAGGAATGTCTATACTGATTTCCACAGTGGCTGGGCTAATTTATGGTCCTATTTTTGGTGAAATTAGGGTACTAGGGATGGAATACATGGCTTACACATGACACGTAAGCACTTGCCCATTGAACTACATTGTCTGGCCCCCGCTCCCCAAAGCACAAGTGAGAGTCTTTGCCTCTCATCTTCACCAGTATTTGTCACTGTTAGATTTCTTGACAATAACTATTTGAACTGGCCTAAGATTCACCTCAGTGTAATTTTGATGTTTCTCCCTTGAGGCTAATGATCTAATGTAATGTTTCTCAACCTTCCTAATACTGTAACCCTTTAACATGGTTCTTTATATTGTGTTCACCCCTAACCACAAAATTATTTTCATTGCTACTTGATAACTGTAATTTTGAATCATAATGTAAATTTCTTTGGAGACACAGGTTTGCCAAAGGGGTCACAAACCACAATCTGAGAACCTCTGATCTAAGTGAAACCTAAAATATTTCTCATTATAAAGTACTAATCTCAGGTTAACAGAGCAGGAAGTGAGACCCTACCTTGCAGTCTTCTGGAGAGCTGTTGAGCAGGGTTGTGGTAAATTCCATAATCCGGACCAAGACTGTGCATTTGCTATAATTGTATTTTTCTTCCTCTTGTAGGCTGGGAGGGCCAGTCACTCCAGTGCCAAAGTGGTGTTCTATTGCTCTAGCATCACATGTTGCTATGCTTTCTAAAAAGAAAGCCACTGACTTCAAAAGTGAAGACTGTACTTCAGTGCCTAGGAATAATAGCAGTAAATCATTAGTGCACATTTCTTCCTAACTCTAAAACTAGTGTGCAGTTCCTTCTTGAAATCCAAGTTACGATATATACTCAACAAAAAAAAAAAAATTAAAGAATTTTTCAGAAAAAAAGTTCAAGTAAAGATGAATTAATAAACAGCAGCTATTTCTTCTTAGCTTTTTGGTCCAAATTTTGAACTACATTATAATCCAAATAGAACTCAATTTCAGACATAGTAACAATGTGTATACAGGTCAGGTCATGTGTTTATTCATGTATTTATCTACTGCTATAGCAGGACTGAACACAGGCCCTCCTGTGCACAAGGAAATCACCTGACTGCCCTATGCTATATCCCCTCCCTGCCCTTTTGCTATGGTTTGAACACTTGAATACTAATGTAGCTAGCTATTCTGGGAGTTCTGCAGCTTTTAAAAGGTGAACATAGTTAGAAGACACAGGTCCCTGGTGGTCTGTCTTTGTGTTCTGGGACTCTCTCATTTTCTGTCAATCATGAGGTGAAGATATATGTCACATTTTCCTGTCATCATGACATACACAGACCCAGGCCTCAATGGAAGGAGCATAAACAATGAGCCAAAACAACTCTGTTCTTCAAAGTGACTACGTCAAGATTTTCTTAGAAAAATACAAAGTTTGACTAACATAGGTCTTGACTAAAATATGACTTAGGAGAGTTATCAATTAAAAGAATAATTTAGCAACTCATATGAAAAAGACTTAACAAATAAATATGTATGTCAATCTCTAACAAATATTTTTAAACTCCTTTGGTTTGATCAAACACTGAAATTTTAATCTAATTCAACAATGACAAAATAGCAAAAAATGCTCATTCTACCAACTTTTGCTCTCTGAGACAGAATCATGCTTACATAGCCCAATCTGGACTAAAACCTGTGATACCCCTGCCCCTCCCTTTCCTGAAAAAGTGGGAAATAGGTGTGCACTACTACAGCTGACATTGTTTCTAATAATGAAGAAATGGTCAGACTCCTCCTATGAGCAGTACAAAAACAAATGACAATGGCTGTCTTTAATCAAGTATGTTAGGCATTTGCTATCTTACAGAAACATACTCTAGCTCAACTCCACATTGCCTTATAAAATTCATCCATCTGAACACAATCAAGCTGATTGCTTCCCCACTGCACACTGCTACTCTTCCTCCACTTACCACTTATTGTTCCACTCTTCTCAAAGTCCCCTACTCTAAGATATAAAGGTCTTTAGAGCCCCAGAAAAGGGAACAATGTTAAATACCGTACACATGCTCAGAGAGGACAACGCTAATGACAAAGACAGCCTCCTTAGAGAGCCTTGTTTTCTTTCTTTCCCTCCCTCCATTCCTTTCTCTTTTTTTTTAATAAATAAATTTGTTGCTACAGGTTACATCTCCATCATATTGACCTCTTTCCCCCCTTCTCAGCCCCACCCTCTACCCCCTAACCCTTCCATCCCACTCCTCTGGAGTGGAGTGTCCCTACATAACAGTCCCTCGCCCCAGTTCAGAAGTCATATGAGGGCCAAGAGCCTCCCCATACACTGGGGGCCTATAAGGCAGTACCACCAGTGAAAAGTGTCTCATTGCCAGGGAGAGAAAACTAAAAAACAAACAAACAAACAAAATAAATTAAAAAAAATAAAAACTCTATGTCTATGTTCCCTTTGGTGCATTGGTTGTAGTATAGATATCCTGTACTATATAGCTAAAATGCTACTATAAATGAATAGATGCCATGTGCATCCTTCTGAGTCTGGGTTAGCTCACTCAGGATGAGCTTCTCTAGTTCCAACCATTTGGCTGCAAATTGCATAATTTCATTGTTTCTGATAGCTGAGTAATACTCCATTGTGTAGATGTACCACAGTTGTTTAATCCATTCTTCAGTTGAGGGACATCTAGGTTGTTTCCAGTTTCTAACTATTACAAATAAGGCTGCTATGAACATAGATGAGGATATGCCCTTGTGGTTTGGTGAAGAATCGTTTGGGTGTATACCCAGAAGTGGTATGGCTGGGTCCTGAGGCAAAGCTATTCCAAGTTTTCTAAGATATCGCCATACTGACCTCCATAGGGGTTGCACAAGCCTGCACTCCCACCAGCAATGGAGGAGGGTTCCCCATTCTACACACCCTCGACAGCATGCGCTGTCATTTGAACTTTTGATCTTAGCCATTCTGACAGGTGTGAGATGGAATCTCACACCTGTCAGAATTGTCGTCTTGAGTTGCAATTCTCTGATGATTAAGGATGTTGAGCATTTCTTCAAGTGTCTCTCGGACATTAGGGATTCCTCCTTTGTGAATTCTCTATTTAGTTTCATCCCCCATTTTTTGATTGGATTATTTGGTTTCTTGGCATTTAATTTCTTGAGTTCTTTGTAGATTTTGGATATTAGCCCTCTGTCAGATGTGGGGTTGGTGAAGATTTCTCCCAGTCTGTAGGCTGCCATTTTGTTCGAATGACAGTGTCTTTTGCCTTACAGAAGCTCTTCAGTTTCATGAGGTCCCATTTATTGATTGTTGGTCTCAGGTCCTGAGCTGTTGGTGTTCTGTTCAGGAAGTTGTCACCTGTGAAAGTGAGTTCGAGGGTTTTTCCCACTCTTTCTTCTAGTAGATTTAGTGTGACCAGCCTTATGTTAAGGCCTTTGATCCACTTGGACTTAAGTTTTGTACAAGGTGATAAGTATGGGTCTAATTTCATTCTTTTAAAAGTGGACATCCAGTTGGACCTTCACGAATTGTTGAAGATGCTGTCCTTTTTCCATTGTGTGGTTTGGCTCTTTTGTCAAAAATTAGGTGGCCATAGGTATGTGGGTCCATTTCTGGGTCTTCAATTCAATTCCATTGATCTACTGGTCTGTTTCTATACCAATACCATGCTGTTTTTACTACTATTGCTCTGTAGTATAGCTTGAGATCTGGGATGGTGATACCTCCAGATGTTTTTTTTTTTTTTTATTGTACAGGATTGCTTTAGCTATTCTGGGTTTTTTGTTGTTCCATATGAAATTGAGAATAGCTCTTTCCAGGTCTATAAAGAATTGTGTTGAACACTTTAGCATTTGAGAGACAGCGGGGCAGGTAAGCTATAAATGTCAACACAGATGGAAAAAAAAAGGAAGAGAGAGATTCAGGCCTTCTACAGTGAATATGGAGAGTGGATGAAGTCCTGAGGGCATGTGTATTGTCACTAAAAGCATGGCCCTGTCAAATGTCAATGCCTCAGACCCTTGGGAATGGCAAGGCCCTATCCAGGTCAGATTCAGGGGAATGGCAAGCTTTTCCCTGATCCAAGTTCAGATGTTGATCAAACATTGACTGTAGGGGTTAGATAAATTAGATTTAGAAAATATATAGGAGTTTCTGATACTGTCTCTTAATTTGGGGCCTGAAGAGCATTATCAGCATGAAGTCAGGAAAAACAGGAAAGACTTAATAGACTGAAAAACAAGGTTGAAGTCAGGAAAAACAGGAAAGACTCAATAGACTTGAAGAAACAAAGTATCTGGCCTGACATTGTTTTCAGCTGCTAAGTGGGCGGAGCCCAAATTAAGATGAAACAGAGTTCCTCCTATTTAAGGACAGTGCATGGAGCCAAGAAGAAGAAGAGGCCCCTGATGCTAGAGAGCTCCAAGAGTCCTGCTGAAAAAAGGGCTGGCCATTGATGGCCAGCTCTCTCCCTGAAGCAGAAAGAAGCCGGTGAGCAAAGAAAGCCTGAGCAAGACACCAAAAGGCCCAGGACTGGACCCTGTGGCTCAGCTTTTGCCTGGAGAGATTTGATCTGTCCGATCAGTGGCCTAGGGGAAACGGTGCCTGGCTTTAAGGACTGAGGCAGAGCAGCTGAGTTCCTGATTCAAAAGAAGTAAGTTGGCCTGCAGATGGCTGGGGTCTCCCACAGAGAAGAAAGCATGAAGCCTTATTTAAGGTGAGACTGCAATAACCAACTTATCCTGACGAACCTGCATCTGAGAGATCCAGAAAAAGGACTGCTAAGTGCATTAAAGAATCTACAACAAAGACTGTGTTCCTGACGACTGAGGACCTGCCCCAGAGACTGTATCATTCTAAAAGGTTATGAAAGTAGATGTTATAATTATCAATAGGTTTAGTGGATAGGTTAAAGGGGTTGTAGGAATTTATAGGATTAATAGTTAAGAAATTGTTGGTGTTTGTTATAAGTGAATTTAGTAATAAATAAATGTTAAATAATAATTTAAAAGTTCGGTTACAATTGACCTTTAGCTAGAACCAGTATGTGCAGAAAGCATCAACATCTGTTTTGTCATTCCCAATGACTGCAGCCTGAGATCTGAGATTAGTTTATTACAACCCCCACCCCCCACACACACACCTTCCCATGGCTAAGCCGCCTCATCCGTGTGCTGCAATGTGCTGGGTTCTAGAAGGTTGCTAGTGCATCTCCACCAGAGTGAAAAGCCCACCCCACTTCAGCTGTTCAGGACATTTATCTGTCCTTTTTCATTCCCCATCACTACAGTCAGATAAATCCTAAAGCCATGCAGATCACAGTAAATGGACACTGGCAAGTGGAGCATGGTGAAGCTCGTAAGGGCAGAGCTTCAAAGAATGAGGAGAGTTAAGGTGTGTCAGGAAAGGCATGCATGGGCTTTAGAGATCTTTACATCTTCTAGTGCCCTCTTCAATTGCTTTTTTCAATGTCTTAACACTTTTATTATAGAAGCCTTTCAGTTACCTGGAGAGTTACCCAATATATTTGATAATCTTCGAGGTTATTGAGAACGGTATTGTTCCTCTGATTTCATTTTCAGTTCATCTGTCACTTGTATAAGAATTCTGTTAGAATTCTGCACTGACTTCATCTGGCCCTAAATTGATTTTGGTTGGGAGACTTAATTTCTGCTTTTATTTTACTATGAGTTACAGGTCTGTTGAGATTGCTCATCTCATCTTGATTTAACTTTGGCAGATGGTATATATCAAGAAGTTTATCAATTTCTTTTAGGTTTGTAATTTGGTGGAAAACAGGTTTTAAAAGTATGTCCTTATAACTCTCTGGATTTCCTTGGTGTCTGTTACATTCCTCTTTTCATTACTAATTTTAATGATTCTTATCTAAGGATTTACCACCTTCACTGATTTTCTCTAAAGAATCAACTTTTCATTCATTGATTACTTGTACTGTTTTGTTTCTATTTTATTGATTCAAGCACTAAGTTTATTTCTTCCCATCTATTCCTTTTGGATGTGATTTCTTCTTTTTGTTCTGGGGCTTTCAGGTATGCTTTTAAGTTACTAGTCTAAAATTTCTCCAGTTCTTTTATGTATGCACTTAGTGCTATAACTTGCCTCTTAGACTCACCTGCATTATTTCCTACAATTTGGGTATGTTGTTTTATTTTCATTCAACTCTAAAAAGTTTTTCATTTTTAATTTCTGTCTTCACCCATTTTTCATTTGTAGTGAGTTGTTCAGTTTCCATGAGTTTTTATACTTTCTGTTGATAACCAGCTTTAATCTATGTTGGTCAGATGGGATGCAGGGTGTATTTCAATTTTCATGTATATTTTGAGACTTGCTTTGTGCTCAAGTATGTGGTTCGTTTTGGAGAAAGTTTGTGGAAACTGTTGAGATGAAGATAAATTCTTTTGTATTTGGGTGAAATGTTCTGTAAACATCTGTAGGTCCATTTGGTTTATAAGATCACTTAGCTCCAGCATTTCTCTGTTTAGTTTTTGGATGATCTGGCTATTCTCGAGAGTGGGGTATTAATGTCACTCAGTATCATGTCTGAGCATCAATATGTGATTTTAGCTGTTGTAGTGTTTTTGTTTTTAACTTGAGTGGCCTTGGTGCATAAATGCTTAGAACTTCAATATCCTCTTAGTGGATTTTCCTCTGATGGGTATATAGTTTTCATCCCTATCTCTTTTGACTGGCTTTGGTTTAATGCCTATTTTGTCAGATATTAAAATGGCTACACCTGCTTGTTTCTTAGCTCTATTTTCTTGTAATATATTTTCTGTCCTTTTACCCTGAGGGGATGTCTATCTGTGGAGAACACAAGGTCCTTGTGCTCACAGATAAGCACTGGAAACCTGAAATGCTAAACACAGCAGATTGTCTCTCCAAAGAAGAGATGTATAACCTATTTATGCCCAGAAGGCTGGGAATGGGTGTGGTTAATAGCTTGGTGTCCTCAGCACTGTCTGTATGACTGAAGCCACACCTGACTCCCTCACACTCTTTTTTTTTGTTGTTGTTTTTTTTGAGACAGGGTTTCTCTGTGTAACAGCCCTGGCTGTCCTGGAACTCACTCTGTAGACCAGGCTGGCCTTGAACTCACAGAGACCCACCTGCCTCTGCCTCTCGAGTGCTGGGATTAAAGGTGTGCGCCACCACGCCAGCATTGGGAGTGGCTAATAATCTAGTGACGTATGAGCTGTCTGGATGACCCAGACCGTACCCCAGAACCTTAATATGACACATGCAGTCTATCTATAGGACCTATCTTAATGAAAGAGGGGACATGCCCTTTGAAAAGAATCTCAAGCTGGGTGCAGTGGTGCATACCTTTAATCCCAGCACTCAGGAGGCAGAGGCAGGCAGAACGCTATGAGTTCAAGGCCAGCCTAGTCTACAAAGTGAGTCAAGGACAGCCAGTATTTCTATTACACAGAAAAACCCTGTCTTTAAAAACCAAAAAGAAAAAAAGAAGAAAAAGAAAAAAATTAAATCAATGTAATTATGTTAAGCTTTATTGTGCCCATAAGGTTATATTATACAAAGAAACATTTTTCTAAATTGTACTGTACTTAAATGTGCCTAAAATAAACTGCCCATTGTCAGACTTTCAAAGTTCGATCCAACATCAGCTACTGAGTCATACTGAAGTCAAGATTTCCTTCGTGCTTCATGTGGATTGACACTCTGCTGGCTGTTGTGTGTTCAGAGACCTCCCACTTCCCCAAATCTATTCTTGATTTTTAAAGTGTTTTTCTTGGATGCAGTAGAAGTATGGATATTGTTTCAAAACACATTCTGGTAGTCTGTGTCTTTTATTGGGGAACTGAGATCACTGATGTTTAGAGTTATCAATCAGCAGTGTTTGTGGAGTCCTGTTTGTTGTTCTGTGTGGGTTTTTCCTCCCTCTTGATTTGCTGGTCTGGGATTATTTATTCCTTATGTTTTGTGGTTACTGTCTTCTGACTGAAGTTTGGCCCCTATCGTCTTCTGTAGAGCTGGATTTGTATATAGATACTGCTTTTACTTGGTTTTGTTGTGGAATATTTTCTTTCTACATCTATTATGACTGAAAGTTTTCCTGGATATAGCAGACTGGGATGTTATCTATGATCTCTTAAAATTTGTAGAACATCTTCCCAGGCCTTTACTTGTTCTCACATTTTCCACTGAAAAGTCAGGCGATATTCTAACATGTCTGCCTTAATACATTATTTGGTCTTTTTTTCCCTGACAGATTTTAATATTCTTTCTTTGTTCTGTACATTTAGTGTTTTAATTATTATGTGTTGTGGGGAATGTCTTTTCTGGTCCAGTATATTTGGGGTTCTGTATGCTTCTTGCACCTTGACAAGCACCTTCTCTTCTATTTTGTTTAAAATATTTTCTGTCGCCGGGCAGTGGTGGTGCACGCCTTTAATCCCAGCACTTGGGAGGCAGAGGCAGGCGGATCTTTGCAAGTTCGAGGCCAGCCTGGTCCACAAAGTGAGTCCAGGACAGCCAGGGCTACACAGAGAAACCCTGTCTCGAAAAACAAAAAAAAAACAAACAAAAAAAAATATTTTCTGTCTTTGATCTGAATTTCTTCTTCTTCCTCCTACATTCCTGTTATATATAGATTTGATGTTCATAGTGTCTCAGATTTCCCTGATATTTTGTGCCTGGATGGTTTTCCTTGACTGAGGTATCCATTTCTTCGACACTGTCTTCAATGCCAGAGATTCTCTCACTTATCTCCTGTATAATGTTTGTGAGGCTTACTTCTGAGGTTTTTTTTTTTTTGTTTGTTTGTTTGTTTGATTTCCTAAATTTTTTCATTTTCAGTTTTAGCTGTTTGGTTGTGTGTGTGTGATTCTATTTCTAGTTTCTACTTTCATCATTTCAATCCACTGTGTTTTCAGACTTCATTAATAGATTTATTCATATCCTCTTCAAGGTCTTTGAGTATATTCATAATAACTATTTTGAAATGCTAGTCTTCTGCTTCAGCTATATTACAAGTGGTCTGCTATAAAGCTGAGGATGAGACTGAAGAATTTGAAACGGAGGATGGAAAGGACAGTGAAGACTGGCCATCTGAGTTCTAGCCAGTATGGCCAGTGGGTTTCCAAGTAGACAGCAAATGCCTCTGGGGCCTGGCAGCTGTTACAAAGGGGGAGGGTGAAGGAGGAAGGGTAGGTCTACAGAGAGGATCTTTGGAATACATGGGGAGTATAGGTAGAGGTTGAAGGCAGGCACTTGCAGGGCTGGGGATCAGGTTGGGGAATTTGCAATGGTGGACAGAAAGGCCTCTTTAAGGTTCTTAAACATATTCACAATTGGTATTTTGAAGTCCTTATCTTGTGCTTCAGCTAAATTGCATTTTTCAGGGCTTCTTCAAGAGGATAGTTGGTTTCTGAAGGAGGCATGTTGTCTTGGCTGCTCATGTCTATATTTTTGCACTGGAATATAGACATCTAGAAGTATGATGTCTGATGTGTTTCTTGGTGTAAGTATCACATTTTCTCTTTGTTGGGTGAGTGTTCTGTTTCTTTGTTGCTGTCGCCCACTCTGGATCCTTACCCCTGGTAGATTGTTTCTGTGGGTTGGTGTGTGTCACAAAGAAATAGAGAAAGGCTAGGAAGAAAGGCTGCAAGAGGCAGTGGGAAATTGCTCAGGTAACCCTAGGTCTGAATCAAGAGGTGGATTCCCCAGGAAATGGAGGTAAAAGGGGAGGAGAAACTCCTGCAGGCAGCCTGCAGCAGGCCTAAGAGGAAGTGTGGAGAGAACAGAGTCAAGATTACATTCTTAAATGTTAAAACAGTCTTCAGTACAACAAGTCACCTCCTTATTTCATCACTAAGAATATGTTATTTGGGGTGGGGGTGTGTATTAGAATTAAACAGTTATGGAACTATTTATTTAAAAAAATTCTTAGTAGAGTAATACATACAGTAATACATTGTGTAACATTTTACTCAAAAACAAACTACATGACAGTGGTTCCATAAACTATATCAACTAGTGATGTGCAGTGTTACTAGGAGGTAGAGAGACTTTTAGAAGGTTATGTTGGTAGAACCAAGTAAAGCTACTGAAAGTGTGTACTTTAGGGGATATTGAGACTACGGTGCCCACTTCTTACTCACTCATAGTAACCTCATGGCTACCATATGGTTGACTTTATTATATGTCAAATCTCAGGCCAAAAGCAACAGAGCCAATCATGGACTGAACCTTCCAAGCCTGTGAGTCAAAAAAGAAAAATCAACCGTCTACCTTAGGCTGATTGTCTCAACTTTTTTGTCACAGTAGTGGAAAGCTGATTAACACAAAAGAGAATGTAAATACTAGAGCCTGGACTATAGTTCAGTGGTAGAAAATCCATTCTAAGTTCTTTTTCATAGCACTAAGTAGTGTCTGCTACCAATTTTGTTAACATTATTTTATCTTCTACACGGATCTCAGCATGTAACAGTGGTGGTCCTGGTACTCTCTCTGTAGATATAGCTGGCCTAGAACTCACAGTCTCTGTCTCTGAGTACTTGTTAGTGTTATTTTAATGTGCAGTGTCAGTCTACCTGGAGTAAACTGAGCAGAATCAGGCAATGCTGTCTCAGAGTGAATGTACCTACCCAGGACCTCTTGCACTTCCACAGTCTTCTCCTCAATGAATGTGTTGTAGCACTCCAGTGCTGCGAGGAGCAGCTCTAGCCATTGCAGCACCGCTCGTAAGCTGACTGGCCCTTGCAAATGAAAGAGGGTCGGCTGACAAAGAATGCCTGCAGGTTGATCAAAGCTGCTAGCCCCTCCTTCAAATGTCTTTATGAGAAAAGAAATATCTTCCACTTTTATAAGATCTTTCACCCATAAAGAAGGGGATTTGTTGCCTAAGAGACAAGATTAAAACATATAAAAATACATACATTAGTACATATATAAAGCAAATGTATAAACATTAAAAAATTAAGCCTCTTTTGTCTCTGAACCTAGCTAAAATTTCTTTTTAATGAAATCTGATTTAATGAAATGAATGAAAACGATAATCTTTTCACTATTCCTAATTTGTTTCACTATTCTTACTTCTAAGTTATTTCCACCAAAGCCACTCTCTTCAGTTTCCTTAATATTATGAAAACATCATTAGAACCTGTGTCTGCTGGGTTTAAAGGCATGTGCTACTACAACTGGCAAGAAAACAATTTTGAGAACAAAATTTGGTTAAAGATGTAGGAGACTGCCGTGATAGGCAACTGTGACCAGAACAGCACAAGAAATGTTTGGGCTCAGTAAAGCTGACATCGTCGTAGAACGTGCGAACAGTCGGGAGTCGGAGCGCAGTGCCAAGTGAGGGTTCGCCTGCCAAGCCGCACCACCTAAAGCTGCTTAGAAATTCAGAGAAAGCTGTGACCACCTTCCCTCCCCTTCCAGCAGGCTGTTCTTTGTAGCTGGTTGTGACAATGAGTTAACAGATTAAACTAATCTGAAGTAGCAGCAGTGTGGAGGTAGGAAGATGGCTCCGTAAAAGAAGGGCTTGCTGAGCACAAATGAGACCTGAGCTGCACCCCAGTACCCACATAAAGCTGGGCATGGTACCTCAGGGCTGGGAGGGTGATTAAAAGTGGGTAACAAAACCTGCTGGCCCCGCCAGGCTACGTCAGTTGGGGAACAAGTGACAGACTGTCTGTGCTGCTTCGTTTTTGTCAACTTGACACAACTAGGGTCATCAGGCGAGAACAAGCATCAACTGAGAAAATTCCTCCATCAGACTGGCCTGTGGGGAAGTCTATGGTACATTTTCTTGATTAATGACTGATGTGAGATAGCCCATCAGTGGGCAGGTAGTCCTGTATTATGTAAGAAAGCAGTCTGAGCAAACCATGGAGAACAAACCAGTAAGCAATGTTTCACCAGGGTCTCTGCCTCCAGGTTCTTGCTCTGACCTCCCTTCAGGATGCAAACCGTCTTTTCCCCAAGGTGCTTTTGATCATGGTTTTTTCACAGCAATAGAAAAGTAACTAAAACACCAGTTCTACCTTAAATTTTTAGAATGTTAGAGATTTCCTATTGAGGTAAAAAAAAAAAGTTAAAATACAACTGTATTGTTTTGAATATTTTGAACCTGTGAGAAGGGATTATTAAAAAAAAAAAAACTCAGGACTTTTAGCATATTAAGCACGTACTCTCTCTCTGAGTAGGTCTCCAGCATACAATATTTGGAATATTCACCAACTTTTGTTACCTGCAACAGTGAATCAGCTCCTCTTTATTATTTAAATGAGACAGAAAAAAAAAAACAAACTGTGGTGAAACAAAAATGATAGTGGGGAATCCCAAATTTACTTCTATATCATTTCATAATATCAAAATGTTTTTTTCTGTCCTATCACAAATCTTTACAAGATGTATTCGTAATTTATTATTTGTTATACAAACCTAAAATTAATATTGAACATACTTATATTTACAAAGATTTATTTTATTCCATTTTGTATATGGATGCTCTGCCTTTATGTGTGTGCACCAGTGCCCAAGGAGGCCAGGAGAGGTTGTCAGATCCCCTGAACTGGAGTTGTAGGTGATTGTCAGTTACCATGTGGGCAATGGGAATTGAATGTGGAGTCCTCTAGAAAACCAGTCAGAGCTCTTAACCCTGAGCCATCTCTCCAGCCCCATACACACTTTTAAATTTATTAGAAAGATACTAGTGTGGCACATGCCTGTCATCTCAGTATTCTGAAAGATGAAGCAGAGGATCGAGAGTTCAAAGCAGGAGGATTGAGTTATAAAGCAAATGAGAGAGGGGGAATGAAGGAGAGGAAGAGAGGAGAAGGGGAGAAGGGGAAGAAAGGAGGGAACTAGGAAATGTTATTTGTAACATTTATTTATACAGAATCATAAATCCAAACTGGCAAAGGCAAAGCCAATCATTCTGGTAGAATGTTAAGATTCAAAACACTAGGCTAACAAGATGACAGAGCAGGTAAGGGTACATACTACATAAGCCTGCCACTCTGAGTCTGAACTATGGAATTCACCCAAAGATGAAAGGCTTCCAAATTGTCCTTTGATATCCACACATGCATTGTGGTACAGGTGCTAATCTCTTCCCTGCTTTAATAGTTTAATAAAGAAAGAAAGAAAGAAAGAAAGAAAGAAAGAAAGGAAGGAAGGAAGGAAGGAAGGAAGGAAGGAAGGAAGGAAGGAAGGAAGGAAGGAAGGAAGGA
>CAJQZJ010032158.1:4198161-4213129 GCA_907164525.1 Lophiomys imhausi
GGAAGGAAGGAAGGAAGGAAGGAAGGAAGGAAGGAAGGAAGGAAGGACATACCTGGCAATAAAGGAACAAATTTATAAAAGAGTTCTAAGGACTTGTGTCGACATTCTGTCTGGGGCCTTCCACAGTGAGCTAAAAGCCACTTGACGAGATCCAATAAACACAATGATTTCAAAAGAGGAAATCCCCTACACAGAGAGAAAATGTTGTTACCATCATACTAGCAAACATTCAATGCATAACTTGCCAAGAATTTAGAAATCTGAAACTCAGATTTCTGACATATATAAAAAGAATATTCATTTTTAATGTATTACACAATGATTTCAAAAGAGGAAATCCCCTACACAGAGAGAAAATGTTGTTACCATCATACTAGCAAACATTCAATGCATACCTTGCCAAGAATTTAGAAATCTGAAGCTCAGATTTCTGACATATATAAAAAGATATTCATTTTTAATGTATTACTATTAGAACGTAATCAAGGTATCTGCCTCCCTCTACTTCCCTGGTGCTGGGATTATAGGTATTTGCCACCACATCCAGCTTCAATATATTTTAACATATATATATATATATATATTTTTTTTTTTTTTTTTGCAGTGCTGGGGAGAGAACTCAGGACTTGTAATGCTAGGCAAATGCTTACTCCCTATTTTCTTTTAATATCAGAAAAAAAACTTAAATATTCTTAACAGAATTATGTATTTTCATTCCAATGTGTCCTTTAAACAACAACAAAGAAAAAAATCCCAGTTATAGGATGTAAAGAAGTGCTTCTTAGAAACTCACCATTGTGAACTATATAGATCTTAAGTTCTCTGTTTGGAGCCTACACAACATGTATTTTAACAAGACTTCCAATTAACTTTAGTACCTGCTAATGACAAAGAACCAACTATCTAAAGGGATGCTAGAAGTTAGTCTCAATTGTATTAGTTTGTTTTTGTTGTTTCTTGACAATCTCATTTAGCTGAGGCTGGGCATGAACTCTTGATTCTCCTACCTCTACCTCCCAAGTACTGGGATTATAGGAATAAGCCTACCACCTTTCTTGATGGTTTCTTTGAGATGGGGGTGAGAGGGTAGGAGGAACATGAAAAATAGCCTAGATTAACCTCACACTGGTGATCCTCCTGCCTTCACTTCCAAGGAGTCACAATTACTGGTATAAGCAGTTGTGCCTGAAAATATCAATTTTAAAATGGTGACAATATAAACATCCAATATATACAGGTCCAGAGTGGTGGCTGCCAGTACAGACACCATGACTCCCCATACACTGAAGAGCGCCACTGCACTGTAAGTCCATCCTGCTTGTCAATGGGGCCTCACTGGGCCCCTAGGGTAATCACTGGCCAATACTCAGCCTCACTTTGAGCAAATTTGTTTCTCAATTTGATATTTCACGTCCTTCAAAATTCAACTATTTTGATACTTGGATCCTCCTCACCATTGTCTTTTTTATTTTTATTTTTTCTTCCTTGAAAATAAAATTGTAGTTGTTTAATGAAATAGAGTTTAAGCTTTACAGGATGAAAGAGCTTTGGGAACTAATTGTACAACAGTGTGACTGTAAATAACACTACCAGACTATTAAATCCAAAAATACTTAAAGTGATAAACCTTATATGCATGCAATTCATCACAATAAAAAATAAGAAATAAGCCAGGCAGTGGTGGTATATTTCTTTAAAACCAGCACTTGGGAAGCAGTGGCAGTGGCAGTTGGATTTTTGTGAGTTCAAGGCCAGCCTGGTCTACAGGTCAAATTCCAGGATACCCAGTGCTACACAGAGAAACCCTATGTTGAAAAAACAAAAAACAAACAGAAATCCAAACAAATAAATTGATCTCTACTCAGAGATTCAACTCCTGTGCCATGTAAGTCCTGAGTAGTGGTGAACAGAATGTACTTTGAAATCAAACAAACTGAGTTCACCTCTGCATTTCCCTTAGACATTGAGCTTGAACAAGATGCTCAATCTACAAAGTACATTTTATCCTTCAAGTGACCATGTCTTACTGAGCATGACGTTCCCTAAAGACTTCCTGGAAACCCTGTTAGCAAAGTTTCCAATGGCCAGGCTGTTTCTATAGTCACTAACTAGATCTCTAGCCTAAGCAGGAGTTGGTACCCTGAACCCCTGACTGTGCCAAAGCACACTGTCTGCTCTGCTCACTTTGTTGCTGAGACAGCTCTGCAGAGGCACTGCATACAGTGCTCTACGATCTTTGACTGAATGTGACACTCAGTTCTTATACTTCAAAATTTATTGTATAACAATTCATGAATATTTCTAGGGCAACAGTTACTTCCCAAACTTAGTACAGGTAAAATACAATGCCCATCTCAATTTTAAAACTGTCAATTTGGACAACTATTCAAACTGTAATCAAATACAGTTTTCCTGAAGCCAATTTTCAAACTTAAAATTTTAAATTGTTAGAAAAATGACTATTCAAATCATACTCTACATATTTCTTCTTTACAAAGATAATTCTTAATATTCTACACATTCATCTGACAACCTTCAGTTTAATTTCAGTGGGAAATTCGCTTTGGGTTCGTGAAAAAGAAATGAATCAGTATCACCTACTGTGGCAAACGTCGTTTTTTTGGTTTGTTTAAAGAACCATGCTTCTTTTCAATGATGTGTGTTAGATGATCAATGGCATCACAGCACTGCTGAATTGTACCTATATTTGTATCCAGTACAAAAAAATTTCATAGAAAAAATATAGCACATTATCATTAATGAAGTAGTATTATAAGTTTGTTGACCTAATTTTGTTGACCACCAAAATTATTTTACTATAGTTCTTCATCTCAGAATATGAAATTAATACAAATTAACTTATATTTCAAATCCTAAAATAAAACCCATACTCATGACTGCAGGAAGGCATGACACATGGATGTGTATTATATACATACACCCAAAAAGGAGTATATCATATTCAAATAGAAACTACATGACAAGCAGCCTTGCATGACAGACTTAGTCAGGAAAGGTACCTAATCTAGGGCAGAATTAGTGAACATCAACTCAAACACATTCCTTATAGGTTGTGAATTCCTTGGCCTGTCTCTTTCCGCTGTATGATAAACTATATTGTAGTTTAATATATAGCCACTAAAGGAAAGGATAGGATTAAGGACATGACCACCCAGGAATCACCAACCAGGACTCAAGCTTCACGGCTATTGAGTGCATAGGCAGATTCTTGGAGGATGAAGACACAAAGAAAACTTTTCACAAACTTGATTCAAGACATTGTGTGGTAGATTTTGTGTTAGCATATAATAGCATAGGGAACTTGGAATAAGGCTGGACTTTAAGATAAAAGACTTACTTCCAAAGTGGCATGTCTTGGGAACTCAACAAGGACCAGGACTTCTTTGATCTTTGGGCTAGAGGCAGGACATGCCCCTTGAGGTGCCTGCCCTCCAGAGGTCTGACATGTCCTTGGGAACTCAACAACGATCAGGACCTCTTTGATCTTAAGGCTAGAGGCAGGACATGCCCCTTGAGGTGCCTGCCCTCCAGAGGTCTGCTGTCATTTCATAGCTCTCTGCGAAAAGCATCTGAATGACATGCCCTGAGGGCACCTGCCCACATCTGGGGACAGCCTGTGAATTCATGTCCCTCTGCAAAAATCTTTTTTGAAAAAGACTGAAAACATGGATGTAACTTGAAAAGTGCAAGAAAGCTTTTGCTGACAGGTGAAGATATTTAAGGCAGGATTCACTTGGACGGAGGGCAGGATCTCTCTCCTGTTCCTGACTCACTCAACAACATTTTCCTCAACCAGAGGGAAAACACATCACAATCTCATAGGAAAGTTTCACCCTCTGATGTTGACCCGTTTCGGGTCTGGAGAGGAGATGGATTCTCCCTGAGATTCAGGAGTGCTTAGATACAGAGCTCCTCTGGGACTTCTGGCCTTTGCAGGCCATAAGCATCTGAATAGGTGAGCTGCCTGGGAAACTTTCATATGTTAATTGGTCTTAAGACCACAAAGGCAATGAATAAAATTCAGACTTTAAAACTAAAAAATTGTATGAAGACCAGCCAGCCATCCATCAGGACCCACGCTCAGAGAAAAATATCCTTTTGAGAAACCTTAGTTAATGTTAAATGCTTGTATTGTAGGTACTAAGAAGTTTTAGGTGCTAGGTTTCAGAGTTAGGGTTTAGGTTTAGGATTTAGGAATTTTATAGATAGTTGTTAGGTAATTGTTACGTATTAATAAATGAGTGATAAATAAAAATTTACTGTTACAACATTGTGACTGAGAGAACAATGTATGTTCTCTTCACATTTATCAGATTTGCTAAGAGGAATGTGGAAAAAAAGGAAAACATCACCTCATGAAAGGATCATGTGAGCCCTGGATTCTGAGGCGAACAGGATCAGTGTGTAGACAGAACTCTAGGATAACACATACCTAAGGATTTCTCATCTGCATGTGCCAAAGCCAGACTTTCCAAATATGTCACTAAGGCTTCCAACACAAACTGTTCTACCAAGGATTCTTCTTCCCTGCAAAATAAAGAGCATTACACATCACCTAAGAAAACAATACATGGGAAAAGACAAAGAACAATAATAAAGATGCAAACAATGTTTTTGAGCCAGAGTCTCACTCAATACTTCAGGCTGAGCTGGAACTGAGTACCTGCATAGCACTAACTAAAAAAAGAGTTGTCTACTTGTTGGGAAAGTTCATTTTCTTAGAAATTAAGAATAATAAATCACGTGTAAGCTAAGGCAAGATTTGAATTGTAAATATTTTTGTCCACAGTAAGCTATCAATATAAAGGGTAACAGTGTTGCCTGTCTTTTTATGAAAGAAACAGAAATCAAGATCTGAGTAAGTGAACTACAGTATCAGACCACAAATTTTAAATTTTATAACCAGAATCAAATACATCTTAATCAAAATAAGAACCATTATAAATACCACATTGTTTATTCCTGTTATCACAAAAATCCATGCTTCAAGCAAGATTAAATGAATTATTGAAAACCATTTTGTATATACTGATTGTGAAAGGATTTTCTGTGCAAAATTTGTCAAGACACTTGATGTGCTAGTCAGTTGGTGAAAGGTGCAGTGAATGTACTGGATGAGGCAATATTTTGTAAATGACACTTAAACAGAAAAATGTTAACTTTAGAAGCCATATGATGGGTAGCAGCGTACTGTGGAGAAGAACTGGGCTCTTTATGCTGAATAGTATCAGCTGCATGGCTTGCACTTTTTGGTGCATCTTATTGATTTGCTAAAAAACATTTCTGAGATAAAATAATTTTGTTAGGACTCAAGAGAGCTATAGTGCAGTGGTTCTCAACCTTTGGGTCACAACTTACATTATGATTCATAAAATCCCAGTTATGAAGTAGTAACAGAATAATTTTATGTTTGGGGGGTCATTCCAACATAAGGGACTGTGTTAAGAGGTTGCGGCATTAGGAAGGTTGAGAACCACTGCTGTAGTGGAGAAAGCTGGCACCAGACTACCAACAGTAAGTATGACTTTTTAGGTGCAAGTCTCACTCTGGGAGCACTCTGGAGCTGTTTCTTACTGAGGTGATCGTTGTACTGAGGTGATCGTCATCTTTTCTGTAGTCACAACCCAAGTTCACTGTCGTATACAAGATGGTATAACATTTTTCTGTTTAAGTGTCAGTCAGTTCAATAGGCTACACCAATGTGCTTCATAGCCGAGTGGCCCATGCTGAGCTCTGCAGAGGCAGCACTCAGTTGTAAGAGGGTCCACTTCAATGACTGTTCTCACTGCTGACTGTGAACTTCCTGTGGACCTATAGAGACCTACAGGCCACCATACCCCTCGTATTCAAGGCTGTCTCTTTTGGAAAACATGTTGAACCACCACTGCACTGAACATTCATTACCAGGTCCTGAGCCAAATGTGCTGTGCATGCCATAAGTTGTCTTCTCTGCTTTACAACTCATTTTTACCTTAAATAAGAATTGCTTAAATTTGCTTTTTGTGTAACATCATTTCTAATATGAAATAAAGAACAAGTCACTGGCTGAATAACAAGGTGAGAAATGCACATTACAGTTACAGTGATGTAAACCAAAGGCCAGTAAGGTGGCTTAGCAGGAAAAGGGGTTGCCAAGCCTGATGATCTAAGTTTAATCTTGGGAACCCGTACAGTGGAAGGGAAATCCTCAGTCTCTCAGGTTGTTATTTGACTTCCATACATGTGCTGTGACCTCAATGCAAACACACACACACACACACACACACACACAGACACACACAGACAGAGAAAGAGAGAGAGTAAAATAAAAAAATATTAAAGCGAGGTGTGGGGGCACACGCCTTTAATCTCAGCACTAGGGAGACATTGGTAGCTTGGTCTACAGAGCAAGTTCCAGTACCAAAATTATAATTAATTTTGGAAACTATAATTAATTTTCCACCAATGTAATAACAATAGCAGTAATAATAATGCACACATATAAGTCCATTGATGGCTATAGCAATCATGTGTAACATCTTAGACAAAATGGATTGATGTATAAGAATAGTCTCATAAGATAATAATATCTGGTAGTGGTATAGTCATCAAATTTGGACAAAGGTGCCATATGCATCATATGACAAAATCACCTAAGGACACCTTTCTCAGAATGCTCTATCATATGTGTCTGTGAACCATATATAACTTATCAGTGGGTTTCAAGCACCAAGATCTGGCCAATAGCTGTTTTTACTCATCACTTTCCAAATGCCAAGACTATACAGTGTAGGTTTGTATTTCTAAATAAAACTATGAAACCAAGAAGAGAACAAGTAACAAAATTTGAGAAGGATAACTATTTGGTAAGCCAATGTATAGACTACAGGTGTTTGCCATATACACATAAAAATCTTCCATCAAGTACAAAACTACATTCGAGGAGAACCTGTGATTCAGTTAATCCTCCCCTTGGTGCACCTACGTCTCTGTGGAAAACTGCAGTGCATCTAGTAGCCAGAAGGAAAATGCCTTTCGGTGCATTTTAGGTGGGAAAAGTATGTCACCTCTAAGGCCTGACACTTCCAGGAGCCCCTCTCTGTCCTTTGAATAGACAGGTTTTGTTTTATAAAACTGTTTTCTTTTCTGCATGAAAGGAACCCAGAGCCTGTGAATCTCTGCCGGCACGGCCTTCATTCTTTGCTTCAGAAACTCTGAGGGTTAGTTTTTGCTGCTCTGGACTGAGCAACCTATTTCTCAACCTGGAGGGTGGGTATGTGTCAATTTAATTACGATTATCACTCTATAAACATTATGTATTTTATACATTCTTCTGTATATACAGGCCTCCACATATAAAAAGCTAAATAAACAACATATGGATTCAAGCTCTAATTCATTCTCATATAAATATACATGTAGATTCCCTTCTAGTCCTCTAATATTGATCTCCTCTGTAACCCAGCTGTCATTTTCTAGAAGAAGCTATTCTGACCAAAGTCTGGTTCCCGTTGTATGATGACTTAGTGATCTATTATTAGCAATCACTATTTAATAGGATTAATTTCAGACATAAAGCTTCACATTTATCCATTCTAGTATCTTTCTCAATTGTAGACCTCATGAAGAGCTCTAATTTTATATTTGCAGTATTTGGCACAGTTCCTGGCATATGATATTCTTTCTTCCTTTTTTCCCATGGTCCTCTTCTGACAAGAGGAATATACGCTTTTAATAGCTGAGTCATTCCTTCAGCTCCCACATACATAATAAGTGATGCTAAATAAAAGAATGAATTCATGAATAAATGAATATCAACCATCTTTCTGTACTGAATATCTTTTTTGGACTTTTGGAATGGCCAAAACTTTAACTTCACTTTGTAATCCCATAACTCCTAAGACTCCATATCATTAGAGGCGCTTCCCATTTTCTACCATAGCAGACAAGACCTGGCTCACCACCACCTCTGAACAGTCTAAGAGTACCAAAGTTCTCCACCACCACATATGGCTGGCTTATGAGGTGGTGGAGATTCTTACTATTCTACCACAACCTTTTGATCTCAAAGAATCTGGTTGATTCTCATTCATCCTTTATGGTCCATCTCTGAGAAGTGTTCACTAACTTACTATACATACATTCTCTATACTTCAAAAGATCTTGTGCATGTGTCTTTGTATTCTCAAAACATTTGCAAGTATTTCTCGACAGTTTCTCTCTTAAATGCACACCATCTATCAAAATCATGTACTAAATGCATGACATAAAAATACATGAACTTAAACATCAGGACACTTTTCAAAATCACATTTCAAGTGCTGTCTTGCACATCTTCCTTTGACACAAAGCTTACACACCTGAATTCCTTGTAGATGTGATTAAAAGCAAGTGCTGCACCTAGCCTCTTGAAAGCATTAGGATGAAGTGCAAGGCTGTAGAGTCGCTTGAAAAGTGACTTGCTGTTTACTGGACTCTTCTCTTGCTGTTGAGGTGTTGTTTGCTTAATGGACCACTTGAGGAATTCTCGAATGCACCGTCCACAAAAGTCTCTTAAAGTATAGTCAACAGGATCCACAATACCATCCTTAATCAACACAAAGACAGACTCATGTTTACTGTTATACCCATAGAATGATTAATCATTTTTGTGTGAGTATATAGGCCAGCATTCAAGAGGCTAAGCCAAGGACACTGCAAGTTTGAAGCTTACTGGGATGCAGAATGAGTTTCAGCCCTGCCTGAGATACACAATGAACTATAGACTCTATCTATTAAAAAAAAAAAAAAAAAGAATCATCCAGTGACACTCTTCACTGCCCATTACAAGGCATATGACCTGGCTGAGTCTATGAATAAAGTTGTAATTATACTGCCTGATTGCTCTGAACAGACAGAGATGTGTGATTTCACTATATGTTCCACACAGCACAATGGTGAAACAGGAGTCCTCCTCAATATCCTACATTTCTTCTCTCTTTGTTCTTGCAAACTGATCCCATTATGTATCTGTGTAACTTAACAGATATTAAATCTGAGCAGCAGAAACAGAGGTTGACAAGAACAAAGAATGAAGGGATGCTTGGACGAGTTCAATAGGTATTTCACTGGAACCTTTGCTATTTATCTATATATCAATTAATTAATTAGCTAATTAATTAACATATTTCTTCAGGGTCCTGGGTAGCCTAGGCTTATACAGAAACGCTACGTCACTGAGGCTGGTATTGAACTCAAATCCTCCTGTCTCTACCTTGTGTTACAATTACATATGTGTGCCAGATGTGATTCTAATGTGAACATTTAACTCCATCTCCCCTAAATGGATGAAATAACTGGAAAAAATATTTAAAGGAATCTAAGTTATTTATACAAGGTCGAAATTAAAATAAACATGCCTCAAAAACCAGTACATCTTAGCTCACTTGGCTCACCAGACCCTGATGACAATCTCTACTACCTCAGGAAGATGATATAAAAGGCAAACCATGGACTCTACAGCCCTTCAGATGATGAATCTGAATGCAAGAGAAAATTATACAAACTACAATTTCCCTTTACTCTTGAATTAAATACTGTACCATGGATTAAAAAAATAGACTATTATTAGTAAAGAATGTTTACTTCTCACACCCACAACATACTCACAACACATATACTTGCTCTCTTATGCCCTTAATATATATAATTTTTTAACTTATAGCCATTTAGAAAACACAATAAAATACATGTTAACTAAAACTTAGTTACAGATATGAAGAATGTCTCTTATGAAAATATGGTACTGTGTCCAAAAACAAAAACAAGAAAAGTCTAGAGAAAGGCTGTATTATGTTATGTTAACAAGGAACTTTTCATAAAGACCTAACTGTACATTGTACTCACCAGTATGGCTTCTAGTAAGGCCACAGTATCTTGACTTTCAAATTTCTTACTGCTAGTAAACCAGTGAATCAGCTGCATAACAAGTGGTTCATAGAGCTGCCTTGTCACCTGAAGAGACAATTGCCAATGTAGCTTACTTTCTTTATGCGAAAACAAATGTACACTGAAAATTAAACATTTAAATAGCACTTTCAATGAGGCAAGATGAAACAAAGCTATCATTTATTTCATTAGTTTCTTTTTCGAGTTCAGTTCAATGATGAACACAGTCTAAGAGTCCAGGAAAGGAATATTTGCACACTAAAGCTCACTGTTCGTCTAATTGGGAGAACAATTTAAGATACTGTTAGTATAATCTGTGTCAAGGTCTAGCTGCCTGATCCTCCCATGCATGCATCCTCTCTGAAACCCCAGATCTAGCACAGGACCATAGTCAGTGCCCTGGCTTAGTGTGAGCAGCCAGGATCATGCCATCCAAAACCTACAGACTTCACATACCACATTCAGCTTCTCTCCAGATCCAAGGTCCTGCACCTCTCAGGTCCCTCCATACAACTTCCCCAGTCCTTCAAATCTACCCTTGGTTCCCGGGCTTAGTTTAGACAGTCCTACTTACCCTACCCACAATCTCCAGGCTCCTTCAAGGACCCTATTCTGTCCACCAACTGTACAATATCCAACCTCTCCTACAAGCCAGATCTTACACACCTTACCAGGCGAGTTTGCCTGATCCTCCCTTTCACCCACTCTCCCTAGCACCACAAGTCTTATCCCAGTACCCACATCCAGTAACTCGGGCTGAGTCTGGACATCACATCCCTGCTTGAGCCAACCACACTGACAGGCTTCTGGTGCAGCACCCCCACTCCCACCACCAAATCCACCAGCCCTATAGAAATGCTCTCCAATGAGCATTCTATACAAACTCCAGGACACAGAATTTAAAAGAAGAATAATAAATTTCACCAAAGGAATCAAGGAGTTTAAAGAAGAAACAAAAAACTAGCTCAAAAGACTCCCCACCAACGTAAGGTTCACTAAAATGATGAAATAATTCAGGACTTGAAAGCTGAATTCAACCAGGAGATGGAAACATGGAAGAACTCAAGCTACAATGAAGGTGGAAAATCTTAAAAAAAAAAAAAAAGCCTTACAAGTAGACTGAATCATGCAGAAGACAGAATATAAGGTCTCTAAGAGAAAGTAGAGAAACTAGACCTAGCAAGCGAAGACTGGGTAAAAAAGAAAGAAAAGAAAAGAAAAGAAAGAAAGAAAGAAAGAAAGAAAGAAAGAAAGAAAGAAAGAAAGAAAAAGAGAGGCAGAGAGAGAGAGAGAGACCGACACAGGAAATGTGGGACATCATGAAAAGACCAAATCTTTTAATTATAGATATAGATAAAGAAAAGTCTCAGGTCAATGGCACAGACAGACCAGACCTTCAACAAGATAATACAAGAAAACTTCCACAAACTAAGGAACGAACACCCATGAGGACACAAGTAGAAAGAAACCAAATAGAAAAAGAGTAATAGCACACAGAACACCAAATAGACAAGACCATAAAAAAAAAAACTCCTCATGGCATATCATAAACACTAACTATTCAAAACTGAAAGTCAAAAGAAAAAAAACAAACCAAACATCAGAACAACAGTTGATTTCTCAATGGAAAGACTGAAAAACAAAAAGCCTAGATAAAGGCACTCCAAGTTCTAAATGACAATGACTGGCAACCTAGATTAGTATCAAGAAAAACTATCTGCCCCATTTGAAGGAAAAGAAAAAATAGTTTTATGATATAGTCTTAAAATTTTTATAGCTGGCAGACCAAGCCAAAACAAAGTATAGGAAGCAATACTTTGGACTGAAGAGACACATAACACAGTTAAGAGCTTGTAGAAATGAAACAAACAAACCTATAATGACTAACACAAAGAAACACCAAGAACATAATCACCTCAACAATAAAAATACAACACAATGACTATAGTCAACACACATATTTCAACAATAACTTTAAATATCAATGTCTTCCATCCTTCAATCAAAACACACAGGATGAAGGGATCAAGGAACAAAATCCACACTCTGGCCAGGGAAGCAGGAAGGAGAACTACAGATGTTCACCTCTCCCTCTGTTCCTCAAGATGCAGCCCCCATTTTCATCCCCAGCTCTGCAGCAGAACACCTGCTGCAGTCTTCCTCACCCACCCTCTACCTGCATCTCCAGTGGATCATACAGATCTTCCCCTCCTACCTTCCCTTCCTCCACGCATTGCTTTATCCCAGCCCTCAAAGTCAACAGGCACTCCCTGGGAACCTACAGGCCACTGTGGCCTGGAAAGCTGGTAGACTAACTACAGATCTTCGCCTCTCCTCCCAGTCCTCCAAAGTCAATCCCCAGTCTCATCCCCATCTGCTGGCAATGTCCTCCTCGAACTCTACTCCCATTCCCAGGGGACTAAATACATCATGGTAGAACAATCTGCCTTCTTTCCTCCCATGCACCCCTCAATGTCCCTGCACACACAAGTCCATCTCTATTCCTGTCAGCTCCCAATATCCAGTAGCCACACCTATTAAGACCACAGAAGACTTTGCTAGCATGCAACACACAGCTACAACACTTTCCTAAGACCCACACACATACAGAGAGTCAGAAACAGAAATCAAGGAACACCCATCCAACAAAGCAAGAAAAGATTTCAGTCTCTAGAAATTAATCTTCCCAATCCTAGATTACTAGATGCCAGCATATAATACAATCAAAAACAGTATGCCTCCATTTGAACCCAACAACCTACCTCAGCAATCTCTGAGCATTACAACATAGCTAAAAGAAAAAAGACATTTATGAAAAAAAAGAAAAGACAGTCTTTATGAATAAATTTAACGCTTAAAGGGTAAATGAATAAATCCCTTAAAGACATCCACAAAACCCCAAACAAACAGTAGAAGAAAATAAATAAAACCATTTGAGATGTAACAGTAAAAAATTAATCAATAAAGAAAATCAAACTGAGGAAAATCTGAAAATGAAAAAAATTAGGAACTTGAGCAGGAACCACAGAGGTAGGCCTCACCAAAAGAATATAAGAGGTGGAAGAGAGAATCTCAAACACTGAAGACATGACAGAAGTAATGGATATCTTGGTCAAAGAAAATGTTAAATTTAAAAATATCCTGGTACAAAACATACAGAAAATCTGAGATACTATGAAAAGATAACCTAAGAACAATAAGAATATAAGAAGGAGAAGAACACCCGGGTCAAATGTAAGAAAATATTTTTGACAAAAGCATAAAAGGAAATGTTCCTAAAGAAGATGTCTATCAAGGTACAAGAAGCATAGAGAACACCAAACAGACTGGACCAGAAAGGAAAGTACCTCAGGCACATAATAATCAGACAGAACAAAGAAACAATATTAAAAGTTGCAAGGGAAAAAGTCCAACTAACATATAAAGGCAGACCTTTAGAATTATACCTGACTTCTCAAGGGAGACTCTAAAAGCTAGAAAGGCTTGGGCAGATGTGCTGCAGACTCTAAGAGATCATATGTGCCAGCACAGAATACTATACCCAACAAAACTTTCAATCACCATAGATGGAGAAAAGAAGATATTCCATGATAAAACCAAATTTAAGAAATATCTATCTACATATCCAGCCCTAGAGTAGGTACTACAGAAAAAACTCCAATCTAAAGAGGTTAAGAAGAACCTAAGAAATCATAAGGAATAAATAATCCCAGACCAGCATAAACAAGAGGGGAATCACACAAACACACACACACAAACACTCCACCACCGCCACCACCACCACCAAACAGGAACAAAAAATAATTGGTCATTGACATCTTTCAATATCAATGTTCTCAATTCCCCATTAAAAAGACACATACTAACAAAATGGATAAGAAAACAGGATTCATCCTCCTACTGCATCTAAGAAAAATACTTTCACATCAAGGATTGATAACATCTCAAGGTAAAAGTTTAGAAAAAAATATTCCAAGCAAATGGACCCAAGAAGCAAGCTGATGTAGCCATTTTAATAAATGATAAAATAGGCTTTAAATTAAAACTAATCAGAAGAGATAGGGAATGACATTACATGTTCATCAAAGAAAAACATCTACCAAGAGGACATTGCAATTCTTAACATCTATGCACCAAACACAAGGGCACTCAAGTTCATAAAAGAACCACTACTACAGCTTAAATTACATATTGACCCTTTCACAGTAATAGTGGGAGACTTCAATACCTCACTCTCACCAACAGACAAATCATCCAGACAAAAATTAAACAGGAAAGTGCTGAACAAACTGACATTATAAGCCAAATGGATGTAACAGATATTTACAAAACATTTCACTCAAACACAAAAGAATATACATTCTTCTCAGCATCCCATGGAACCTTCTTCAAAATTGACCACATACTCAGAAACAAAGTAAGTATGAACAGATATAAGAAATTTGAAGCTGGGTGTGGTGGTGCATGCCTGTAAACTCAGGAGGCAGAGGCAGGTGGATCTCTGTGAGATCAAGGCCAGACTGTTCTACAAAAGAGTCCAGGGCAGTCAGGGCTCTGTTACACAACACAGAGAAACCTTGTCTCAAAAGCTAAAAACAAAAAAAAAAAAAAAGAAAGAAAAAGAAAATTGAGATAACACCCTGCATTCCATCAGATTACCACAGACTAAATAAAGGTGGGTATCAACAACAGAAACAACAGAAAGCTTACAAACTCGTGGAAACTGAACATCTCTCTACTGAATAAAACAAATGGGCCAAGACAGAAATTAAGAAATAAATTAAGGGGCAGGAGAGATGGCTCAGTGGTTAAGAGCATTGGCTGCTCTTCCAAAGGACCTAGGGTTCAAATCCGAACACCCACATGACAGTTCACAACTGTCTATAATTGCTAGGCATGGTGGCACATGCCTTTAATCCCAGCACTTGAGAGGCAGAGGCAGGCAGATTTTTGTGAGTTCAAGGCTAAGCCTGGTCTACAAAGTGAGTTCCAGGTTAGCCAGTGCTACACAGAGAAACCCTGTCTCAAAAAAAAAAAAAAA
>CAJQZJ010032158.1:4213229-4250396 GCA_907164525.1 Lophiomys imhausi
AAAAAAAAAAAAAAAAAAAAAATATATATATATATATATATATATATATATATATATGCATCCTGCTGGGATTGTCTGGAGGCAATGTGGGGGGAAGAGTGCCTTCAGTTATGTCGCACAAGCAAATTTACTATTCAGACAAATACGATGACGAGGAAATGAGTACCAGCACGTCATGTTACCCAAGCTATGAAATCCATTTGATGTCCGATTCTGAATAGAGAAATCTTGGCGTTCAGCAGAGTCAGGGATGGGTCCATTATATGATCCATGAACCAGAACCTCACATCTAAGTGTTCCAGCAGCCAAAGAAATGAAGCTGCGAACCACCTTTCAGCCTCAAGCTTTACACAGCTGTCCTTACTTCTACCATCTTTCTGATAGCATGATCATGTTGCTTTCTTATTTCTTACTTCGATATTTAAAGCATGTTCATTCAATACACTGTTTAAATGTGCTAGTACCTGCTTTGCCTCTTGAGTTGAGCCACGAATGTGGCAGCCCTTTCAGAGAAGTGTGACCTCAAAGCTCTAGTGTGCTCTGTATCCAACAAGTTGCATTTGCCATCTCTTGAAGCATGTGAAAATCAGATCATGGCTGTTATAGGGATAGTGTGAATTTGCTACTGTGGTTTTTACTGTTGGGTATTGTATTTATGGTGACTTGTGGATTTATGTTTCAACGTATTGGAAACTTTCCATTTTATCTGACAAATCTCTTCCATGTTAGAAGCCTTGATTAAAGGAAGTTGTTATAATCTAAAAAAAAAAAGAAGAAAGAAAGAACGAAAGAAAGAAATTAAAGTCTTTCTAGACTAGAATGAAAATGAATATAAACATACCCAAACTTGTGGGAGACAATGGAGGCACACTGGACTGAATGAGCATGATCATCACCTCCAGTGTTTGCTCATTCTCAGTGTTTCTACATGTGCAGCTCCTCTGCAGGAGAGTAACCACTAGAGGCAGGAGCTCATTCTAGGAGGCAAGTTCATAGCACTAAGTGGCTACATGAAAAAACTGGGGAGCGCTCACACTAAGCACTTAACAGCACATTTGAAAGCTCTAGAACAAAAAGAAGAAAACACACCCCAAAAAAAGAGTAGATAGCAATAAATAATCAAATTCAGGGCTGAAATCAATAAAATTGAAACAAGCAAACACAAATACAATCAATGAAACAAAGAGTTGGTTCTTTGAGAAATCAGCAAGACTGACAAATCCTTACCCAAATTAAAGGTCAGAGGGAGAATATCTATATTAATAAAATTAGAGACATAACAACAGACACTGAAGAAATCAAAAGAATCATAAGGATTCTTACTTTAAAAACCTGTATTCCACCAAAGTAGAAAATCTAAAAGAAATGAAGAATTTTCTCATTATATACCATTTAGAAAAGTTAAATCACGATCATATAAGCATTTTAAACAGACCTATCATGCCTACTCAAATAGAAGCAGTAATTAAGCCTCCCTCACCAAAAAAAAGTTAATGCCAATACTCCTCAAATTATCCCATAAAATAGAAAGAGAAGGAACACTGCCTAGTTCATTTTAAGAGACCACAGTTACCCTGATACCCACATAAATACCCAACAAAAAAAGAAAATTACACTCATTTCCCTTAGATAGATGTAAAAACATTCTCAGTAAAATACTTGTAAACCAAATCCAAGAACACATCAAAAAGATCATTAACCATAGTTACACAGGTTTTATCCCAGAGATGCAAAGATAATTCCACATGTAAATTGACAAATGCAATCCACCATATAAACAGATTAAAAGACAAAAAAAAACACATGATCATCTCATTAGATACCAAAAAATTCTTTGACAAGATCCAATGCCCCTTTATGATAAAAGCCTTGAGAGACTAGATATACAAAAGACATAAGTCAACATAATAATAGCAATTTACTGCGAGCCTACAGCCAACATCAACCTAAACAGAGAGAAACTCAAAACACTTCCACTAAATCAAGAGCACGACAAACTTATCTACTGTCTCCATACCTATTCATAGAGTACTTGAAATCTTAGCTAGAGCAATTAGAGGGTCCAAATTGGGGGGAAAAAGTCAAAATATCTTTATTTGCAGATGATATGATTTTATACATTTAAAATAAAGCAAAACAAACAAAAACCACTAAAAACTCCACCAGGAAACTTCTAAAACTGAAAAACAGTTTTAGCAAAGTCGCAGGATACAAAAATCACTAGCCGTTCCTACACACAAATGACTATCTGAAGGACTTATATAATAAAAACATAAGGACACTGAAGCAAGAAATTTAGACAGAAAGATCTCCTATGCTCATCTACTGGCAGAATTAATTTAATGGCCATCCTACAAAAAGTAATCTACAGATTCAATGCCAATCTCCATCAAACTTACAGTTCTTCACAGAAATTGAAAGGATAGTTCTCAGCTTCATAAGAAAACACAAAAAAATCCAGGATAGTTAAAACACTCCTGACTAATAAGAGAACTGCTGGAGGTATCACTATCCCTAATCTCAAACTCTACTACAGAGGTATAGTAATACAAACAGCATGGTACTAGCATCAAAACAGACACACTGATAAATGAAATTGAATCAAGAACCCAGATATGGCCACCAGATTTTTCTTTTTATAAGGAAGTCAGAAATACACCCTGGAATGAGGATAGCATCTTCAATAGATAGTCCTAGTCAAACTGAATGGCTGCATATAGAAGAATGCAAACAGACCCATATTAATCACCCTGCACAAAACTCAATTCAATCAAAAAAACTCAACGTAAGGTCAGATACACTGACTCTGACAGAAAAGAAAGTGGGGAATAGTCTTGAACTCACTGGTATAGGAAAAGTCTTCCTAAATAGAACACTGACAGCACAGATACTAACAACAATTAACAAATGGAACTTCATGAAACTGAAAAGCTTTTGAATGGCAAAGGAAAACACCATTTGGATAAAGCAGCTGCCTATGGAATGGTAAAAGATTTTTACCAACTATGCATATGACAGAGGGCCAACATGTAAAATGTTAACTCAAAAACTGGACATCAAGAAAACAACTCAAAGTAAAAATGGGGTGCTAACACAGAATTAACTTCTTTGTTTATACAATTACAACAGGTCATCAGAAACAGAAATAACCCGTTATATATTACTCATATTCGATCTCATACAGGTTTACCAGGTCCACTGGCACAAGGTAATGAGGAGATTGACCAATTACTAATAGGAAATGTGTTAAAAGCTTCAAAATTTCATTAAAAACATCATGTTAACAGCTCGGGTTTAAAGAGAAAATTCGTTATCACTTGGCAACAAGCCAAAGAAATAATTAAAAAATATCCTACATGTTCTTTCTATAACCAAACTCCATTACCTGCTCGAAGTAACCCTAGAGGTATTAAAAAGAATGAGATTTGGCAAATGGATGTGTTTCATTTTACAGAATTTGGAAAACAAAGGTACCGTACATCATACCATTAATACATATTCAGGATTTCAATGGGCAACTGCTCTAAGTTCAGAAAAGGATGATTGCATTACTATTCATTTATTAGAAATTATGGCATTTATGGGTATACCAACACAAATTAGTATTGATAATGCTCCTATATATGTATCTAATAAAATGAAACAATTCTTTACATATTATAATATAAAGCATGTTACTAGTATACCTCACAACCCTACAGGACAAGCAATTTTAGAAAGAGCTAATCGTACCTTAAAGGAGATACTTATTAAACAAAAGGGGGAATTAAGGAATTCCAGGGACAGACTACATAATACTCTGCTAACTTTAATTTTTTTTAATGTTGATGAAAAAGGTACCACTGCAGCTGAAAGACACTGAGTTATAGAAAAAAACTGAAGAATTTAAACCAACCAATATACTATAAGGACATTTTGACTTTAGAATGGAAACCTGCAATAGTGCTAAGATGGGGACGTGGTTATGCATATGTATCTACAGGTAATGAAAAGATATGGATACCAACAAAATTTATAAAGATGAGATCTGACCAGAGAGACCAAAGAGAACCTATTAGTTGAGACATAAATATCTTCACTTGATAAGAGTATTTTATTTACTGTCTAATGTTCATAATATTTCATTCCTTCATTTAACATGGGTGGAGTTTATGCTAATATATGCTTTTCTCCCTCTTAAACTTAAGGAAATATTTATTTTCAGAACCAAAAACTAACGACAAGACAAATAGACCAAAGGATCCAACCTAACAAACTACTTCAATTACTAAATTTTCAAGGGCTAGCCCAAAATGATCAATCAAAACTACAGCTAGCTTTCCCAAGAATTGGCCATTTTTTTCAAATTTTAAAGGATATTTTCACATCTTATCCCTAAAGTTGATATAAAAAGTTTCTTTTTGTTTGTTTTGTTATATGTTATATGCTGTGATTGTTTGTCATCGTCTAGGATAAATGGATATGACGAATGGATTTAAAAATAGATTTACTTGGGACAAGGAAAAGGGATGGACTTAGGGATCTCTTTTTTCTTTTCATATCATTAAAAATAAAAATATTTCATAAATTTAGGATTATTTAAAAATAATTGTGATTTATGTTTATTAATAGGATGTTTATTGATAAGATTTAAGGTTATATATATTATTTTATATATTTATAAAATTTAAGGTTAGCCGGGCGGTGGTGGCGCACGCCTTTAGTCCCAGCACTTGGGAGGCAGAGGCAGGCGGATCTCTGTGAGTTCGAGGCCAGCCTGGTCTACAAAGCGAGTCCAGGACAGCCAGGGCTGTTACACAGAGAAACCCTGTCTCGAAAAACCAAAAAAAAAAAAAATTGAAGGTCAATTTAATAATATTTTTCATATATTATTTTATATTATGATATTTGTTTATGTATTATACATAAATAATTCATATGATTGTTTTTTATAAATAGATATCTTACCTTGTATTTTGATTGTCAAAAATATAAAAATAATCATATATATTGATGAAATTTATGGTTATTTTGCTTAGGTATTGTACGTAAACAATTCATGTGATTTTTCTTGATATAGACACATGGGTATTGTTAGGAAAAATTGATTGGTGAGAAGGGAGAAAGTGTGGTAGGTTTAGTGTTAGCATATATAGCATAGGGAACTTGGAATAAGACTGGACTTTTAAGATAAAAAACTTCATCAGAAGTGACATGTCCTTGGGAACTCACCAAGGACCAGGACCTCTTTGATCTTGGGGCTGGGGGCAGGACATGCCCCTGGGGGGGCCCGCCCTCTGTAGTTCAGAGGTCTGTTGTCATACTTCAGCTCTCTGAGAAGGACATCTGAATGACATGCCCTGAGGCGCCTGTCCACCTCTGCGGACCGCCTGTGAATTCTCCCCTCTGCAAAAAGCTTTTTTGAAAAAGACTGAGCCCCTGGAACTAACTTTAAGAGTGCACAAAAGCTTCTGCCGACAGGTGAAGATATATAAGGCAGGATTCACCTGAACACTGGGCGGGCTCTCTCTCCTGTACTCCCTGATTCACTCAGGGTTTTCCTCAACTGGTGAAAGAACATGCATCACAATCTCATTGGAAAGTTTTCACCCTCTGGAGCTGACCCATTTCAGGTCTGAATCGAGACAGATTCTCCCTGAGATTTGGGAGTGCTCAGATGGGGAGCTCTGGGACTTCAGGTCTTTGCATGCCATAAGCATCTGAATGGGGAGCCTTCTGGGAAACTTTCATGTGTTAATTGGTCTTAAGGCCACAAGGGGACTAATGAAATTCAGAGACTTTAAGAGACTTTAAAACTGAAAAATTGTAGGAAGACCAGCCATCCATCAGGACCCACACTCAGAGAAAAATATCCTTTTGAGAAACCTTAGGTTAATGTTAAATGTTTGTATTATAGATACTAAGAAGTTTTAGATGTTAGGTTTCAGAGTTAGGGTTTGGGTTTAGGATTTAGGAATTTTATAGACAATTGTTAGGTAATTGCTAAGTATTGATAAATATATGTGTGATAGATAAAAATTTACTGTTACAATGGGGTACACATCTAAATAGAATTCTCAAAAGATGAAGCACATATGGCTGAGAAACACTTAAAGAGATGTTCAATATCCGAAATCAGAGAAATGCATATCAAAACTATTCTGAGATTTCATGTTACATCAGTCAGAATGGCCAAGTTCAATAAAATAAATGACAGCTCATGTTGGCAAGGATGTGTAGTGAGGAGAACACTCATCCATTGCTGGTGGAGCTCAAACTTGTATAACCACTATGGAAATCAGTGTGGCGGTTCCTCAGAAAGCTGGGAATAGATTTATCCCAAGATAAATCTTGACCTTATATCCAAAAGTCTCTAAATCTCATTACAGAACGACTTGGAAACAACCTAGATGATCATCACCAGATGAATGAATAAAGACAATGTGGTACACTGCCAGGTGGTAGACACACCTTTAATCTCAGCATTTGGGAGGCAGAAGCAAGTGAATCTCTCAGCTCTCTGTTCCAGCCCAGCCTGGTCCACACAGAGAGTTCCAAGACAGCCAACGCTACTCAGAAAAAAACAAAACAAAACAAAAAAGAAAATCATGAAATTCAAAAGTAAATGGATGAAGCTAGAAAAAAGAAATCACCCTGAGTGAGGTAATCATGACCGAAAGGACAAATATGATATGTATTCCCTTATACACAGAGTTAGATATTAAGTCTTCAATAAGCAGGCTACAATCCATATAACCACAAACCACAGAGTTTAAATATACCATAGATTAAGGGAAAGGAAAGATCTCCATAGGAAGGAGAAATAGAATCCATAGGTATGGATGGATGAAGAATGGGGAGTTGACTAGAATGAGAGGATGAAATGGGAGGGAGAAGAAAGAGGGGAGTAAAGGAGGGAATACAGGAAGGGACAGCTAAAACTAAGGGCCATGTGAGTGGTCATATGGAAACCTAATACAGTAGAAACTTTCAAAAATGTATATGTATATGAAAGCAATTTAAATAAAATTGACAAATAACAGAGACAGAGCCCCAACAGAACATATGAAGCTTCTAGTACTGGGAGTGAATTACATCTAATAGAGTGTTGGCCAAGGGAATCTTACGAGGAATCCCCAAACAATCCAGGCTATTGCATTGCCAAGGTCAGGCTGCTCTCCACAAACTGTTAAGATCTTACTGCTGAAGACAACACCTACATAACTCATTAAACATGGAGAAGTTGAGTTGATGCCTACCTAGAGCCTTCACACCTACAGACTAGTGTTCACGGTAGTACAATGTACTCTACACACCACCAAAGGAGAAGAACAAACACCAACCCATCTACAAACCCTTCGATCTACAATGGTAACCTGCTCACAAAATATACTGGTACAGTAGTGTATGTTAGGATCAAACTCACTTGACCAACCTTTAGTTAGGCTTTAGAAGCCCGGGAATTTTGAGTAGGCCCTGAGCTGCAGGACAGCTTGCCCCAGAATCTACCACATACCAACTCCCCAGTCTAACCGTTACCAGGAGGCCAAATTCCAGCTTGGGTATGGCCAGTTCCCAGAGCAACAGAAGGAACAACAGAAACCATAGGTTGCCAATGGTCATGAGTTTGGAAATCCCCACCTTGTTTCCTAGGTCACCTATGATAGCCAATCAAAGTACTGATGATGCTTGATTCTGCTTTGCTGAAACATATTTAACCTGAACTGAAATTCTGTTCCAGGTCCCCTCCTTCTCCTTGCATGGAAAAGCTTTGGGGGTGACCTCAGCATGCTGATTAATTAAAAAAAAATCCTCTTGCATTTTGCAACATTCTCAAGTTCCTGGTGATTCCTCGGTCACCCCACATTCCTTGGCCCTTATATGTAGAAGAGTTGTAGGAGTTAACCAACCACTATCTGACTGTATTTAAGGTCATGGGATGGAACTCATTCATGACACTGCTCAGGTAGCTGAGAACCTGAAACTAAATAGACCAGTGACATAGGGGGAAAACAAATACTATATTGTTCTGATAAAGGAATGTAGCAATAAACTGATTCCTAACAACATTCTGCCATACTCATAGATCAGTGTCTTGCTTGGCCATCATCAGGGAAGCTTCCTCCTGCAGCAGATGGGAAAAAATACAGAAACCCACAACAGGACAATGTGTAGAGAGTGAGAGACCTTGGAACACTAGGTCCTAAATAGTAAGTATCTGTCAAATCTCTCCCCTCAGGGCTCAGGGAACAAAGGAAGAGGAGGTGAAAGAGTTTAGGAGCCAGAGGGGAAGGAAGACACCACAGAAATAAGGCCTTCCAGATACAATAGGACTGACACACATATGAACTTGCACAGACTGTGGCAACATGCACAGGGCCTGCATGGGTCTAAGTCACATGAGTTCCTAGCACTGAGAAGGGAAGTAGAAACAAGCCCCCATCCCTAATTCAGAAGCTATCTCCAACTGATAACTGCTCACAAAATTAGTTTCCTCCAATGGTGTTTCATTGTGTACACAAATCACATTTAAGGGCAGGTCCCATGCCTGGCAACGAAGGGCCAACACAAAACAAGCTTATATATTATCCTTTCTGATTTTTCTCTATGGGATTTCTATGTGTGTGTCTCTCCGCATCTGTGTTTCCTGTGCTCTTTTTTTGTTTGTTTTGTCCTATTCTGGATTGTTTTTATTTTATCATCTTTTATTATCATTTTTTTTAGATAATTGTTTTCTAATGAGAGACAAAAAAGGTGTGGATTTGGGTGGATATTGAGGATCTGGAAGGAAGTAGGGGAGAGTAAACTAATTAGAATATATTGTCTGAAAAAAAATCTATTTTCAATAAAAAAAAAAACAAACAAACAAAGTAAAATCTAAAAAAAAGCCTGAAGTATAGCAGGAGGTAGTGGCTCACACCTTTAATCTTGGGAGGCAAAGGTAAGTGGATCTGAGTTCAAGGCCAGCCTGGTCTACAGAGTGAGTTCCAGGACAGCCAGAGCTGTTACAGAGAAACTCTGTCTCAAAACCTGCCCCTCCCCCCAAAAATTAAAATGTAATTTAAATAACGTTCCAATCCCCAGGTCACTAGATGAAGTAACTTAGACTGCACAGGGTAGCAAGTAGGCGGCAGTGACTCCAAAGAGACAATTCTTTTTTTTTTTTTTGGTGTACTGGCCCCACACTTGCTCTAATTCTCTCAGAGGCATGCAATACCATGCCCTGCTTGAGATCATGTTCTTTTTGTAGTTTTTGTAGTTGTTTGGACCCTAGTCATATACTTACTTGATCCACATCACATGCAAGTTGAAGCAGCACAGGAAATGTATGCTTAAAGAGCTGGTACATGGGAGGCAGACCCTGACCTTCGGGCATCTGAGTGGCTCTTCCCAGCATGAACATAACCATGCTGTGTAACAGTTCACAAGCTGCCACCTAAGAGGGACCAAGGGCAACAGAAAGTTTATTACCACATTTATAAGGGAACATTTTCAAGGTTTTTCTTCACATCAGCCATTTAAGAGGAAAAACTTTTATCATGGATAACTACTATGTACTCCAAATAAAAAAACTGGAAATAGTTTTTATATAAAATTAATGGTTTTGCTCACTTTAATCTTTATCCAAGAGTTAAGAATTGAAATTTAAAAACTTTAGATCCTGAGGGTAATACATTCATATAAAATATATTTCACACAGTTTAGAACTATACATCCTGGTTTCATAATGTAAATATCACTTTAGTAAGTACACTTTGGAAGCACATTAAAAGTTTACAAATTAGTGGTAATATTTGAGATTATCTGTTATCAATCTCCCAGGTCAAGGGAATAATCAACCTCTTGCCAAGTTATCATTTTGAAACATACTTTGCACTGCATTTTCTGTTGCAAAGAACATCGGATATATGAATGCTTTGAAAGATTATTATTTATTATGATGATTTATACTTAATTTTCATTTACCAGTGACCAACTTCTAAAAAAAATTTTAAAGTAATGATATTAGAATGACTAATTCATCGTGTCTGTTTCTTAACCAATATGTATACATTTTTAAAGCAATACACTATAAAGAATGAATGAGATGGAAAAAAATACTTTAGTTTGTCGGTCACTAGCAGAAAGAGCCAATTCAGTGACCCGAGGCAGGAAGACATCCAGATAGATGACAGGCTTCATGTCTCTGAAGGGAACTCCAAAGCTGAGTCTTTTTTCCCTGTCCCATGCCACATACTTCTTCATTCTTTCTCCTGATGCAGCTGATGAAAAAGTGTTAGAAAAGGGATTTCCATTCAAGATCTTTCCTCTTACAGTTCGTTAGCTAAATTAGGGTGCTTTTAAAGCATTTTGTCTTTCCATTTTTCTGCTTCAGATATGTAAGAACATTAAAACCACTGAAGTTCTTATTTTTAAAATAAACTTAACTAAAACCATTATTCAATAGGAATATCCAAATTCAGTGAGATCTACTTAAAACATATCACAGAAAAAAATAAGTACAATAAAAAAAAAATCTCCTCTTTGTCAGATGTGGTGGCACACACCTTTAATTCTAGCACACGGGAGGCAGAGGCAGGTGGATCCTTATGAGTTCCAGGCCAACCAAAATAACCGAAGATCTTTTCTCAAAAAACAAAACAAGTTTTTTCTTTTAAAGGGACTTGGGAGATGGATCACTCATGTTTTCCATGTAAGTGTGAGAACCAGAGTTCAGACTGAAAGTCGACATGGCAGCCTGCCTATAATTCCAGTATTGAGACAGACACCTGGAGCAAGCAGGCTAGTTAGACTAGACACCTAGGCGGGTCCTTGGTTCAACTGAGAGATCTGGCCTCAAAGAGTAGCGTGGAGAGTCATCAAGAAAGACTCCTGACATCAGCCTTAGGCTTCCACAGCACATACATCTGTGCATGGACACACCGAAGGTTCCTCTTAAAAATACTTTCCAAGTACAGGTTCTAGTTTCTTAAATGTCTGAAAGTCTCCAGTGAACACTAAACGTCAAAAGTTTTTCTAATATAAAAATTCTAAAAGTATTCACATGTTTAAAATGTTAAGTTTAAGAACTGGAAAGAGGGCTCGGGGTTCAGAGCACTTGTTGCTCTTGCAGAGGACCTGTGCTTGGTTCCCAGCACCCACATGGTGGCTCACAACCATCTCTAATTCCGGTTCCAGGGGAGCAGATGCCCTCTTCTGACTCCCATGGACATCAGACATTAATATAGTGCACATACATACATTCAGGTAAAATGTGTAAAATAAATATTTTAAAAACATAAAAATATAAAACTGAAAATATTAAGTTTAGCCTTCTCCCATGGGGTTACTGTTGGTGGGGGCTGTCCCACATCAAAGGCCAGAAGGTGGTGCCTGCAAAGATTAAAAAGTCTTTGAAAGCACAGCATGGAGGCACACAACTCTAAGGACAGCACTCAGGAGGTAGAAGCAGGAAGATCTTTCTAAGCTTAAACCCTGACTAGTGTATAGAATATGTTCCAGGCCAGACAGTCTTGGCTTCCAAGTTCATTCTTGTCAAAGAGAAGAGAAAGAGAAGACATAAAACCTCTTGAGTTGATCAACTCTAGGCACCAACTTGTTTTCGAAAGTAGAAAGTATGTGCTAGATTCTGAATAGGACTTCAGATTCTAAATATGACCGGACAGGACAAAGTAAAACTGATCAGTTTTGAGGAAATCTGAAATAGAGTACTATGCCATGGTAGCCCAAATCATGCTATGTAGCTTATAACTACAAGTGGCACTAATATTGAATACTGTGGAAAATACTCCACAGTATGAATACTAGCTGCTGTTGTCCAGGTGATTCTGAAATCATCAGGGCTACGCCAGTAGAGGCTGCTGAAAGGGAAAAAGGCACATATTCAACTCCAAATATGAATGTATCTACAGGGTTATTTTAGGGAAAGACTTACCTGTTACAAGAGTTTTGTTTATTTGTCCTCCAAGAAATCCCAGTATTTGTACTACTCTAATCCTTATTTCTTCTAAGGATAGTGCTTCATCCTGAAAATTTGTATAATTTTATATATGTGATAAATGAGTTTAAAAATTAAAGTGAAAAATAAAGAATACCTATTCAAATGTCTCCTAATTAATTCCTGTACAGTGGAACTATTAATGCTACTGAGATCCATAAAAGAAGTTTTATCTCTTGCAATTTTGCAGGTGGACATCTAGCACAGGGCCAGCAGTTCCATGTCTTCATATCATACAATGTAGAGTGTGAAGCCTTATCTGTTACACACTCTATTAAGCAGTTACATATACTCTATTATGCTAAATTCATTTATATTGCATTTTGAATATATGTTTTTTACAATCATGGATTGCTCATTTGACAATACTGGTTCACTGGAGAAAGCAGATTTCCCAAATGTCAACATATTTCATTGCAGATGCCTAAAATTACATTTGTTAGTATCATCACCAATCTCATAAGAAAAGTATCAGCTATCAAACTCATTGTAATAGTTGTGTTAACAGATGCTTTCCTTGAAGTGGCAGGCTTCCCAAGTATGAATAACCTAGGAAGAGGAAACCTCAACTGACGAGCCAGCTTCACAGCACTGGGCTGTGAGCACATCTGTGGGGCATTTTCTTCAAGAAGTGCTTAATATGGGAGGACCCAGACCACAGTGGGTGCTGCTAATCCCTAGGTTGGTGATCTTCAGTTACATGAGAAAGCAAACTCGGAAAGTAAGTCATTAGCAGAGGGTTTTTTTGTTTTGTTTTGTTTTCTCCATGATCTCTGCTTCAGTTCTGGTAGGAACTGTCTTCCCTTGCTGATGAACTTGAACTTGTAAAGCCCAAAACCCTCTTTCTTCCTACTGAAAAGGGAAAGAGAAATACACACTGAGCAATTATTATTTTACTATGCACTTAACATAATCCAACTACTGTCTTCCACTACAATCCTAAGGGCAATAGAACTAAGAAAGGACAGGGTGGGTTACATTTTACTGGGCTCAGTTTGTTATACTCCTGCTTGTTTCATCTGAATCTCCTTCCTCTTATCTTGAAAAAGCAAGCACATACAAAGCTATCTAAACAATAGTTGATATAGCTATTGTTTAAACAAGACCCTGTTTGCTAAAGAAAGAATATTCTAATCACCACCTATATACACTATTTGCTACTGTAAACATGCTTAAACTGCAATGGAAACTTCCTTTCAGAGGTCATGAGACCTAGAGACTACCTCAGACAGTGATGTAGGCACAGATTTCAGTACCATTACTTAAACTTTAAAAGGTGTAAAAAACTGCAGGATGGGAATAGATTTTCCAAAAAAACTACCAGTGATTTAGGCCCACGATAGAAATAGAAACTATATGGCGAGTTCTCTAGCTTTCTGAGTGCCACTTGGGTTTCCCAAGAACCTTATTTTGCTCTATAACAGTCCAATTTGGTTTGGTCTATCTATCTATCTTGATGAGTTTAAAGTTCTATACCTAACTCATTTTCCATCCTATCTTGTATTACCCACTTAAAAACATCTTCTTAGACCTAGAACATCCTTTTAATCCTAAATAATTTAAAACTTAACTGTGAGACTATAATTATCTAGTCTTCAACCACATCAGAGGCCTAAGAAGGATAAATATATCTGAATAAACAGGAAGTACAGAGCAAGCAACTTCCAAAACTAAGAAATTGGCTGCCTGGACAGTCCCCAATTTCACTCCATATCATTGGAGCATCTATCTTCAGCCTTTTGGCCCAGTATCTCTGACAGACACTAATTATAAAGCACAAATTATCACCACTGAAATTTTAAACACACCCCAATTAAATGCTTTGTTTTATAAGAATTGGCATGGTCATAGTCTCTTTATAGCAATAGAACAATGATTAAGAGAGAAATTGGAAGCAGAGAGTGGTATTGTGACAGACGTGACCATGCTGCTTGCTGGCAGAATGTGGACTTCGGGATTCTGGATTCGGAAAGCAGTTGCACACTGTAAGAGGAGCTTATTGGGCCATCTTAGTGGAAGCATGGAAGACAGTGGTGCTACAAGTAATGTAGATTATGACGGCCCAGCTCAAGAGGATTCAAAGGAGAAGAATATTAGTAAGTGGTGTAGAGACTACTCTTGTGCTATTTTGGCAAAGAATGTCGCTGGGTTTCTGCCATTGTCCAAAAAATCTGACTCAGGATTAACTGACAAGTTTTGTATTAATGGTGGTGGCAGAGGAGACTTCAAGACAGCCTAGTACTGACTGTATCAAGTAGTTATTAGTGGTCACTCTTATGAACATCTATAATGAAAAGGAGCAAGCTGAACAAAGAAAAACAAAAATATACAGTTTGAGGAAAAAAGAAGCACCAGGAAGTACAAGAGAACTAAGACCAAAGCTCACAGTGACAAAAAGTTTAAAGAGAACCACCATGTCTGCCTGCATGCCATCATGTTCCCACCATGATGACAATGGACTAAACCTTTGAAACTGTAAGCCAGCCCTCAATTAGATGCTTTCTTCTGTAAGAGTTGCCTTAGTCACAATATCTCTTCACTATAGCAGAGCAGTGACTAGGAAATATTCTGGGTTGTATCATGATCTTAGGAAATAGACATTGTGTATCTACGAAGAAATTATATTTATAAATTCAGAGATATGTTCAAGTAATTTTATTCCACTGTTTATATGTGATGAAATTACTCAAAAACTTAAAAATTTATTTCTAGTTTTATCCATGTCTTTGAATCAAAAAATTACAAAACTAAATATCCAAGAGTTTTAGTCAATTTTCAACACTGAGCTTTTCAATTTTTAATTCTATTTCAAGCAAAGAATACTGGTTAATTTCCTTTATATTTTTCCAATCCTAACATACAATAAAAAACAAAAAACACCTAACCAAGAAAGTATCAACAAAAGCACAAAGCAAAGCAAAGCAAAGCAAAGCATGAAGATGAACAGAGAATTCAACCTGATGCAAAGATGTCGGTAACAATGCACCAATCTTATACACTCCCAGCACATGTTCTGACTTGCTTGCTGAATATGAACAATAACACCTTTCACTGTAGAGGGTACACAGCAGAGAAAGCAAAACCAAGACAGGAAGACAAATAGTTAATGTAGGCTATTTTCATTGCTAAAAAGATAACAAAATTATTCCTACATCAAATTCTAAATGTGTAAAGTTTTTGTTTTTGTTTTTTATTTTACACTTTATAAATTAAGGTAAAGAAAAGACAAATGATTTCTTACTGGTGAAATATTTGTTGTCCTTTTCAGATGCTTCAATACATCCCTATTAAATCCCTTCTGGGCAGCTCGAGAAAGTGCTGATACTTCCCAGTGGCTCTTGGTTTCATCTATGGGCAGTAAACAAAAAACAAAACAAAACAAAAATGATCAAAACTCACACTATTGTGAAATAGAAACATTAAAGACCTGGGTATTTAAAATATGATTTTAAAACTTAAATTCTAGAACAAAACGTATTCATATTAGCTGTCTTGACTGTCCATCAGAAGAAGTACCTCTGGGCTTGGGGAAACCTTGGGGTGGCAGTAATTAGTCCTACTACCTCAGACATTATTCAAATCTATGACAACCCAAACTTTATGATCAAATCTTTGAAAACACAATAATCTTTAAGCCCCTTCTAGGCACTTCTAGAGGGAGGTTATTTCTTTCTTTTTTTTTTTTAATAATTTATTTTTTATTTCTTCAAGTTACATCTCAATCACAATCCCCTCCCTACTCCCCCCTCCAGTCCCACCCTTCCACCCTCCTCCCCCTCAGCCCCACCATCCTCTTCCCTTCTTTTTTTTTTTTTTTTAGTTTAAGGTATTTATTTTTCCCCCCAACAGCTCTCCCTTTCAGTCCAAATAATGGTTCTTTTTCTTATAACTATAAATACAATACAAAACAACAGAAATAAATAGGCCACGATTATAAGAGTTATATGGCTTAGCATACATTCCCAATGTCCAGTCCATATGTATTTGGCACCTGACTTTAACATTCTACTATCTAACCATCTCCATGAGTTTAAAGTTCTATATCTAACTCAGCTTTCATACTAACTTGCCTCATAATTTTAAAAATATCTTCTTAGATCCAGAACACCCTCTTGATTCCTAAACAACTCAAAATTTAACTATGACACTCTAGGTATCTATTCTTCAACCACCTCAGAGACCTGAGAGGGATAAATATATCTGATTATATAGGAAGTGCAGGGCCTGCAGCTTCCAAAACTAAAAAATGACATACCAGTGGCTGCCTGGACAGTTCCCATTTTCTCTCCATACATTACAGCATCAATCTTCAGCCATTTGGCCCCATTTCTCTGACAGACATTGGTTGTAGAGCAGGAATTATGAAGGACTTACCTACCCTGTCTTGGCAGAGCTAGGCTGTCAACTTACCTGCTTCCAAGTTTTGTCCCTTTTGGACAGAAGTCTGTCTACAGTTGAAGCAAGTGGTTTTTCTTGCCAAGAGAATGGCTTACCACCAATTTAATCATCTCCCACTGGAGATTCTTCGATGCTCATCTTCTACTTGGAGTAATATAGGGGGTGCTGTCAGGAGCTGACATGTCTCGATATCAAAAAATCTTAAGTTAAGAAAACATCCTTGAATGCCATATTCTGCAGATCTCTTGAGGTTTTTGAAGATGCCCTATCTATCTCTTATATTTAGATAAGCAAATATTTCTTCTACCAGACAAGTTATTTCTTCTAGAAGAATGCCAAACTGGATGAAAGAAGTAATGGAAGTAGAAACTATCATTCTGTAACTATCACAATAATGAACAATTCAGGAAGAACTATTATAAGGGAAGGTTTCATGAAGAATACTATTTACAGTGTTTGTTCTAAAATTTATTTTAGTTGGGGGTAGAGATTGTGTAAAAAAACTCTGGAAAGGAGTCTGTGTCTAGCAAGACTGATTAGCTGATTAGAATCAGTAATGTGGAGAGGCTGAAATGTTGCATTCCTGTCTAGAGGCTGATTAGTTCTGGCCCTCCAGAACTGCCATTCCTTGCCCACCTCAGAACAATCATCGTGTGACAATAGACAAAAAACTCTTTAGAACATTTGACTTAGGCAACTAATTTCTACCAATCCATCATTAAGAATGACACAGAGGGGGATCCAAGATGGCGGCAGCCCACATGGATGCGTTTTGAACTTGGGGAAAACAGCCATAAAAGCACAGAGTTGTAGGACGATGTGCAAAAATCTGAGTGACTAGACCCACTGGGGTTTTACCCAGCTCCCAAGGGACAATTAAAAGTCCATGGGCAAGGGTCTTCCCTTGCCTCTCTCAGACACAGAAGCCGCTGAATCCAGGAATCGGTAACCCCCATCAGGAGAGATGGCTGGTAAGATCAACTGTAATACCCAGCGGGCAGATTAGGACCCCACACGGGATCCACTCACCAACCTACTGGCCCACCACACCCCGGGAGGTCCTTCCAGCTATTTAGCAAAAGGTTGCGGACACTTGGGAGTCTTAGCAGAGCATGGCAGCGGTGCAGCGCAGGGTGGCCGGGCAGCGGTGGGGCGGTGGCAGCAGGGCGGTGGGGGCGGCATGCTAGGTGGCAGCGGCATGCTAGGTGGCAGCGCACTGTGGAGGCGCGCAGAGGCTGAGGGTTCCAAAACGTGAAGGCCAACAGCCAGGGGACCCACAGCTGTTTTCTGGAAAACCCAGACATATCAGGTGTCTCAGACTCCTTGGGGACCTCCAGAGTCCACAGAACCTGTGCCTGGGCACACAGGACCATACCACCAGAGCCACTGCAGGCTGAACACTCAGCGTACAACATAGAGAGGTCTGACTTGGAAGCAGTGAAACAATCCCGGGCCATTCATCACTACCTGGGAATAGGCTGCACCAGCTCACAGTGCTTCCGGCTATTAGATGCACAGTGACCCTTAGATCCCCCTGTAAGCAGTGACAGATTGCAAAGCAATTCAACTGCTACACCAAAGTGCCCCCTTTGGATACAAGCCCAGAAGACAACAGGAGCAGACAGCTAAGAACATCCAAATGGCCAAAAGTCCAAGAAAAAAACGGAAATTAGGGAAATGTGATTCCAACAACACAAAACTATCCTAGTTCATCCAATCCTGACGACCTCACCACAGCAGAAACATGAGAAAACGATGACAATTATACATTATGGAAAGTGATAGAGTCATTTCAAGAAGAACTTAAATCTATGAAGGAATTCAAAGAAGCCACAATTTCACAAGCAAAAGCAATGGATAATACCATTATAGAGTTCCAATCCAAGGTGGCTCAACTTGATCAGGAAAAAGACAGGGCAATGAAAGATTATCAGGCAAAGACAAGCAAATTGAAGCAGGAAATGTACAAAACGAATAAAACCATTCAAGACCTGAAAATGGAAATGGAAACAATAAAGAAAATATAGTCAGAGTTAAAAGTGGAAATGGAGAATCAAGGGAAGAGAACAGGAACTACGGATATGACTATCAAAAATAGGATGCAAGAGACGGAACACAGGATCTCAGGCATGGAAGAAATCAGTACAACATCCAAAGTAAATGAGAAAGCTAAGAAATCTCTCACCCACAATATCCAAGAAATCAAGGACTCAATGAAAAGATGGAACCAAAGTATTATAGGCATAGAGGAAAGAGAAGACTCCCGACTCCAAGGTCCAGGAAATATGTTCAACAAAATCATAGAAGAAAACTTCCCAAACCTAAACAAAGAGATGCCAATAAAAATCTAAGAGGCTTACAGAACACCAAACAGATTAGATCACCTCTCGCCACATAATAATAGAAACTCCAAATGTACAGAACAAAGAAAGGATATTAAAAGCTGTAAAAGAAAAAGGTCAAGTCACATACAATGGTAGACCCATCAGAATTACACCTGACTTCTCCTCAGAAACTTTAAAAGCTAGAAGAGCCTGGACAGACGTCCTACAAGCCCTAAGAGAACATAGGTGCTCAGCCAGACTACTATACCCAGCAAAACTCTCTATCAACACAGATGAAGAAAACAAGACATTCCATGACAAAATCGAATTTAAACAATATCTACTCACAAACTCAGCCCTAAAGAAGATCCTAGAAGGAAAATTCCAACACAGAGAAGATAACTACACCCAAGAAAACAGAGGAAATAGAAACCTCCACAAAAACTAAACAAAAAGAAACACAAGACAACCAGCTATAACAAAATAATGGTAAATAACAACCCCTGGTCACTAATGTCCATCAACATCAATGGACTCAACTCCCCAATAAAAAGACACAGACTTACAGAGTGGATCCGTAAACAAAACCCATCTTTTTGCTGCATACAAGAAACACATCTCACTATCAAAGATAGCCACTACCTCAGACTAAAGGGCTGGGAAAAGGTTTTCCATGCAAATGGACCCAGGAAGCAAGCTGGAGTAGCCATCCTAATATCAAACAAAATAGACTTCCAACTGAGGTTAATAAAAAAAGACAGAGAAGGGCATTACATACTCGTTAAAGGGAATATTCATCAAGAGGACATCTCAGTATTGAACATCTATGCCCCAAATACAAAGGCACCTATATTTGTAAAAGAAACGCTTCTAAAACTTAAATCACACATCGATCCCAACACATTAGTAGTGGGAGACTTCAACACCCCACTCACAACAATGGACAGATCATCAAGACAAAGGCCAAACAGAAATAATGAATCTAACAGAGATCATGAACCAAATGGACCTAACAGATATCTACAGAACGTTTCACCCAAACACAAAGGAATACACCTTCTTCTCAGCACCTCACGGAACTTTCTCCAAAATCGACCACATAGTTGGACCCAAAGATAGTTTCAACAGATACAAGAAAATTGAAATACCCCTTCTATCTTATCAGAACACCATGGAATTAAGCTGGACTTCAACAGCAAAAGAATCAACAGAAAGCCTACACACACATGGAAATTGAACAACTCTTTACTGGATGACTACTGGGTGAGGGAAGAAATGAAGGAAATCAAAGACTTCTTAAAATCCAAAGACAATGAAGGTACAACATACCCAAACCTATGGGACACAATGAAAGCTGTGCTATGAGGAAAGTTCATAGCACTAAGTGCCTTCAAAAAGAAAATTGTGACAGCTCATATTAGTGAATTAAAAGCTAAACTGGGTGAATTGGAAAAAAAAGAAGCAAACACTCCCAAGAGGAGCAGAAGGCAGGAAATCATTAAACTTAGGGCTGAAATCAACAACTTAGAAACAAAAAGAACGATACAAAGAATCAATGAAACCAAGAGTTGGTTCTTTGAGAAAATCAACAAAACAGACAGACCCTGAGCCAAATTAACTAAAAGGGAGTGAGAAAAAAAACAAAATCAGAAATGAAAAGGGAGAAATAACAACAGACATTAAAGAAACCCAGAGAATATTTGGGTCCTACTTTAAAAATCTATACTCCACCGTATTTGAAAACTTAAGCGAAATGGACAATTTTCTTGATAGATTCCACCTACTGAAGCTAAATCAAGATCAGATTGACAGACTAAACAGCCCTATAACCCCTAAGGAAATAGAAACAGTCATTAAAAATCTCCCAACCAAAAAAACCCAGGGCCAGATGGCTTTAGCACGGAATTCTACCAGACCTTCAAAGAGGAGTTAACACCAACACTCTTCAAACTCTTTCACCAAATAGAATCAGAAAGAACACTGCCAAACTCATTCTATGAGGCCACAGTCATCCTGATTCCTAAACCACACAAAGACCCAACAAAGAAAGAGAACTTCAGACCAATCTCCCTCATGAACATAGATGCAAAAATACTTAATAAAATACTAGCAAACCGAATTCAAGAATAAATCAAAACTATCATACACCATGATCATGTATAGGCTTCATCCAAGGAATGCAGGGATGGTTCAACGTACGAAAGTCTATCAACATAATTCACCATATACACAAGATGAAAGAAAAAAACCACATGATAATCTCACTAGATGCAGAAAAAGCATTTGACAAAATCCAACACCCCTTCATGCTAAAAGTTCTGCAGAGAATGGGCATACTAGGACCATACTTAGAAATAATAAAGGCAACATACACCAAGCCAGTGGCCAACATCAAATTAAATGGAAAGAAACTTGAAGAATTTCCTCTAAACTCAGGGACAAGACAAGGATGTCCACTTTCACCATATCTCTTCAATATAATACTTGAAGTTCATGCTAGAGCAATAAGACAACTAAAAGAGATCAAGGGGATACAAATTGGAAACGAAGAAATCAAATTATCCCTATTTGCAGATGATATGATAGTATATATAAGCGACCCAAAAAATTCCACCAGAGAACTCTTACAGCTGATAAATACCTTCAGCAAGGTGGCTGGATACAAAATTAACTCAAAAAAAAATCAGAAGCCCTTCTATATACAATAAGCAAATGGGCTGAGAAAGAAATAAGGGAAACAACCCCCTTCACAATAGCCACAAACAATATAAAATACCTGGGGGTAACTCTAACCAAGCAAGTAAATGACCTGTACTGCCACACCCGCCTCGCCAGCAGTGCAGGCTAAGACCGCTGTGTGACAAACATGCGTGTTGTACGGCTGGGGGGTTCTTCTGGGCTTTTCCAGGCCCTGAAGAATGACCCATTAGCCAAAAGGGGCGCTGGACGGAAGCCTGGATATTTGTGGGGGCGAATCATCAGGTCTCCTGGGGAGCTGGAAAGGTTGGGGATGTTTGGAGGGCTTGGTTTCACTTTTGGATGCTTACTTTATCTCATAGCTTATACAAGATTTCCAAGAAGTGCAGTACTTGAAAAAGGAACTTAAAATACGCTGTCTACCCCTGAACAGATGGCAACAGCCCCACAAAAAGAAAGACTAGATGTTTCAGGAAACCCAAACATTATACTAACTATGAATAATTCAGATGCAGATAATAGTCCTTTACAGCAGTTTGTACAAATAATACAGAACAATTCTAATATGCTAGTACATGAAGCTCTTAATCTACTACAGGAAAAAGAGTTAGGATCTCAGCCAAGATACAAAAGAAAACGGAGAACATTAACAAATAAATTCTATGTACCTGGTGTTCCTATGAAAATGATAGATGATGGTAAAAGAATAGCTTAGGTTTCATGAAAAGACTTAGGAGATATTGTTAAAGCTATCAAAAACATTCCAATACTTGCTAGTGTAAAAGAAAAAGCAAATAAGCGTTCATGGTTATGAAAAACAATTGAGGAAGTAAAAAGAGATTAAAAAAAAAAAAAACATTGAAATACTGGTCTGTTTCAAAATAAAACACAATGGTTAAAAACTGTCCGGTTCGTTGACCACAGTCAATCGGGCCACCAAGAAGCTCAATGTTCCTTCCAAGATCAACAGGTATTTCTTAGCAACAAATGTTTATGCTTTTGGCTATTTAACTATGATCACACTTCCTGATTTTACTGTATAAATTCTGCTTTGAAAAAGTAAAACTTTGCAGCAACACTGAAACTTCTCTTGAGTTGTGTTGTCTGTCACGCCGAATCCGCTCCCCACCTGAAAACTTCTTGAAACCTGGTTCGGTTGCTGAGACCACTACACCGTGGTCAGCAGCACTGTACAACAAGAACTTCAAGCCCTTGAAGAAAGAAATGGAAGAGGCCTTTAGAAGATGGAAAGATCTGCCATGCTCATGGATAGGTAGGATCAACATAATAAACATGGCCATCCTACCAAAAGCAATATATAGATTCAATTCAATTCCTATCAAAATACTAACACAATTCTTTGTAGACCTAGAAAGAGCTATTCTCAATTTCATATGAAACAACAAAAAACCCAGATTCCATCTCACACCTGTCAGAATGGCTAAGATCAAAAGTTCAAATGACAGCACATGCTGGCAAGGGTGTGTAGAATGGGGAACCCTCCTCCATTGCTGGTGGGAGTGCAGGCTTGTGCAACCCCTATGGAGGTCAGTATGGCGATATCTTAGAAAACTTGGAATAGCTTTGTCTCAGGACCCAGCCACACAGACATAGACTTTTTTTTTTTTTTTGGTTTTTTTTTAGTTTTCCCTCCCCAGCAATGAGACACTTTTCACTGGTGGTACTGCCTTGTAGGCCCCCAGTGTATGAAGAGGGTCTTGGCCCTCATATGACTTCTGAACTGGGGCGAGGGACTGTTATGTAGGGACACTCCACTCCAGAGGAGCGGGATGGAAGGGTTAGGGGGCAGAGGGTGGGAGGGCAGGGCTGGGAAGGGGGAAAAGAGGACAATATGATGGAGATGTAACCTGAAGCAACAAATAAATATTTTTTTCATAGAGGGAACTGTTAAGCATATAGGATACTCCTCCCATCTCTCTGTACCCGCCTTTCTGGTGTACCCATCAATGATTTTAAACTTGCTTTGATTTATGGCTTTCTCTGTTACATGAAACTATAAAAACTCTGTGAAACTGCTTCCACATTTGGAACATGGAATTTGGGAGTAACCTAAAGCTGTGTTCCCAGGCTGTGATCACTCAAATGGCTCCAGAATGAATGACCTCTTATTTCCCTTTAAGATGAGAACTGTGGCCAGAGGTGGTACCACACGCCTTTAATCCCAGCACTCTGGAGACAGAGGCAGGTGGATCTCTGAGTTAAAGCCCGTTCTACAGAGTAAGTTCCAGGACAGCCAGAACTACACAGAGAAACCCTATAGTAACAATGTTGGAATTTTGGATTCTTAAAAAAAAAAAAATGCAGAAATATGTGTTCTCACTTTAATCCCAAGTGTGTGAATACGGGGCTGCTTTGGACTGACCGAAGCAGATTACTGATTTTCTCCATGTTCTGGCCGAGACATGATTTTGTCAGCTGCAGATAGTTTAAGCAATTTTGTGACCTTTAGAATTCTGGAAACTTTTCAGAGGGTATATAAATGCTAGGCCCCTGAGAGGCATAGGGGTAGTAGGGAGGTGGTTGTTGCTAGTGTAGGGAGGTTGGTTATGGTTTGTTTGTAGCTGTGGTCAAAGAACAAACAAAAGAAATTAGATTCAGAGATTTTCCTAATTCCTCTGTCCCCTCTATCTTTGTTTTTCTCCTATCTAATGTTAGGGAGTGAAACCAGGGGGATAAAGGGTGGAAAAAAGAAGAACCCACAAAGTAGCAAATGCCAGCTACAAAACCCTGTCTTAAAACAAACAAACAACAACAACAAAAAACCAAACATGCAAACAAATGAAAAAGATGATAACTGAGGTCTTTAATCATAGGAGGCACATGTGCACAGCATGTATGTGGAGATCAGAGGACATCTTGTTTGCTTCTCTCTTTCCATTATGTGAGTCCAGGGGATTGAACTCAGGCATGATGAGTCTTGGAGTTGACCAGCCACTGAACTACCTCAAATCCCCACCTTTTTTCTTTTGTTTTTCTTTCTTCTTTTTTTTAAAATGTAGTAGTACAGATATAGATTCATTAAGGAAAACTAAGAAAACTCTTGTGACCAGGACAGGTTGTTTCAAGGGATCTCATCATGAGAAAACATTAGAAAAACACAAACGGACATGTGATGCTTAAAGTTACTAGCATATAAAAATGTTATAAACTACAACTCCTGAAAGGATCTGAGGAGTAAACAACAATCACATTTGTATCAATGTCCTGATTGAACTTGTTTAAAGAGTTAAGTACAGCCATGTCTTTGATATAGAAAATATACATTGAACAACTGAAGGGTGGTGGGGCAACATATTGGCAGCTTAGTTTTTCATTATTAGGGAAAGTTTTCTATTTATACAGTTTATTATTGCTTTACAATAGTACTTTATGGGAGAATGCTCTATGACTGTAAAAATGGACAAGTGAGATAGACACCTTGTAGGTATCTTACTGCCAAGCCCGATGACTTGAGTTCAATCTCTTGGATCCACATGGTGGAAAGAGAGAATGGACTCCTATAAGTTGTCCTCTGACCCTCATATGTGAAAAGTGGCTTATGCACACACACTCCCATCCCCAAATAAAATACATTTTATAAACACACACACACACACACACACACATTGAAGGCCAGGAGATGGTAGTACATGCTGTTGATCCCAAAACTCAGGAGGCAGAGTTAGATGCCAGTCTGTGAGTTGGATGACAGCCAGCTCTACAGAGAGAGTTCCAGGACAGCCAGGGCTACATGGAGAAACCCTGTCTTGAAAAAACAAAAAAAAAATTGAAAAGAAAAATAAATTAAATATTATTGATCCTCATGAAGCTTTGCCACAAATATATTTTATTTATTTATTTATTTTTTATTTTTTTTTTAGTTTTTGGAGACATTGTTTCTCTGTGTAGCCTGACTATCCTGGAACTTGCTCTATAGACCAAGTTGCTGTCCTCAAACTCAGAGATCTACCAGACTCTGCCTCTATAATGCTGGGATTAAAGGTATGCACTACCACTGCCCAGATCACAAATTTTAAAAGTTACAAAATGTTTTTTTAAAGATTCAGGTTATGAGAACTAGCTGCATCATCTATTTATCTTATAAACTGTTGACTCAAGTAAAATCTTTAGCATGTTCATTTTCTATGGCCTAGATAGTTATTCTACCTACAGCCATGAAATTATTTATTTGTAATTTTAAGCTGCATTGTGGCTATGGCTCAGTTCTGCAAATCTTTGGCTTTCAGAAATAAATCCTGATTGTTAAAGGAACTTTGCCACTACCTCTGTTTCTCTACTTCTCAATTTGATTTTTTTCCTTTGATTTTCTTATGTCCTAGAAGCTGGTATTTATAGGTGGAGACAATGAGTTTACGGTTGCTGACCAGTTAGGAACTATCTAAGTTACTTTCTTGTTACTGTGATAAACACCATGACCTAGCAACTTATAAGGGAGTTTATATGAGCTTATAATTCAGAGACTGTGGAAAGAAATACAAAGCAATAATTATTAAAACACAAACTACACTAAGACAAGAACATCAAAAATCAGTAACACGATAACCACGATTAACACAAACATTTCAATAATATCTTTAAATACAATAGGCCCAATTCTCCAATCAGGATACAGACTGACTGTATAGATTAAGAAGCAACATTTATCTGCTGTCTACAAGGACAATATCTTAACTTTAAAGACAGGTATCACTCGAGGTCGAGGAAGGCGCATTTCTGTGAGTTCCAGTCCAGTCTGGTCTAAAAAGTGAGTCCAGGACAGCCAGAGCTTGTTACACAGAGAAACCTTGTCTCAGAAAACAAAACAAAACAAACAAACAAACAAATAAAAAAACAAAGATAAGTTTCACCTTAGAGTTAAAAGATGGACAAAACTACTCCAATCAAATAGGACCAGGAAGAAAGTAGGTGTCATTATCCTAATAGCTAACAAAACAGACTTCAAACTAATAGATAAAAAGGGATATTTCATTCTAATCTAGGGAATCATTAACAAAGAGGACATGACTATCTTAAGGACACATACACCAAACACTGGGGCACCCATTCCACTAAAAATCAAACTACTTGGGCTGAAGAGATGCCTCAGCAGTTAAGAATACTGTCTGCTCGTCCAGAGGTCCTGAGTTCAACTACCAGCAACCACATGGTGACTCACAACCATCTATAATGTGACCTGAGGCTCTGTTCTATCATGTAAGCATACTTGCAAATAGTGTTCACAGACATAAATAAATCTTTAAAAAATAGAACTACTTTACTTAAACACACAGATAAACATTAATCTATTAATAGTTAGTGATTTTAATACCAAACTTTCTCCAACACATCATCTGGACAAAAAATAAACAGAAACAGAGAAAATCAGAAGTAAGTGACATCATACAATGTATATAAACATCATACAAATGTATTTAAAAGATATCTACAGAATATTCTATCCAAACACAGATTACACATTCTACTCACTAGCATGTGGAAGTTTTTATAAAATAGACCACATCCTAGGACACAAAACAAATTTACAAATTCAAAAAGATCAAAAGCACTCCTTGTATTCTATATAACCATAATGCAGCAATACTTAACACAAAACAAAAACCTATGGTAATAGGCAAACTCATGGAGATTAAACAACTGATTACTAAATAATGACAAAATCAAATAAAAAATAGACACAAATAAAAAACTTAATGGATGCGTGGTAGGGTTAGTGAACTTAGTTTAGTGTCTAACAGGATATGTATTTTGGATCAGCAGAAGCTTGGCATCTCAGGTAAATGATACGAGTGGAACCAATTAGCCAGCCGCATGCCATTGAAGGGAGTTGCTAAGAATCCTCAAAAATGCCGTCATTGGCAAGGGGGATCATGGGACCATAGGATGTATTGTTGTGGGGATGTGCCTTGAAAAAGCCTGCCAGGGACTATGGCAACAAGAATGCCAGATTTCACCCCGAATTCAAGGAGGATTTAAATTGCAAGTACACTCGCCCTGCCCTGCCCTCCTTCTCATCTTCCTCTGCCAACACATGCTGAGAGACCACATGCCACAGTACATCACTGTTTTGTGCCGACCTGCCAGGAGTCGACACTAGTGAAGAATGTAGAAGCAGAATCTTTTGGAGACATCTACCCTGGAGCTCCAGAACGCTGGAATGGAGAAGCATCTCCCTTGGAGCTCCAGAGCACTGGAACAGTGAGCAGAACTGCAAGGTGATTTGGATAAACTTTTAAATCTTGTAAATAATTGGGCCTTAGGACCGAGGAGGCAATTCTCGGCTGATTAAAAGACCACCCTACATCAGTGGTCGGGACAGATTAAATTTATAAATTGGCCTTAAGATCTGACGAATAAGACTCACAGACTTTAAGATTGAAAGACTTGTTGGAAACCAGCTATCCATATGGGTCCACACCAAGAGAATTAATCTGAGAGAATTAATATCCTTTTAAGAAACGTAAGTTAGTGTTAAGTATTTGTTTTTTATAGATATGAGAGTATTTTAGGTATTAAGATATTCTTAGTTAGATTATAGGTTTTTGAATTAGGGTTTGGGTTTTAGGATTTAGGAACTTTATAGGTGATTGTTAAGTATTAATAATATATGTGTGATAAATAAAAAACTACTGTTACAGGAACCAAATGAAAATGAAAACACAACCCAATAAAACCTTTAGGACACATTGAAAACAGTTCTAGGAAGGAAATTTATAGCTCAATGGATCTACATAAAAAAAAAACAAAAGCAATCTGGGCATGATGGCACACACCTTTAATCCCAGTCCCAGCACTCGAGGCAGAGGTGGAGCTGGAGGTGGAGGCAGGCGAATCTCTGTGAGTTCAAGGCCAGTCTGGTGTACAAAGTAAGTGTAGGACAGCCATGGATACACAGAGAAACCCTGGGAGGGGGGTGGGGGAAGCAAAAGCAAAAAAACAAAAAACAGAAAGAATACAAATGGTTTAACTAATATAATTCAAAAGTTTGTAGAAATATGGACAAAACAAATCCAAACCCAGTCAACAGCAATAAACGATAAAAAAAAAAATCACAGCAGAAATCAAGAAAAAAAAACGATTCATAAATCTAAGAGCTGGTTCTGGGAAGATAAACAAGATTGACAGATCATTGTCTCAACTAATCAATAAAGAGAGAATCCAAATTAACCAAATCAGAAATGAAGAGGGAAACATTACAACATACACCAATGAAATTTGGACTATTATAGGGGAATGTATTAGAAATCTGTACTCTATTAAGGTAGAAAACCTAAAAGAAATGGGTAATTTACTAGACCCAGCTATACCACCAAAATTAAGCCAGGAAGAAATTAACTACTTAAGCAGACCCATAACAAACGAGAAGATTGAAATACTAATAAAATGACTTCCTGGTCAAAACAAAGAAGTCCAAGACCAGACAGATTCACAGCAGACTTCTATAGACTTTCAAATATCAACAGCCAGTCCTTCTTAAACTATTCACAAAGAAAGATAGACACAGAGAGAGAAGAAGAAGAAACAGGAAGAGTACTCCCAAATTTCTTCTACAAAGCTAATATCACTCTAATACCCAAACCAAACAAAGACAGAACAACAAAAAAGAAAAACTACAGGCAAATATCCCTGATGAATAAAATATTTGCAAAGAGAATGCAGACATACATCAAAAAGACTATACACCATAAACAAGTTGGCTTTATCTCTAAAATGCAGAAATTGTTCAACATACTCAAGTCAATAAATGTAATAAACCACATACATAAATGGATTTAAAGACAAAAATCATATGATTATCTCAATAGATGCAGAAAAGGCCTTGGGAAAAAAAAATCTAGCATACCTTCATTATAAAAGTCTTAGAGAGAACATACCTCAACACAAAAGCTATATATGAGAAGCCCACAGACAACATCATACTAAATGGAGAAAAGCTTGTAGCAAAACCCCACTCAAGTCAGGAATGAGACAGAAATGTCCACTATACGCACTCCTTTCAACACCGTGCTCAGCGTGCTAGCTGGAGAGAGAGAAATTAAAGGGTTACAAATAAGGAAAGAAAAAGTCAAACTATCCCCATTTGCAAATGAAATGATATCACAAAAATTCTACCAGAAAACCTCTAAAAACATAAACAAATCCATCAATGTAGCAGGCTTCAGAATCAACTAGCACAAATCAATAGTTTTTCTATATATTAACAAACAAACACACAAGAAAGAGATCAAAGACACACTCTCATTCACAATAGCCTCAAAGAAAATGAGAATCTAGGAATAAATATAACCAAGGAAGTGAAGGATCTCTAAAATGAAAACTTGAATCATCTGAATAAAGAGACAGAGAAATACATTAAGAAATGGAAAAACTTCTATGCTATGGATTGGCAGAATCAACACTGTAAAAATGATCATTCTACCAAGAGCTATTTACAGATTCAATGCATTCCCAATCAAAATCCCCATCTCATTCCTCACAGAAACAGAAAAAACTATCCTAAAATTCAGACAGAAGCACAAAGACCCTGAGTAGCCAAATGAATCCTGGTGGGGGGCGGGGATCAATGTGTTGGCATACCTTGTAACTATTTATTATTAACTCTAAACACCTTCCAACCCACCAACCTAGGTGGTATTAGAAGAATACTTCTCAGGTGAAAGTCCTTGGGGCAACTTGTCAGCAATCCATCCAAATCAGCCAATGCCAAAGGGAACACAGCAATCAGCAACAGCTCAATGGTTACTCAGCTCTGGTATTGCGATAGTAGTTGCTGCACCCCTGCTTGAGATCATTATCCCTTCAGATCATCCGGTTTGTCCAAACCTCCTCTGGACAGGTTGTGCACCCTGGTCTCTTCTGCCTTCCTGAGCTTGCCGCCTCAGGGAAGGTGCTGCATCACACAGCCTAGGAGCTGGCCTTTGCTGCATACTCAATTGAGGTCACAGTCTCTTCCATCTGTTTTAGTTTGTCAAACCCTCATGAGCATGTGCTGCCCTCTGCACTCCCACCTGGGGTCGTGCACTCTTCCAGAGCTCCACATGGCCTCAGTGCCTTGGTTTTTCACCTGGGTTACACCCAACCTAAGCCATAAGTCTTGGCAGCTGCAACCTTTGTCTAGAGTCTTTCAAAGTGAAGCAGCCATGAGCAGTGATACGAAGAAGCAGTGTCAAACAAAAAAGCCCTCTCAAGTTTCTGGGCCTTCCTTTTTATACGGTCTCTAATTATGCAACAGGATGTTTTCTCATTGGCTACACTGTGCCCTCCTCACTAGGTTCATCAGTTGACCAAGATCATGCACTCCCAGGTGTTACCCACAGGTGCCAGTCATCAGGCTGATTTGCATGCCCCTTTTCAGCTGTAGATAAACCACTCCCACAATCTTTACATAATCATTCAACACAACTGTGTTTCCAAAGAAATCCAAACCTCCACCACACCTATTCTTAAAGAATTACAGTTCCAGGTCCTAAGATACATTACAGAGCCATAGTAATAAAAATAATGATATTCCTTAAAAAAAAAAAAAAAAGACACGTAGACCAATGGAACAAAACTGAACACCCAAACATGAGTATACATAACTAACGATTCAACAAAGATGCCCAAAACCTACTTTGGAGAAAACATCTTCAAAATACGGTACCAGAAAAACTGGATGCCCACATGCAGAGGAATGAAATTAGACCTGCATCTATCAACTTCCAAGAAAACTATCTCCAAATGAACCAACAATCTAAACATGAAACTTGAAACACTGCTAGAAGAAAACATAGACAGTGCCCTACATGATACAGGTGTAGGAAAGAATTTCCTGAATGAAACTTCATTTGTCCAAGAACTAAGGCAAACAACTGACAAGTGGAACTTTATTAAACTAGAAAGCTCCTCATAGCTAAGGAAATGATCAGCAAGATGAAGAGGAAGCCTGCAGAATAGGAGAAAAATCTTTCCCAGCTATACATCTGACAGGGGATTAATATCCAGAATATATAAAGAATTTAAAAAACAAAGTGTACAAAAAACCAATACCCACTGAAGTTGGACATGGTGGCACATGCCTTTATCCCAGCACTCGGAAGGCAGAGGCTGGTGGATCTCTGAGTTGGAAGCAGCCTAGTCTACAAATGAAGTCCAGGACAGCCAAGGTAGAGACAGAGAAACACAGAGAAACCCTGTCTCTCTCTTTTTAAAAAAAAAAAAAATATTTATTAATTTTTTTTTTCTTCAAGTTACATCTCAACCACAATCCCCTCCTTACTCCCTGCTCCGGTCCCACCCTCTCACCCTCTTCCCCCTCACCCCGCCAACCCGCTTCCTTTTTTTTTAAGTTTAAGGTATATCTTTTTCCCCCAGCAGCTACCCCTTTCCCAACAAATGGCTCTTTCTCTTACAACAACAAATACAATACAAAACAGCAAAAATAATTAGGCCACAATTATGAAAATTATAAGGCTTAGCATACATTACCAATGCTCAGTCCATACATATTTGGCAACTGATATTAATATTTTATTATCTATCTATCTCCATAAGTTTAAAGTTCTATATCCACTCAGTTTCCATCCTAACTTGCATCACAATTTTAAAAACGTCTTCTTAGATGCAGAACATCCTTTTAATTCCCAAATAACTCAAAATTTAACTATGAGACTATAACTATCTAGTCTTCAACCACATCAGAGACCTGAGAAGGATAAATATTTCTGATTATACAGGAAGTGCAGGGCCAGCAGCTTCCAAAACTAAGAAATGACAGACAACTGGTTGCCTGGACAGTCCCCAATTTCTCTCTATAACATTGGAGCATCTATGTTTACTCTTTTGGCCCAGAATCTCTGACAGAAATCCACAACCAACCATAAAGCAGAATTTTTGAACTCAGTTCCAACATACATCTACAGACCACTACCACACCTAAGGGAATACTGCAGCAGAGAGGGCAGAAAGATTGTAATAATCAGAGGATCAGGGAGTTTGTGTGCTATCATATCTCCTAGCAATATCAGAAGCTACACCCACAAAGACTTCACCAACATGGCTGTCCTAACATAAATCATCCAAGAAATGACAAATTAAAAAAAAAACCAAACACATTTCGAATGTTCTGTGTTAAAACTTTACAAGTTAGAAAAATACTAATAGCCCAACTTCATTATCGCATTGCAATTTTATTTATGACACTCATTCCAATTTCTGTAAAACTTGCCTGGCAAGGTTGCAGTTTTCAGGTATCCATCAAGGCAGGGGAGAATGTCTTTGTAGTAAGGTTGCATTGTCGCCTTGTCAATGTGAACTGACCACTCTTCGAGGGCATGTAGACCTATTTCTGCCAGGGGCATATGGCTCAGGCCCAGCTTGAAAGCCATCTATATGTTAATACAAACAGGGAAATTAAAACAGGAATTTACTTTACGGTTTCTAATTGATATGCTTTCTATTATTAGCCCCTAGAAACTGCTAAAAGTTAAGTGGGCAAAGTGACAGAAGTCCACAGCTGGGGATTTACTGCGCTTTCAAGCAAGACTCAATATTCAGATCCTCTGTTACTCAAAGCCTCCCAGCTAGGAAGTTTTCAAGCAGAGACTGTTTTAACGTTGATACTTCCATGTCTTCTAGAAACAAAGTGGTGATCAAAGTAAGGGCGTACTCAAGAAAACACACCTACCTGCAATGCAGGAACATAGGCTCTAACTTCAAGCTCAATGATGTCATGTGGCAAGGACAGAACAAAAGTTAAACAGGAGGCCAAAAGTTCATCCTTGTACTGCTTCATTTTAACTGAGACCTTACCAAGAAAGAACACATGAAAACCTGTGTATCTGAATATAGCTTACAATTTGAAAACTAAAAATGTTCACCTTCTTAAATGTGAAAAACAAGCATGCAGCCTTTATTTGTCATGACTACATTTGCTTAAAAACTAAATGCTAATTCCCAGAAAAAGTTCATTTAAGTATTTGCTCCCTTTTATATAAAAAGCTAAGTAAGGAAAGGGGTGAGGTATGATCAATGTATATTACAGGTAAGTACAAAAATGTCACATTGAGACACATTATGATGAATAATTATTTACAATAACAACTCTGAGTTGTCATCACTCAACTGAATTATTTTCCTGAGAACACAAGAAATTTTTAAAGCAGTGATTTCCTGTGTTAAGTTTCTAAAAGATATTACTACCAAGACAAACCTGTTATTCTCATCACTTGCCGACCTGAGGAATATGGAACACAAGCTAAAGGACAGCTAGGCTATACTTCAAGAACCTGTCACATAAAGTAGCCAGGTGTGGTGGTCTCAAACTCACAGAGATCCACCTGCCTCTGCCTCCTGAGTGCTGGATTAAAGGCATGCGCCACTAGTGCCTGAGGCCAGCCTGGTCTAGGAAGGGTGTCCAGGACAGCCAGGACTAACCAGAGAAACCACTTCAAAAAAACAAAAACAAAAACAAAATAATAAACTAGCCAGGGCGACATCTCAATAAGTAAAAACACTTGCCATCAAGCCTGACGTGAGTTTGACCCCAGGACACACAGGATGGAAGAAAACTTGCTATTGTAAGGACACACCTCTACACGTGTCATACACACAGACAATAAACATAAAAACAAAAACAAAAGAACAAAACAAAACCAGCCAAAACCCCATCAATCAAGCTTATAATAAACAAAACCTCACTCTCAATCAGAACTTAAGAAATGAATTTTAAAGGCTGGCAACATGGCTCAGTGGGTCAGTGGGTAAGGGTGTTTGCCACTAAGACTGATGACCTGAGTTTGTAATCCACGTGGTGAAAAGAGAGAACAAACTCCTGCAATTTATCCTCTAACATCCATATGTGCACCACAACACAGATACCCATAAACACACAAATAAATGTATTGTATCAAAAAAAAAAATAATAAGTTGGCCTAAGGGCATACACCTTTGATCCTAGAGCTCAGGAGGGAGAGGAAGTACATCTCTAGGAGTTCAAGGATAGCCTGATCTGTATAGTAAGTTCTAGACCAGCTAACGCTGCATGATAAGAGCCTATCTCAAAAAAGCAAGCAAGCAAAAACAAAAAAACAAACAAAAAAAAACCTAAAAAAAAGTGATGTCACTGACCATCATTAGGATTTTTTTTTACTATACATTCATATACATTAAGAAAAACTACTTAAATATTACCTCTTTGCCGAATTTTGCAAGTAAAGCAAAGCAAGAGTACTTTTCTGGATCTTCAGAATGCTTCAGACTCTTTGAGCTAATTCCCTGTCAAATAAAGTAGCACATTAGTATGTCTAGCAAGAATCAAGCACTTCCACACCCTTATCTGCCATTTCTCAATCTTTCTCCAGAGGATGACTCCATTTCATGTTCCCAGTGTAGTTTGGAGACTCAGTTCCAATGACTCCAAATAGAAACAGCAGGGGAGAAGGTTGAGGACTGTCCAGAAGCCATGGGCAATTTCTAACTCCATCCTTTCTTCCTCATGTGACCAATAGGAGTCTCACTTGGACAACTCAAGCCATTCCCAAATTTCATTCATATACATTAAGAAGAGCCATTTGAAGGGCTTGTAACACAGATACCTTGCAGCCTGCCAGAAGTATCTCTGATTAGATAAGTTCTGAGAAAACCTGAGACTTCTAAAGTAATACTTTGGTCTCAGGATCACTTTGAAAAGTTGCTAATCTTATATAACTAGCCAAGTGCTTAAAAATAAAAGTAGAAAAGTTGCTAATCTTATATAACTAGCCAAGTGCTTAAAAATAAAAGTAGAAAATGCTACTAACTTGTAAAGAGTATTCTAATTGACATTCACATATCAGTTTTTTTTAATTATTAAAATTAGACTTTAAACACACATGGTATTTACTCACTCATAAGCGATGTTAGCCAATACCTACAGGATCACCATGCTACAATCCACAAACACAAAGAAACTAAGTATTAAGGAGGGCTCAAGGGATGATGCTTGAATCCCTCTAAGTAGGGGAGATAAAATAGACACTAGAAGTGGATGGAGAGAGGGTTCTGGACAGGAACCCAACATGACTGCCATCTCAGAAGCTTTATCCAGCAGATAATGGAAGCAAATGCAGAGACCCACAGCCAAACATTAGGCAAAAAATCAAGGAGTCTTAAGGAAAAATTAGGGGAAGGTTTGAGTAAGCTGGAGGGATCAAGGATACCACAAGGAGACTCACATAGCCAATTAACTGGGACACAAGGGGGCTCAAAGAGACTGAACCACCAACAAAAGAACTTGCATGGACTGGTCCTAGGCCCACTACACATATGAAGCTGATGGGCTGCTTGGTCTTCAAGCGGATCCCCTAACAATTGGAACAGGGTCTATCTTGGACTTGGACTTTGTTGCCTCCCTCTGGAGCTCATTTTCCTAGCAGAGATGCCTTGTCTTGCTTCAGTGGAAGAAGCACTTAGTCCAGATTCGACAGAATGGGTTGGTACTGGGGGAGTATGGGGGAAGTGTGTGGGAGGGTGGGGCTGGGAGGAGGGGAGGGAGGTGGATGGTGATTGGAATGTAAAATAAACAAACAAACAAACAAATAAATAAATAAACTAGACTTTAAAACCACATATTCCATAAGCACACATCTTATAAGCACTCTGTAAACACAAGAGGTATAAAAGAAACACAAGAATTACTCAGGTCCCTAAGAAACACTTACCTCAAAATATTTTATTTTCCTGGCATTTCTCACTGCAATAGAAAGTAATTTGTAGAAACCACTGATGAGTGGCAATCGTGTAGACTGTAAAATTAACTCATATGCAAATGAGTATATCCATGGCTCAAAAAATCTTACTTGTTTCTTAGGAAGAATCTCCCTATAAAAACAAAATATTTAAGGGAGAAATTTTTATCCTATTAATTCTTATCAGCTTTAAAATTATGAGACAGTTAAAATGATGGGCAATTCCATTTATAACATTTTTAGACTTTCTACCATCTTTAAGGACATGTATGCTGCTTTTTTCATGACTGAGGTCTTCTAACTCTTCAGAAAAAAAACAAAAAGCTAACTCTAAACTGCTAGAAATATTTCACATCTATAGAATCAATTTTATTTCATAAGTCATTTATTTTAACTCTTACATTTATACAAGGGATCTCCTCTATTAAGAGTTATTAGATACGTTTTCACTCTTAAATAATTAATATCCTACAAAATACCTGCAAAACTCCACCAGGTTAATGAAAGCTGAAAAATCTTTTGGTTTAGCAGGGTGCAAATTAGCAGCTGGATCCGAAGTTGGAATCACCCAAACACCAGTAGTGCTTCCATCCTGAAAAATTGTCCCAAAACAAGAACTGTTCCATTTAACATTCAACAAATAACTTTCCAATGAAATAGCCATGTAGAACATATTTACAAGGAAAGAACGCAAAAGTGAGAAAGACATAAATGAGTTCTCAAGAGCTTACATTTTAAGAATAATGGGAATAGAAGCAGAAAACCAATGGGCTTATAAGAAAGGACAGGACAAATACAAAATATAAGGTTGAGAGATTATTGTTTTTTAATTTTAAGAGGTTTTTGAGACAAAGTTTTACTCTATAATCGAGGATACAACCTTGAACTCACAGTAATCCTACTGTTTCTGCCTCACAAGTCTTAGAAACAGCATACAGTCAGCATAAGGGGAATGTTGTTTTTTGAAAATAATGATGACACTTTGACAGAGACAAACTTCAAAACAGAGAAAGTATGGGTAATGAATCATTGGTTTCTAATTGCTAAA
>CAJQZJ010032158.1:4250406-4306329 GCA_907164525.1 Lophiomys imhausi
AAACAGAGAAAGTATGGGTAATGAATCATTGGTTTCTAATTGCTAAATAGAAGAATATCCATAGTAGTAAGACAAATGAAAGATACTTATTTTTGGAAAATACCTGATTTTAATTCATTTCTGTATTTTTGAGACAGTCTTACTATGTAGCCAGATGAGCCTAAAATTTGCTATGCAGGCTGGCCTTGAACTCCTTATCTTCCTAGTCAGTCTCCCAAGATCTAGAATTATAGGCATAAGACCACGACCTGCTCAGTTTTTAAAGTTCCTATTATCAAGTCTGTTATCAGATATAACTTTTGTACTCAATTCTCAAGTTAAACAACCAAGAAAAACACAAACCCACCATGGGAGTGCTTCCCTACCACTGGCACTTCAGAGTCCACTGCAGGATTTTAAGTTAAATGCTTGCCTAGGCTGCTGTATAGGATGACTCTGTCTCAAACACAATAAGAACTACAGAGTGAGGACCTGCAAAGGACTGGGAGATTAGCTGTTGTCACCGGTGGCAGGTGACAACATCAGAGAAAAGTGACTAAAATTAGCAATGACAGATATGTTCTAAATTGTAGGTAGGCATCTTTAGGGAAGGTTTGTATATGTGTGTATATGTTTATGTGTGTTTGGAAGCAGGTACATACTGACAGGAAACTCACTTTGTAGCCCAGAATGGGCTTTGAATTCATGGCAATCTTACTAACTCAATCTCCACAGTGCCAGAATTACAAGAGAGATGCGCCATGTCCAGTTCAGTATAGGTGAATGGGTTTTTGTTTTGTTTTTTTGTTTTTCTGAGACAGGATTTTTCTGTGTAGCCTTTACTGTCCTTGAACTTGCTCTATAGACCAGGCCAGCCTTAAACTTTAGAGATTCACCTGCCTCTGCCTGCCTAGCACTGGGATTAAAGGTGTGCACCACTATGTTCAGTGGTATTATTTGTTTCTTCTTTTTGTTTTTTTTGTTTTGTTTTTTCAAGACAGGGTTTCTCTGTATAACCCTGGGTGTCCTGGAATCTCTTTGTAAGCCAGGCTGGCCTTGAATTCACAGAGCTCTTCCTGTCTCTGCCTCCCAAGTGCTGGGCTTAAAGGGGCGCACCACCACTACACCCAGCAATATTGTGCTTCTAATCAAGATTTATTTGTGTGTGTGGGTGTGGGTGGGTGGGTGTGTGTCTGTCTATGTGTGTATGTGTGTATGAGTATGTATGTGTGTGTCTATGTGTGTCTTTGTGTGTGTCTGTGTGTGTGTGATATACCACATGTGTATGGGTGACTACACAGGCCATGCTAGATTTTCTGGAGGTTGAGTTACAGGTGGCTATGAGTCATCTGACATGACTGACGTGAGTGCTGGTCATATGTAGTCCACTGAGGCACAGTCTTATTTTGTAACCCAGGCTTGCCATGAACTCATCCTCTTCCTGCCTCAGCTTCTCAAATGTTGTTATCACAAATGACACCACACTAGACTAAAAAAAAATTGTTTTACCATACTAAGCATGTAAGTCACTTTTTTAATACTCTGTTGATAACACATTCTCTTCATTGGGTTACATGCAGCAGAAAAGCACCTATGGCACATAATAATTGCAAAGGTAACTGTTTTTCTTTCCCACTTGAAAATATAATACCACATGCAAAGAACTGATATTAGCTAGGTGTGATGGCGCACACCTTTAATCCCAACACTCAGGAGGCAGAGGCAGGTGATCTCTGTGAGTTCTAGGCCAGTCTGGTGTACAAATTGAGTCCAGGACAGCCGGGGCTACACAGAGAAATCCTGTCTCAAAAAACAAAAACAAGCAAGAAACTGATATTAAAATGATACAAAATTATTGATAGGAACTTCTAACCTCCTGCTCTCCAACAGTCTGTTTCTCCAGTGTAAGATCCAATTTTTCCACAATCTTCAAAACTGATCTTATAAATTCATCATAGAGTAAATGATTCAGACTTTGAAGGGAGGAATTCACAAAGAGAAATGTTTCATCTTCTAAAATAAAATCCTGTAAAAAAAACATTTAAAGACTTCCAAATCTTAGACTAAATAGTATATTTTATATGCATATGATGTGTATTTTCACAGGTATGTGTTTACTGAGGAATGATGGCAACAATAATACATAAACTGTAACTAATTTACTTGGCATTTTAAAACTTCAAAACTTAATATTTTTAACATATTTATAACTTTAATATCTTTTCAAATTATTGTGACATTTTTATCAGATAGTATGATTTTAATACTTTATACATGAAAGAGAATGGGGGGACACAGGTCAACTTTGTCAAATCATTTAGGTCAATCAGTTTGTGTGTTTATATATAAGCACACATTGGTATAATGTGGCTTGCCTCTCTCTCTCTCTCTCTCTCTCTCTCTCTCACTCTCTTCCTCTCTCCATCTCCACCACTGGGGACTAGCTAAGGCTTCGTAAATCCTAAGAGAGCACTGTTCCACCAAGTCATACTCTAGCCACTAATACATTCTTCTGTTTTGACAGAATCCATATAGCCCATGTTGGTTTCTACCTTCTGAGCCACCTGCAATGACATCCCAAATGCTGAGATTATTTTATATTCAAAATGTATGTCACTACTACTTCCATCTACTTTATATATTATTTAAACCTAATAATAAAAGAACTAAGAATGGATGGTTTTTTATTTCTTTAGTTTTGGTTTTCTGAAACAGGCTGTCCTGGACTCACTTTGTAGACCAGGTTGGCCTCCAACTCACAGAGATCCACCCGCCTCTGCTTCCTGAGTGCTGTGATTAAAGGCATGCACCACCACACCAGGCAATTACAGATAGCTATGAACTGCCATGTGGGTGCTGGGATTTGAACCCAGGCCCTTTGGAAGAGAAGCCAGTCCTCTTAACCCCTGGGCCAACTCTCTACCCAAATGTATGGCTTTTGATGGGACAGAAATCACCTATTGGGAAAATTTTCTTATCCAAGACTATTAATGTTATATATTAAAATACTAGCCACCAGAAACTAAAAAAATAAAAAAATAAAAAAAATTATCATTTAGCAATGTATTAAGAAAGAGGCATTATTCTAATACAAGTGATGCGAATAATTAATGCACACTTAACCCTCAGAACTATTAAACAAACTAGACTAATCTACCCAGCAAACAGCCAGAGGTAGGTGTAGCATAGTGGAAGAACGTGCTTAGCATACTTGAGGTCCTGGGATCAATTCCCAGGAGAAAGAGTGGTGGGGGAGCCCAGAGAAGAATGGTAGGACTGAGAGAGAATAGGTAAGATAGAAGGAGGGACAGACTAAGTGAACGAGAAAGAGAGGGAAGGATCAAACCTTATCTTTCTATCAGGAAGATTATTAAAAATTAACTTGTTTTTGCAATGCTGAAGAACAAACCCAGGATTGTATTTACATGCTACACAAATGCTCTACCACTGAGTGACATCACTAGTCTTCATTTTACTTATTGTGGCTTTACTTGACTTACACTATTTTAAATATGCTTTAAGAAAGAACTTTTAGCCAGGTGGTGGTGGAGCATGCCTTTGAAACCAGTACGTGGGGGGCAGAGGCAAGCAGATCTCTGTACGTTCAAGGCCACCTGTTTTACAGAGTGAGTTCCAGGACAGCCAAAGCTTCACAAAGAAACACTGTCTTGAAAAAGCCATAAAAACAAATTAAAAAAAAAAAACAACTTTTAAAAGTAAAACAAAATTCTGAAATAAAAATCTTACACCTGCTCTTACTAGTTTTTATGCCAACTTGAAACAAGCTAAGGTCATCTGTGAAGATGGGATCTTAATTGAGAAAATGCTTAAAAAGGACTGTGTAGGCAAATCTGTAGGGCATTTTCTTGATTGATAAGTGATATGGTAGGAGGGACCAGAAAACTGTAGGCAGTGCCACTCTTAGCAAGTAGTTCTGGATAACACAAACAAGAAGGCTGAGCAAGCCATGAGGAACAAGCTATGAGGAGCAAGCCAGTAAGCAGCCTTCATGGCCTCAACTTAGCTTCCTGTCTCAGATCTCTGTCCTAACTTCATCACGGACAGACTATTATTTGGAAATGTAGAATGAAATAAACTGTGTTGTAGCGATAATCTCTTGTGTGCTGTATGGAAGCATCACCTGTCAATAAAATGCTGATGGCCTATTAGCTGAGGCAAGAAATAGAAGGTGGGACATCGGGTAGATTGTGTTGCATTGGCATAAAAACAGACAGGTTGATCAACGGAATCAAACTGAAGACCCAGAAGTAAACCTACACACCTATGGACACTGGATTTTTTACAAAGAAGCCAAAACTATGCAATGGAAAAAAAGAAAACATCTTCAAGAAATGGTGCTGGACTAACATAACTGAATGCCTGCATGTAGAAGAATGCAAATAGATCCATATTTATCACCCTGTGCAAAACTCAAGTCATATGGTAAAACCAGCCATACTAATCTGACAGAAGAGAAAGTGGGGAAAAGCCTTGAACACATTAACACAGGAAACAACTTCCTGACCAGAACACCAACAGCTCATGCACTAAGATAAACAATTAATAAATGGGACATTATGAAACCAAAATTTTCTGTAAGCAAAGGATACCATCAAAAAGACAAAATAGCAGCCTACAAATGGGAAAAGATCTTCGCCAACCCTACATCCGACAGAGGGCTGCTACTCACAATATATAAAGAACTTAAGATACTAGATATCAACAAGTCAAATAACCCAATTAAAAACTGAGGTACAGAGCTACAGAGAATTCTCAATAGAGAAATACCTAATGGCTGAGAGGCACTTGTGGTTCAATGTCCTTAGTCATTAGGGAAATGCAAATCAAAATGACTGTGAGATTCCATCCTACACCTGTCAGAATGGCCAAGATCAAAAACTCAACCCATAGCACATGCTGATGAGGATGGGGAACATGAGGAACATTCTTCCATCGCTGATAGGAGTGCAAATTTGTACAATCACTTTGGAAATCAGTTTGGCGGTTTCTCAGAAAACTGGGAATACTTCTAACTCAAGACCCAGCTGTACTACTCCTGGGAATATATCCAAAATATCCTCCACCATACCACAAGGACACTTGCTCAACTCTACTCATAGCAGCTTATTCATTATAGGCAGAAACTGAAAACAACCTAGATGTCCCTCAACCAAATAGAGGATAAAGAAAATATGGTATATTTACACAACAGAATATTACTAAGCTATTAAAAACAACGACATCATGAAATTTGCAAGCAAATGGATACAACTAGAAAAGATCATCGTGAGCAAGGTAACTAAGACCCAAAAAGGCAAACATGGAATGTACTCACTTATGAATACTACCATAAAGTACAGGATAATCATGCTACAATCCACAGACCCAAAGAAGCTAAATAATAAGGAGGGCCCAATGGGATGCTTGAATCTCACAGTGAAGGGGAAATAGAATAGACATAGGGGAGGAAGACTAGATTGAGGGAGGGAACCAGGTAGGGGAAGATGGAGAGGGGAGCAGGCGGGATCAAGTTGGGGGGAGGACGGAGAGAGAGAGTTTGGGAAGAGAGAGCTGCAACGTGGGCGTTATCTCTGGGACAAGATAGAAACTTAGGACAATGCAAACTCCCAGGAATCTATGAGGGTGACCTTAGCTAAAACCCCTAGCAATGGGGGATATGGAGCATGAAATGGCCACCTCCTGTAACCAGAAGACTTCCAATAGAGGGATTAGGACACCAATCCAGCCACAAAACCTTAGACCTACAATTTCTCCTGCCATCAAGACGAGCAGGGGTAAAAGTGGAGCAGAAATTGAGGGAATGGCCAACTAGTGACTGGCCCACCTTGAGATCCATGCATGAGAGAGACAACCTGACACCATTAATGATATTCTACTATACTTACAGCAGGACCCTAGCATTAACTGTCATCTGCGAGGCTTCACCCAGCAACTGATGGGAACTGATACAGAGAGCCACAGTCAAACATTAAACAGAGCTTGGGGAATTCTATGGAAGAGGGGGACAAAGGATTGAAGGAACCAGAGGGGTCAAGTACACCACAAGGAAACCTACAAAATCAACTAACCTGGGCCCATAGGGGCCTACAGAAACTGAACCACCAACCATAGAGCATGCATGGGACGGACCTAGGCCCTCTACACATATGCAACAGTGGTACAGCTCAGTCTTCATGTGGGACTCCTAACAGCAGGAGCAGGGCCTGTATCCGACTCTGTCGTCAGCCTCTGAATCCCTTTCCCCTAACTGGGTTGCCTTGTTTAGTCAGGAGAGGAGAAGGTGTACCTAGCCCTACTACAATTTGATATGCCAGGGCTGTTGTGGCCTCCCTTTTTCTGAGCCTTTTCTGAGAGACAGGGAGGACGACAGGATGTTGGGAGGTGAGATGAGAGGGAGGTACTGGGAGGAAAAGAGGAAGGAGAAACTGAGATCGGGATGTAAAATAAGTTAATTAAAAAAGAAAAAGTTGACCTCCAACTGCCACACACATGCGGCAAGCTCCCCAAATGAGGAAAGGTAATAAAAATATACATATTTTAAAATTTACCATCATCTGGTCACAGTTTAAAAGATGTTGAAAGAGATCTACATAATCTTTGTACGTGGGCACTTTCCACTTGCCCGTTCTGGCTTCCCCTGAGGCCCACCGGTCTTCAGACTTGGACTCAACATCCTGGAGAGGAAGACAACATCCCATTATTGATTGGTAGACACTTGAGGCATCTGCTGTCAGAACATAATGACTTACAAGATTTTCTAAATTAAAATAGCAAACAATAAATTCTACAATAAACTAAAGAAAGACAACTTAATAAAACAAAATGAAAAGGTGAGACAGTGATCATAGCCACTGAGCCCTTCTAACACACCTACAAACCTACTACAAATCATCCCTCTTAGGTGATCCAACCTCTCTTTGCACTCATGTTCCTCTAACTTGTACACACTTTTATATCGTCTCCTAGACTGTAAGAGAGAAAACAGTTCCTTCTTTGTAAAGACGTAGATAGCAGGGGCAGCAAGATGCCTCAGCAGGTAAAGGCACTTGCTGTCAACTCTGATGACTTGAGTCTGACCCCTAGAAGCCACATGGTGGAAGGAGGGACTTCCACAACCTCACGTAGCATACACACACACACACACACACACACACACACACACACAAGTAAACACCAAATGAAAAATTTAAAGTCTTTGTAACATCATTTTATTCCTTAAAAGTATAATTATCTAACAGAGGCTGGTATTATATATGCAATTTCAAAATGTAAGGCATGGATGGACTGGGTATGTGGCTTGGTTGACAGACTGCTTGCCAAGTACGTATAAAATACAGGGTTCTATCCCCAGCACTACATAAATGTGGCACACTGGTGCACACCTATAATCCTAGCATTCATAAAGTACAGGTAGGAATATTGGAAGTTCAAAGTCATCCTTGGCTATGTATCAAGGTCAAAGTCAATATGGGATACACAAGACCCTGTCTCAAGAAATGGGATGGTGGTGACTTGTAACCAAAAATTTCATTAAACTATATTAATACCCAATAAACACCTGTAACCTAACAACAACTAAACAACCCTAACTCTAACCCTTTTGAAAGGATATCAAGATTCTCTAGCATAGGTCCGTGAGGGCAACTTGATTTGCAGTCAGTCTGCCAGAACACCGCAATCATAAGTCACCGGTCTATGGCATTGTTATGGCAGTCTTTTTTGAGCTTAGGTTTGAGGCCTTCTCTCAGGGTGCCGCTGTTTCCTGTAGGCTCATGTGGTCAGTCTACCTCAGCAGTTCAGCTTGGGGCTGGCTTCCTTAGTCAGCTGAGACTGTCCACAGTCTCCACAGCCAATGGTTAGAACTAGCTGAACCCCTCAGGGCAGTTGCTGTGCCTCAGGCCTTGGCTTTCCTCACTATCCATCGGGTTCTTACCACCTCAGGGCTGGCTATATTCATGAGGCCTTGGTTCGCTGTTACTGTCATTTCCTCGGTCTCCTCAGCCCAGGCGCACCTGTCTTGCTCACTCGCTAGCGTATCTTAGGCCACTCTGCTCCCGCTGCCAGCTGTATTTGAGGCTGTCTCTCAGTGTCTGCCTCCTTGGCCTGGCTCAAGGCAAGAATCTCTCTCTCTCTCAGATGCCACCTCTCGGTTTATGTGCCAAGGCTTCTATCCGCCAGCTTCTTACCACCTCAGGGCTTGTGCTATGTAAGCGTGGCCTCAGCACTGGCAGGTGGCATACACTGCTTCGCATCTTGCTGTCTCTTGTGTGGGCATCTCTCCTCTCTCGGGGCCCCGCCCCCAAGTCCTTAGATAGGGTGTGGATCTCACGGTCTCTCCAGGGGTCTGGTCCCTTCTGAACCTCTTTGGAGGCTCCTTGCACATGCCCTTCCGCAAGCGCTTTCTTGTGGTTTCTGCAGCTTTGCAGCAGTATGCCTTCTGCCTCACTCACGGAGCCACGACTTCAACTGGGTTCCATCCATTTTAGCTCTGTTCAACATCTTTTGAAGAGAGGCAGAGTCCAAAAGCCCTTTTCTCAGTTTCCCAGGCTTTCCTCCTGCCCGGGACCATACACTCTCTGCAAGGTGCTTCCTGACAGAAACAAGTCTTTAAGCTGATTCCATACGCCCTTTAAAGAGTCTGTGTTTCAGAAGCCCTTACATATTCCCTCCAGTGGCTAAAACTTAGAAAGGCTTCATACATTTACTGCTAAAACATTATTTCTTATATCCAGTGATAAGATTAGTTTTTGAAATTTTAGATCAGAATTTACCTTTTGAAGAATGACTGGTTTAGAACATACTCTAATTAAACCTTGATGAACTAAAAATGAAGAAAATAAAATAATGAAAGAAACATTAAAAAACACAATCAATAAATAAAACAGCAATTATTGTTTCACCTCTTAATTTCTATTTGAAATTTGTTAATTTCTATTTGAAATTTGTTAATATCTTTAGTTTTAAATTCTGAACTATTGAGAGTCAGAAACTAAAGTGGGTATGGTAATACACATCTATAACACCAGCATTTGAAAAGTAGGGACTAGACAGCTATGGAACACAAAGTTAGCCCAGCCTGCAGAGGAGACTCTGGTCTAAAATAAAGTAAAATAAGAATAGATTCAGAAGCCAACGATGTTTAAAGTAAAAGGCTTTTTGGTAAAAAGCCCATAGTCAGGAGGCCTAAGGCTCTGGGGAAGAATCTATTACTGTTAATTTGTTAAATGTATTATAAAATGATTATAAAACTGCCTTCTGAATATGTATGCTTGTCTACGGCCATACCATTCTGAATGTACTCCATGTTGTCTAAACTCTTATACTTAGAGAAGTATCTCTCTACAGGGGAACCAGTTAACGCAGAGACTCCAGGGGTCTGGTCCCTTCTCAACCTGGACCAGTCAACCTGCTGATAATTAATGACTACCAAGAACTCAGCCTTAAATGGGACATCTACATCACCACCAATACCCCAAAGCTCAGGGAATATCTTGGAAGAAGAGTGAGATGAATGTAAGGACTAAAGGATAGAGAGGAATGTATGAAATGCTCTCTTCTAGACATGACATGGCCACTGTTATCTACAAAGTTACTGTAGCTATGGTTATGTGCACAAAATCAAGTCAATAAGATTAGTCAACATTGCAACAGGAAGCAGCAATTGGACTCAGTGGATTATTAACAAAAGGGAGAACATGAAGTGGAAGAAGGAATTAAGGGTTCATAGGAGGAGTGGGAGGGAGGAATTGGAGGCTGCGGTGCTTTGAATAAGAATGACACCTATAGGTTCAATCACATGTGTGAATGCTTGGTTTCCAGTTCATGAAACTGTTTGAGAAGGATTAGGAGGTGTGGCCTTGTTGGAAAAGGTGAGCTTTGAGATTTCAAAAACCCCTGCCAGGCCCTGTCTCTCTGACTAAACTAGCAGATTAGCTGTGAGCCCTGAGCTCCTGTTCCAGAACTACATCTGCCTGCCTATCGCTACCATGCTCCCTACCATGATGACCATGGACTAACTCTCTATGCCTGTAAGCAAGTCCCAATACAATGCTTTCTTTTGTAAGTAGCATTGCTCATGTTGTTTCTTTTTCTTTTATCTTTTTTTATTTTTGTGTGTTGTTGTTGGTTTTTGAGACGGGGTTTCTCTGTGTAACAGCCATGGCTGTCCTAGACTAACTTTGTAGACCAGGCTGACCTCGAACTCACAGAAATCCGCCTGCCTCTGCCTCCTAAGTGCTGGGATTAAAGACACACACCACCACACCCAGCTGGTAATGATGTTTCTTCACAGTAATAGAACAGTAACTAAGACATGGGTACGTATGATCAAGATGCATTGTATACATGCTTGAAATTGTCAAAAAGAAAATAAATGACTAATAGGTACTTTTGAATCCAAATTTTAATTACAAAAAAAAAATTCATCAAAATGAAAGTTCTTTAAAAAGTACTATGTGTGCACAAAAAATTAGGGAACCAGATTTTCTTTAAATATCAAACAATGTGTTAAATGTTTAGCATTTATGATAATAAGAACAAAAATAAATGGCAAGCTTACCCACAGTACTAATGCAATTCCAGTGAACTGGTCCTTTTTCTGCTAAGGCTAGAAAAACTTTAACTATTGCTTTACAACACACCAACTGCATTTTAGGACTGTACTGAGGAAAGCTGTCTATCTGTACCACCATAAGATGTTCCAGAACTGGAGTATATACTTCTGGAACCTACCAGAAATGAGGAACAAACACAAAGTTAGAACAGAGAATAAATATAAGGACAATATGTTAACTCATCTATCAAATGTAGCATTCATTATTGTAGCTGCCAGAATAAACCACAGTAGGGGCTGGAGAGATGGCTCAGCAGTTAAGAGCACTGGCTGGTCTTCCAAAGGACCTGGGTTCAAATCCCAGCACCCACATGGCAGTTCACAGCTGCCTAATTGCACTCACCTTTAATCCCAGCACTTGGGAGGCAGAGGCAGGCGGATCTCTGTGAGTTCAAGGCTAGCCTGGTCTACAAAGTAAGTCAAGGCCAGCCAAGGATACACAGAGAAACCCTGTCACGAAAAACTAAAAACAAAACAAAACAAAAAAAAACCCACAGTAAACTGTCTGAGTGGTATTTACAGCGGACTTCTATCCTAAGTGGCAATATGAATCTTTTAGAAAGAGGGAAAAGGTAACACCTATTTTTCCTGCTCCAGACTCCAGCTTCTTTTTTTGGTTTTTTTTTTTTAGATTTATTTTATTTTATTTTTTTATGTATACAGTGTTCTGTCTGCAGTTTTGCCTGCAGGCCAGAAGAGGGCACCAAATTTCTTTATAGATGGTTGTGAGTCACCATGTGGTTGCTGGGAATTGAACTCAGGACCTCTGGAAGAGCAGCCAGTGCTCTTAACCTCCAAGCCATCTCTCCAGCCCCGACTCCAGCTTCTTAAATTGTATGCTGTGATCTAATATGGGGTCATTCAACCAACTATGAAGACCACAAGATTTATCAGAATAGTAAAACATTTCCAAATACTCTGATGAAAAGTTAATTAAAAAAAAAATCAAACATATAAAGCACATGAGATACGGGGCTGGAGGGTGTCTGAGAGTTTAAGAGCACCGATGCCCTTCCATGGTAAGACCACTCCTAGCACCCTCACGGCAGCTCACGATTGTCTGTAACACCAGGTCCAGGGGTTCTAATGCCTTTTCTGGCCTTTGAGAGCTCTAGACATGCATGTAGTGCTCAGACAGGCATTCGGGTAAAACACCCATACACAATTAAGAAATGAAGATTCTGAGGTGTTTCTACAAGTGCTTGCCTGTTAAATCACATGACTTCACCACACCCTAGGTTCCGAACACACACTCTGAATCATGCCATGTAGTGCCCCTGTGTATTGCCTGAAACACCTCAGTTCATATTCAAAACTACCTTATGAATTACAGTCTTTTTAATTGACATGCTGGGTTTTTTTTCCTCTTACAGAAAAATAATGCCCAATGATAAAAGAAAATGATATTTTTCTATCATTCCTCAGCCCACAAGTATTAAATTACTCTATCTTTGAATTATATTGTGTTAGAATGTTTGGCTTTAAAAGCTGCTGTCTGATACTGGAGACATGGCTCAGCAGTTGGAAGCACCTGCTGCTCTTACAGAAGGTTTGGTTTCCAGAGCCTACATGGTAGCTAACAACTGTCTATCACTCTGGTTCCAGGGGATCTTGTATATTCATCTGGCCTCCCTAGATAACAAACACACATATGGTGCATCTTTATATATGAAGGCAAAACACTTGTATGCCTAAGATACAAAATAAATAAAACCTTTTGAAAAATAAAAACAACAACAAAACATCTGGTTTTGCTGACTTAAAGTCCATTCAAAAGAAAAGAGAAAAAAATGACTAAATGAATTGTGACTTGGGATTAGGACAGTATTTCCACTTCTGAAATGGCCTTAAACATACTTCTGCTAGTTTGTGTTACAGGTTTCTGTCAAGAAGCATCCTCACCATTGGTGGTGTGAAATCGTTTATCAATTCTGAACAATATTAAAGGTACTGTACATCCTACACCAGCAGTCAACGAGGACTTAAATCTTTATACAAAAATATACAAGCAATCCATATCATTGGTATGTAATTTTCCTTTCATCCTTAATGGCAAAATTGTACAGAAACCAAAGACTTGTTTCAAGATAAATTCAGCTATGCCTTTTTATCAGAAAAATGTTTCATTTGTACAACTATTTAATATACCTATATACTCAGGATTACATCAAAGTTTCCCTGGTAAAAAGAAATAAAGAGTAAAAAAAGTTTTAGCAACCCTGCTCTAGATAAGAAATGACACAAATACTAAACAAAATGTTGTGGGGATTACAGAGGTATCTACAGTAAATGTGCCCCCAGATAACTCAAGATTTCCTGTGGAGGGGGTTCTATCCCTCCCTCCATAGAGAAGGCCCAGAACAGTAGAGGATTTCAAGCATCTGTCACAACTTCCTTATCTTCCCCACCCATGTTCCAGTTACTGTTTGGATTTACTTTGGGCAATGCAGTTGGAATGTACCTGGCTCAGAATTGTGACATGTCAAACCTGTTTAAACAATTTGAAAGACAAGAGCCCCCCCTGTAATCTGACACCCACCCTAGTGCTGCATTCTGGATCCACCAGGTACAATTCCTGAGGGGCCCTCCTCCTTTACTGGCTCACCCTAAAGCTTTTGTGTTCCTTTTCAGTATCTGAGCCAACATGGGGACAGAAGTTAAGGGTAACCCTTACAGATCCAGCAGCCTCACTTCTTCCCGTATCTCCCTTCCAGCGAGGTGGGGCTCAAAGACTGTAAATATGGTGCTAGACCAGCAAACACAACTTTCATTACCAGCTGCTTACCTGTCCTTTGGGATTTCTACTACCTATTGTCAGAAGAAACATTAGTGAGTTTTGAACAGCTGATCAAAATATAATCAATGCTGCTGATTTCAAGAGCTAGCACTTATAATAATGCTTGTTAAGATACTTGTTGGTAAGGTTTTGTTTTGTTTTGTTTTTCCACAGAGTTTCTCTGTGTAATAACCCTGGCTGTCCTGGACTCACTTTGTAGACCAGGCTGGCCTCAAACACACAGAGATCCACCTGCCTCTGCCTCTTGAGTGTTGGGATTAAAGGCATGCGCCACCATGCCAGCCTGTTGATAAGTTTTGTTGTTTCAAAAATTTTAAATTAGTATCTGCAAGCAATTATTATAAAGAAGCTCCACAGCTAATTTATAATTTAACCAAGAAATCATGTGCTTTTCATTAATAAAAACAAACATTTCAGCCAGGCGGTGGTGGCGCACGCCTTTAATCCCAGCACTTGGGAGGCAGAGGCAGGCGGATCTTTGTGAGTTCAAGGCCAGCCTGGTCTACAAAGTGAGTCCAGGACAGCCAGAGATATTCAGAGAAACCCTGTCTCGAAAAACCAAAAAAAAAAAAAAAAACAAACATTTCTTGTGGAGATGAGATTAAGTGCTTACAACCATGCTCAGTGTGAGCACTTCACTTACTGTGTCAAGGTAAAGCAGGACACTTGCAATAGACTGGAGGAAACTCGGCATCTGGTAAATGTGATCTTCAGTAGCTTCTGTCTGCGTGAGGAACATCTGCTTACAGCGCTGAATGAGCTCCACATACATGAAGTCCACATCTTTTGCATTTATAACCTTGCAAGGCTTTAGGAAAGACAAAACAGAAATCTTAATCTTATCAGTGTCAAACAGATGTCATGTTAAGACACAGGATTATAAACCACTGTATAGTCACATCCTACATAGTTACTTGTACACACTGTTAACTATGCCCTAGGTATGTTTAGATGGGGTAGCCTGACCTACAACTCTATATAGCCCGGGTTGACCACAAACTCTCACATTTTCTGCCTGTTTCCTGCACTGGAATCAGATATGTATCAGCTCTAGGTAAGATTTACATATTTTCTCTAACAGTTCAAGGTAGCTTTTGAGAAATTAGCTGACTTTTCTTGTTCTTGGTTTTTCCCATAGACTAATAACTAAAACAGACAATAACTCATCTGTCAGTGAGTTATGGGGAATCTAAGATAGTGCATGAATTCCAGAACATAGTAAACACTAAAAATTTAACTGTTAATAGAACAAATACCAGTAATATCAACACAGTTGACTGACACGTTATTAAAAAAATGCTGTTATATGCCTGTAAACAATTAAATAAAACCAGAAACATAAAATGCAGTAAATTATTGAATCTTACTCCCGCAAATAGTCCATATCCAGGAATTGCAATGGCTAACTCTTTGTTGTTCGAATCTGCATTTCTGATGATTCCATAGAACTGTTCCATAAAGTACTGCAGCTTACTCTTATGCAACTCTGCATCTTCTGCCACAGTGAACGAAATCTGTAATTGCATGACATTTACTCTTTTGAAACGCTTGATAGCAAAACAACAGGACTTGAGGGAACATGACTGTTAACACACTACTTGGCTGCTTTAACTCAGAACCCTCTGCTTCAATGTGCTTATTAACGTAAATTCAGAAAAGACAGAGCCTAAACTGAGTCTACTCTGTATGTGATGGATTTTTCCTAAGAAAAGGGATTTTAAAAGACCAGGGAAAAGGAGGAGATGTTCAGAAACAGGCATTTCTCATTTAAATTTTTTTTCTTAATTACATTGATTTGTTTTCTGTTTGGTTGTTTTTGGGAATATATACTACAGCATATGTGTGTGTGCGCGCGCATGTGCAGGAAGACAAAGGATGGGAGTCCCACCATGTGGGTCCCAGATATCGAACTCAAGTCATCAGGTTTAGTGGGAATTGACTTTACTCATTAAGTCATTAGGCCCATTTCAGGTATTTTTAAGACCCAGCTACAAGAAGGAATATCATCATCAAAACTACTTGCAGGAAGAGAAAAAAGGTACTTGAGATCATTGTTGTCTGAAGTAGGATTTCTACTGCTGTGATAAACATCAGAACCAAAAACATTGTAGGGAGGAAAGACTTTATTTCAGTTTACACCTCCACATCACAGTCCATGACTGAGGGAAGCAGGAACTCAAACAAGACAGTAACCTGGAGGCAGGAAGCAAAGCAGAGGCCGGGGAGGAGTGCTGCTCATGGCTTCCTTCACCTGGCCTGCTCAGTTTGTTTTCTCATACACCCCAGGACTACCTGCTCAAAGGCTGCACTGTCCACAATGGGCTGGGCTTTCCTACATCACTTACCAATCAAGAAAATGCCCAACAGACTTGCCTACAGGCCAATCTCATGGAGGCATTTTCTCAATTATAATTCCTTCTTCCCAGATTGCCCTAGTTTGTACTAAGTTGACATAAAGACTAGCCAGCACAACAGAAACAACAGCCTGTGTTCAAGAACATGAGAGTATGCATCAGCATTCCTAATTTTAACACAAATTCTACTCAACTATGAAAACAATCTAAGTAATTATCAATGGAAAGGTGTGAAAACCCACTACTTCAATTGCTAACTTACCAATATGCTCCATAATTATTCCCAAAGGTATTATTTCTGACCATGTCTCTCTTGGCTCTTAACTCCCTATTTATTTTAAAAATATGGAATTATCATACAGAGTGCTTGAAAAACATCTCCTTCACAAAGCATGTCATGAACATATTTCCCAAGAAGCAAATAATAATTATTTAGTGGCTCACAATGAGTGGCTCACACTGTAATCCTAACACTTGGGAGCCCCACCTATTAGGAATGCTGAGAGTTCAAGGCCTGGATTACACATTGAATTTCAGGTTATCCTGCATTACAGAATAAGAGCTTATTTCAAAAACAAAACAGTAACAACCAAAAACAAATTAGAAACTATCTCCTCAATTTCTGAAAAGATTTTCATCTTACATAAAATATTTAATCACTTAAACTCACACTACTTTACTACTGTCCTTTTCATGCACTGCTATCCTATTATCTTCTACTTAAAACAGAAAGAAAACTACAAATAATTATCTCACAAAATAAAGGACAATTATAACATCATGGTTCACAATGACACATTGTGCTACTATTAAAAGTTAATCATGTAAATCTCAATGTACTATTAGGGAAATATTCAATGCTGTGGAAAAATATCTTGAAGCTATAAAAATTACAATACTACCTTACATAAACTTATCAGGAGGGCAGGGAATGGTCACCAAAATGTGAAATGATTGTTTTCTAGGTTGTAAGATATTAGATTTGAACAGTATTCTTTGTACTTCTGTTGGTCGGTTGGTTTCCTTTGTTTATTGTTTTACTTTGCTTTTTTTTTTTGCTTTTTGGGGGGGAGGCGGGTGTTGAGACAGGGTTTCTCCATGTAGCCTTGGCTGTCCTGGAACTTACTCTGTAGACCAGGCTGGTCTCAAACTCAGAGATCTGCCTGCCTCTGCCTCCCAAGCGATGGTATTAAGGGCGTCTGCCACTACTACCTAGCTATTGTTTTGTTTTTAGTAATTCAGGCTGACTGGCCTCCAACAATCTTCTTGTCTGGGCTGAGATGACAAGCAAGAACCAGAGCACCTAGCCTTCTTTGTGTACTCACCCACCCTCACCCATCCCCCTATACAGATATTTAAATTTGTACTCATACTGTACTTATATGTAACTAACCTGCAGACATGCAGGCACAAGACTGGAATTTAGGTCCTGTGGGACTTTTAATGAAAGCTGAATGTGAAGTACCTGTTTCAGGAAGGACTCCAGGGCTGAGTGTCCAGCTTTTTTTAATTCCACATTTGTGTGGTTGCACCATTTTGACAGCACTTCAAATAAAGAAACATAGTTGTCCAGAAGGCAGATAGTAAATTGAGATGCATGTAGGGTAAATAATCGTAGGCCAGCTGCAAATACAAAAACCACTCCCTTTAAAATATGTCAACCAAAGCCAGAAAAGAGAATTAGGAAAGCTTCCTGTACATGTTAAAGTTAAAACCATGCTCAAGAAAATTTAGTCCAGTCAGGCATAGTGGCCCACACACCGTTAAGCACTCGGGAGGCAAAGGCAGGTGGATGTGAGAATGAGGCCAGCCTAGTTTAAATGGTAAGCTCCAGTACAACCAGGCTTGTGTACTGTCTCAAAACAGAAACAAACAAAAGAAGACTCAGTATGTTTGTTACCCTAAATAATCTGGTGATCTCAAAGTGCCCTCTAATGTTCCCAGTCTCCACACTGACTTAGACCCATGACCTGGCAGCAAACAAGGGTCAGAAACTAGAGCTAGATTTATTGATTAAAAGAAGAATCAGGCATCCTATGGACTGAGGATGCAGCCCAGTTGGTAGAGTGCTTACTCAGCATGCACGAGGCCCTGGGTTTGGAAGCTAGCATAAAACGGCAAGTTGTGGTACATATACCTAAAATCTAAGCACTAGGAAACTGAAGATTCTCATCTATATAGTGAAGTTAAAGACAACCCTAGGCAATGTGAAACCATGTCTCAACAACAAAATAATCAAATAGCTTGAATCTCCAATGATATTCTAATAATTATATTAGAATAATATAAATAAACATAAATATAGATAAATAATATGAATAAAAATATTTAAAATACTTTTCTGTATAGACTTAAAAACATTTTTGACCATTGACTCCAACTGCACTAAGATTAAAAACTACTCTTTAAAAAATGTTGTTATTACATCTGTGTGTGTGAGCCTGCACAAATATGAAGGCAAAAGGACAATTTGCAGAAGTCAGTGCTCTTCTACCACTATATGGGCACTGGAGATGGAACTCAGGTCATCATGCTTGGAGTCAAGTACTTTTACTCACTGAGCCATCTAGCCAGCCCCTAACATGTATATGTATGTATACATATGTTACACACACATATATATATTATATGTTACAAGTTGTTTTATATATATATATATATATATATATATATATATATATAAACACACATATATACACATATATGCTATGTGTCATGATTGTGATCATCCCAGTAAGAGTTTATGTGCTTAAATTAGTCTGTTTTAAATTAGTCTTCTTAAATTATTAAAATCTTAAAGCTCCAATATAAATAATTACATGTGAAACATCAGATACTTTTGTATTTGCTTTCATTCCAGTTTAAACAAAACCTTACTCACGATGCTAACTTAAGTAAACTGTTACCTTATTAAGGACAGAATCTTACCCAAGGGTACAGCATATCGCTTCATCTCGATCTATTGTGGGGAAAAAAAAATCATCATTGCTTAAAAGCCACCAGTACAATTTTAAAAGACTTAAAGTAATATTAATACTACCTGAGGATGAATTGCTTTTAATGCAAAACCAAAAATCTCCCTTGAAGTATGGGGATCTGAGGGAATAACAACAAAAAAAGGCTGTTAAAAATTATGATACTATTTCTATTCTTTTTTTTTAAAGACTTATTTATTTATTATGTATACAGTGTTCTGTCTGCAGGTATATCTGCAGCCAGAAGAGGGTGCCAGATCTCATTGTGGATGGTTGTAAGCCACCATATGGTTGCTGGGAGTTGAACTCATGACCTCTGCAAGAGCAGCCAGTGCTCTTAACCGCTGAGCCATCTCTCCAGCCCACTAGTTCTATTCTTATCAGGTACTTGAAAGTGACAGCTTTTCTTAGGACAGACTGATATTTTCAGTAGCTGTGAGAATCTATGGTTTCAGAGTAACTTCTCAACACCATTTGACTGAGTTAGAGTTACAAGTTGTTACAGTTTCTGGGGAAAGCTGAAAGAAAACCTGGAATAACTAATGTAGAGTTCAGGCTCTAAAACATCACCAGTGTCACAGAATCTCTCAGAGCCTCAGCTTTCTCTTATCTACAAAAGAGACTGATCATGGGTTCTTTGAAGATTGGAGGAATAAAAGAAGTCATTCATTCAAGGCGAAACATATTTCCCTTTCACCCAATGCTCTCAGGGATTAATTCTATAAACAAACCTGCTGTGGTGGTTTGAATGCAAATGGCCATGTTTGAATGGTCGGCCCTCAATTAGTGGGACTGTTAGGGAAGGATTAGGAGGTGTGGCCTTGTTGGAGTAGATATGTCCCTGGGGGTTTGTGGTTGAGTCTCTTCGGTGAAATTGGTGGCCAGTTTGGGTTGGCATCTGGAGGCACACAGGGAAAAGCTTGGCATCCCTTTGCCTGCTGGGATGGACAAATCTAAGTTGTGCCAGACAATATGCCCTGTTGAAGGGGCATGGCTAAGAAACTTGCAAGTCATGCAGATGACGTCAGTTATCGTGAGAAGCAACAAGACTGTTGGACATCCTGAGAAATCTCATGGACCCTCAAGACTGCCAAGTATCACGAGATAATTCGATATATAAGCCAGAGAGTTCCACTCGGTCTCTCTCTTCCTCCTGCCCTCACCGACAGTTAAGTTACACTGAAGAAGAGCACAGCAAGGTATACCATTAACAGAATTTAGATTGTTATATTCCAAGGCAAAGGCCTGGCATAAAAACTGCTCAGAGTTCCTTGAAGGCATCTGTCTGTCTTGGGGCCCCAGAACACCAGAAAAGTGAGCAAGGCAAGTGGAGTTCAGAATACTTTTGGAGAGGCGGCTTTGAGACTTGCCCAGGCCAAAGAGACCATAGAGACAAGTCTTAGCTGATTGAAAAGGCCACCCTCAGTTGGTGGTTGGAACAGACTGATTTTATAAACCAGCTACTATTTGGTGGTGGAAACAGAATGGCCTTACAAACTGGCAAAGTAAGGTCCAAGGAACACTAATCTTTGAAAGGGACTGCCTTCCAGGACTGCCGTAAACCAAGCCACCCTCAAGGACCTATGCTAAGAATATTAATATCCTTTTAAGAAAGTTAAAATAGTGTTAAGTGTTTTTAGATAGGTATTAATGTGTTTTTAGGTATTAAGGTATTTTTACATAGATTATAGATTTTAGATTATAGGTTTTAGGTTATAAGGTTTAGGAATTTTATAGATGTTTATTAAACATTAATAAAATATAAGTGATTATAAATAAAAATATTCTGTTACTGGGGTGGGCTCTGAAGTTTCAAAAGCCCAGGCCAGGCTAGTCAGTCTCTCTCTCTCTCTCTCTCTTTTTTTCCTACCCACTGCCTGGGGATCAGGATGTGAAGCCTGCAGTTGCTTCCCCAAGGCTCTCTGACTGCTTCCTGCCATGTTAGTCATAGACTGACCCTCTAAAACTGTAAGCATTCCCTAATTAAATATGGTCTTCTAGCCGGGCGGTGGTGGCGCACGCCTTTAATCCCAGCACTTGGGAGGCAGAGGCAGGCGGATCTTTGTGAGTTCGAGGCCAGCCTGGTCTACAAAGTGAGTCCAGGACAGCCAAGGATACACAGAGAAACCCTGTCTCGAAAAAACCAAAAAAAAAAAAAAAAAAAAAAAAAAATATGGTCTTCTATAGTTGCCTTGGTGTCCTCAAAGCAATAGAACACTACCTAAGACACCTGGCAAATGAGAATTGTCAATGCGAATAAAATATTACCATAGACCTTCATATTTTATGTCCTAAAGAAGAATACAGAATATGTATGTAACTATAATGTATGAATCTTCTAGCAAGCTGATACCACAGTTACCTATCTCCAATCACATTATTCATCGGTGCTACACAGAAGATATGGTTTATTCCTCACTGGTTTCTTTGGCCTTCTAGCAGTGACATGTATTCAGCAGAAAACCATCTGCTTTGATAGCAGATTTATATATTAGAAGACAGACATGATAGATGCTTGAGGGAAAATGTCAGAGAGCCCTTAAGATAATAAAGATAGCATCATGCTTTTTAGCATAAGGTCCGAAGAGATTTTTAAAAAGTCAACATTGGAATACAAAACCAAGAAAGTTTGACTATATATCCAAGAAAGGCATAACTGACAATAATAGCATCTGAACTGGGATTGCAAGAGGTTATTATCGAAATTAAAGGTTATTTAAATAAAAGTAATTGGAATAGTGGGAATGAGAGAAAATGGGAAGAATCAATCAAAATAAAATGTATCAGAATTTCAAATAAAAATCTATTTCTTTATAAGCCACTTTGAAACAAAAACTACAGTAAACTGGTTTTAAAAACAAGAAAAACACGGTAACTCTAAACACAACAGGCACTGCCCAGTGTAGAGAGGTCTGGACTGCCACTATCCAGGAACACACGGAGGTCTGACCTTGGCCTTGCAGCTTCTTCCTGCTACCTCTGAAGTGGACAGCTTTCTATACAAACATTCATGTGGTAAAATTTGCATAATATCCATCATTTAAAAATGTATGAAGATACCATTTAGTAGCATTAAATATTGTCACAGTGCTGTGTAACACCATGTTCTATACCTAAAGCTTTCCCATCACTCACAGCAGAAAAGCTGTATCCACTGAAAACCAACCCCATTCCCCACTCTCCTCAGGTCCTGGAAACTTCTATTCTACTTTCGCTCTCTATAACTTCCTACTCTATGTAACTCATTCAAGTGGAACTATATACAGTATTTTTTGCTTTTTGACTGGCTTATTTCACTTTGGATATTGTTAATACTTAGGTTGAAGCATATATGAGAATTTGTCCCCATTTTATTTTTGAGATGAGGCCTCATTATTAGAAAATCAAGTAAAGCCTGCCAGTACCTTCTTCCACGGACTTAGTGAAGTTGCACAGAAGTGAGGATAGTCCCTTTAGACAGCCAGCTAGAACAGGAAATTTGGGTTCTCTGACTGTTGATGTCATCTAAAAGGAAGTTTTCAGAAAGATGAAACAAAAAAACAAAAACAATAACAACAAAAGAAGACTATGGAAGTTCATTGTCGTAACCTGTGTCATACCTGGGTCTTAAGTTCTCCCAGAAAAGCCCGGAACAGGTTTTCTGAATGATTTATCATCTCACTAGGATGAACTTCTCCTAATACTCCCAGGAGCTCATAGACTTTTTCTAAAACTGAAAAATAAATTCAGATAAATGAAAGCCTAAAACTACATTTAAATAAGTGACATTAATAAAAATGTATGAATAAAAAATAAGAGGGCATTCAATTAAAAATGATAGTAGGGCCAGCCAGATAGTCAAGGTACTTGGTGCCAAGCCTGACCCAAGTTTGAGTCCCTGAACCTTCACGGTGGAAGGAGAGGACTGACTACCCTGCACTGCACTCTGACCTTCGCACCCGCACCTGCTCATACACAAAAATGTTTAAAACATGTTTTAAGTAATCTTATACTAAAACACAAAATACCTAGGTTTTTCATGAAATTCTTTCCCAGGTTTAATCTAAATCTATGTCTTTAGGCTAAATTATACTTGACGTGTTTTCTACTTTAAGGAATCCTTTTGTTTCTTTCCATTGTGTTGTTTTTTTTTTTTTTCAGCAAAAGACCTTCATAGGGGAAATTAACTAGTTAATGTTAATTTGTTAAACTATTCGAAACAGTATCTCACCTGTATCAGGTAGTTTTGTTTTTGATGCAAGTTCTCCATAGAATTTGTTAAATAATTCTCCAATCTTAAATTCATCCATGAGTCTAGAACTTCTCAGTATCTTAAGTAACTAAAGGAACACAGATTAGTATTCTCCAAGGAGGAAGCAGTAGGAAAGCATCCTCTACTTCAGCAAAGCTGTGAAACCCTGCCTCCAGCAGATCTGTGCCACTCTCTCGGCAGCAACACCTACTATAAACTCTGGAGAGTGACCAGTAGGAGATCACAAGGGAAAGGCAGTCTAATCTTCATTTTAACGTCCTCAGAGACAAATGACATGACTAGAACTTTTCTTGAGAGGCACTCAAGATCAGAGACCAACTGAGTCCGATGTAATTCTAAACCAGAATTGCAAAAGGAGACAGACTAAATGTGAAAGTGAGCCCCAGGGATCCCAGAGACACATCAGTCCCACTGCACTACTAAGGTTCCAAGAAAAACTTGAATGAAACACAAGGAGATGCTCTTTGGGCACTCCTAATAGCATCAGATTTGACCAAAGGCAATAAAAGTGACAAATGGAAAAGCAGGAAATTCCTAGCTAATTTTCTCCTTTACTTCTGTTGCAAATTCAAATTCTTCTCTTATTACCTAGAAAAATATGAGAACAAAACACCATTGTGCCGCCAGGTTGTGGCTATTAAATCTATATGTCATTTACATAATCACAACTCTAGCCTCACCTAACTAAACTCCCACCTAAACAAAACTTAAATTTCCAGTTTTATGTTACATACTTAACATAAAAACATACTACTTAGAAATATAAATTACCTTAATCAGAAGATCTAGGGCTGGAATTTTACACTTAGCAGTTCTATCTTTTGTATAAACACTGGTACAAGTATTCTAGGATTCAAAAGGAAACATAGCATTCAAATGAGATAAAAAATCACCAATATGACTTAAGAACTAACTGTATCTGAGGGGTAATACCAATGTGCAACATACTTATTAACAATTAGAAGCATAAAAGAGTATATAAATGTCTGATGGCCACCTCCTTCTCTCTCTCTTCTCTCTCCTTCTACTTCTTCCTCATGGTATCTCTTGAGACCCCTCACTTGTTTCTTAGTCCTGCCCTTCCTATCCTCAGGGTGAATTTCTTGTGGCCAAGAGAAGAACAAAAAGTTCACTATGAAGACATCATCACTGCTGATGGAGAAGCCACCTGGGAGTGACAAGTGACAGGCATTTATGCGAGTATTAAAAGGTGGAAGGATTAGAATAGCTCAGGAACTGCCCAGTATAATGCAAACAGCTTATTAATAAATTATAATGTCTCTTTGTCATTTACTCAGGAACTAATAAGGGCAAAAAGGGTAGAAACCCCCAATAGAAATCAAGGAGTAAAAGGCAGTGTAGCTACCCTCAGAAAAATTAATTACCTTCAATAGATAAAGCCTCAGTAAGAATTTGAAAAAAAAAGTACATCATTTCTTTGTACATACATCTCATCCTTGTTAAACAGCAATAAAGAAGCTGTAGGTCCAGCTGCTCACAGGCTGAGGTGGAGAAATCACCTGAGCACAGGAGTTTGAACAGCTCAGACAACACACTGATAGGAAAGAGAGCAAGCCAGAACAAGAGAGCAACGAAAGTGTTCAAGGGGGCTACAGAGATGATGGCCCAGCAGTTAAGAGCACTACTGCTCTCCCGGAGGACTCAAGTTTGGTTTCCAGCAATCACACAGTGGCTCACAACCGTCTATAACTTCAGTTGTAGGAATCCATTATCTTCTTCTGGCTCCTGATGGTACCCGCACACTCATGGTACACATATATACGTACACACGGGCAAAATATTCATATGCATAAAATAAAAATAAATACATCCTGTAAAAAATTTAAAAGTGCCAGGCGTGGTGGCGCACACCTTTAATCTCAGCACTCAAGGAGGCAGAGGCAGGTGGATCTCTGTGAATTCAAGGCAAGCCTGATCTACAAAGTGAGTCCAGGACAGCCAGAGATACAGAGAAACCCTGTCTCAAAAAAAAAAAAAAAAAACTTAAAAAAAATTAAAAAGTAACCAAACTCAGAGAAAGGGCTAGAAAAGAAATTCAGTCGTAGGCTTGCCTACGATATTCAAGATACTGGGTTCTATCCACGGTATCAAACAGGAAAAAACAAACAAGCCAAAAGCCAAAACCACTCCACAGAATTTTGGTAAGAGTAAATAAAACAAGCTATGTATCAAAGAACCTTGTAAATCGTGACACATTTTAACAATATTTATTACTACTGAAACTTTTTCTTTTGGCTAAGGTATGACAGTTAAGTTTCCATTGTTAAAGAAAGGTTCTATAAAATTATCTTATAAAGTATTCTTGAAAGTCTTCATGACTTAAAACATCTCATTTATTATTATCAAAGGAATTATTTCTTTCATGTACAACAATGTATGATGTGACATTACCAAAGCAGTTCTTCTGACAAAGGCCTTATTAAAAATGAAGTAAATGTTGAGCAACACATTCATTCCAAACACAATCAAGCCGAAATGAGTAAGCTCCAATAAAAGAGCATAAATAAATAAGAGTCGAAGTTCTCTAAACCACAAGTCAAGATTAAAGCTGGCATATATGAGTTTTGATTTTTCCTGTTCCTTACCTTAATATCAAGGGAGTACTGTGTGACTTTTTGGTCAATTTTCTCTAGGAAAACATATAAAAATTTTAGGGCCTCTTCTCTACAATCACGGAACTATAATACAAGAAATAAATAGAAAATATGGGTAAAAATAAGCCAGTCCAACAAAAAAGAAGATAGAAGAGACAAAATGAAAGTTTTGCACTTACTTCATCAATGCTAAGTGACTTCCGGACAAATACAAGCAAACCAAACTCTCTGGAAAAAACTAAGGAAATCTGCAATGCTGGGAGGTAGGGTTGGGGAGGCAGAAGAGAGGGGGAAAAATTAGAAGTGCCAGGAAGCATTTTATGAAAGATCCCTAAAAGGGTTGTCTGGTTCTCAAGGTAGTCTTGCAAGTCATAAAAAACTAACATGAGGCTATTACTTTGAAACAATGAAAACAGAAAGTTCTGGCTCTTGTTCCACAAAGATGCAGTCAGTAGATAAAGTAAAACTTTCTGCCCTCCCCACCAAACTCTCATGTGTGATGTCTAACTTCTGGATACCAACTTCACAAGGCAATAGGCGTTACAGGTGGAATGGGGTTGCTAACTAGTGACCCTGGTGGATCCAATATGGGGGCAGAGAGAGGGAAGTTGTTGGGTCAGCTTGAGCAGGGACCCTATCTATACAAAACACAAGGGGGGGGGATAGGGGAAACGTCAGAGTACAACACAGCAGCACAGCAGAGGTTCGGGCACCTCAAGAGCTGGGCTTTGGCATATAGCTTGTTGCTGCACTGAAGACAGGGCTACTTGACAAAGAAAATGGACACTCTAAACTTAAGAATCACCAGCAAAGAAACAGGGACTGCTGTCCGATAATCTAAAGAAATGAAGGGGTTGTCTCCTAGACCCTTCTGGGTTGTCCCCTAGGCCCTTCTGGGTTGTCTCCTAGACAATTCTGGGTTGTCTCCTAGACCCTTCTGGGTTGTCTCCTAGACCCTTCTGGGTTGTCTCCTAGGCCCTTCTGGGTTGTCTCCTAGACCCTTCAGAAATAAAGCTGCCTGAATACCTTGGTTGTAGCTTGGTGAAACCTATGTCCAGATTCTGATTACAGTATTTTAAGGTAAGGTCTCTTGTTTAAAATCAGTAACTTTCTGAGCAAAGTAACCCAAGCCAGAACGTGAGATGTTAATACAGGATATTTAGATTTATAGAGTATGCAAATAAACACTGTCTCAAAAAAACAAAACCAAAAGACCGAGAAAACCTTGCGGGGATTATTGTAGCAATAAGAAACTCACTATATCTTTCAGTATAGTGTATATTAACAGTAAAGTTAAAACTGCCTTAAGAACAAATAGCATCACTCCACAAAAACGAATTCTAACCTTGAAACACTAAAAAACAGAAAGCATTTAAATGTTCATTTTTTAACCTTTATTTTTCCCATCATTAAAGGCCCTTGAAACTAAGCATATAGTTACTATATAGCATCTTGTTGAAAGTTTTGTTTACTTTAAAAAACAAAATAAAATAAAACAAAACACACACAAAACCAAGGTCTTATTATATAACCTTGGCTGGCCTGGAACTTAGAGTTCTGCCTTCCTCTGCCTAGGACTAATGGCCTGCAACACCACATGAGCTGGTTTACACTGGTATGAATTGAGATTAAAAAAAAAAAGCTTACATATCTAAATTTGAGAAATGAATACAGGTGCTGGAAAGATGGCTCAGTGGTTAAGAGCACTGACTGCTCTTCCAGAGGACCTGGGTTCAATTCCCAGCACCCACATGGCAGTTCACAACTGTAACTCCTGTTCCAAACGATCCAAAAGACATACATATAATCAAAAAACCAATGTTCATTAAATAATTTTTAAAAAGAGAAATTAATACAGTTTTTATCCACAATATAGTCAGTTTTGTTTTCTGTTGTAGTACCAGGGACTGAGACCATGGTCACATGCTTACCAGGAAAGTGCTCTACCGCTGAGCTGCCAGCCCTCACATTTAAACTTAAAAACACTATCTGAGGACCTGGACCAGTGGTTTAAGGCCATTCCTCCTCGTTCCAGCACCTATGTCTGGTGACCTGTAATTCCAGCTCTAGGGCACCCAAAGCCCTTGTCTAGTCACAGGCACCTGCACATCGGTAGTGCATACACAAGCACACAAATAATAAAAATCAATACCGCTTGGAGTTAGAGGTACTCTCTGGCCACAGGAGACCATGTCCTAGCACTAGGGGAAGAGGTCAAAAAGGTAGGAGGATCAGAAGCTGGAGACCAGTCTAGGCTAGTTCAAAAGAAGATATTTCTTCAAGGCTGAAATGAGGCGTTTCTTTCTACAAAGAAAACTGAGTTGTCATGCAAGCATTTCTAAAAGGTTAAATAGAGCAACAAAAGCAAGGTAGCTCACATCTATAATGGCAGCACTTGAAGGCTAAGTCTACATACTTTGTAAATTCCAGGCTAGGCTGGGCTACGTGGAAAGCCTCTAACTCAAAAAGAAAAATAAAAAGTCAAAAGAACAGCCTGGCTTTCAGTAACATTTGGAATTATTCTGAAAACATGATGCAACACATACAGGATTTTGTAAAGGCCCTAGTAGGTTCAGGCGAGATTAAGACGGAAGAAAATACTTTCTCTTGTACTCTCCTCCAACTCTGGATAAAAATGACTGCCAAATGTGGGGGTGATTTTCCAACACCTGCTTTAAGACATCTTTCTCAGATGCCAGGAAAAGAGAGCAGTATACACATCCACAGATCCCAGAGACTGCACAAGTCGTTGACTACAAACAGGGAGAGAAACGCTGAGCCCTCTGACCACTGGCAACCCCCGGGATGCTACCCACCCAGCACTGCGGAGCGAGTGCTCAGCACGCACTCCTGCCCCAGGGCACGGATCAGCTGGTAACTGGCCCCCGCAGCACTGCAGCGGTCCGCGGCGGACAGGAACTCCTGTAGCTGTAGCAGCCAGCTGCGCACGCCGGACCCCGCGTCCGCCATGACGCCGGCACCGCTTCGCGCAGGCGCCACTCGGCCCCTGTTTCCCGCCTCCAGGGCCCACGGGAATCGCTCACTTCCACCGTCGCGGCAGGGGCAGACGCGCACCGGCCTACAGGGACGTAGCGCTTAACTTGGGCACATCGGAGCTGACTGAGACAGAAACCAGTCAGTCTAAGCTAGCGAGGTCCCACGAACAGACACCACTGTTCCTGGGACGCCTCAGGAGTAAACGTGGCTCAGGCACCACAGGGACTTAAGTGCGGGCCGCGGATATCCCGCCCAAGCGCGGTCCGGGGCAGGCTGGCCCATCGGAGGGTAGGGGCGCGCAGGGTGAGTAGCGGCCGTTCGACCTCGGCGGTCGCCAGTTCCCCCCCCCCCCGCCGGCTCGCAGTGGCGCCTTCCGCAGGCGGAGCTACGCGCCCTCGCCTCTGTGATTGGCCAGGCGCCGCAGGGCGCTGTGATGTCGCCGCGGCTGGCGGGAATCGCTCGGCTTGCGGGCAGAGGAGCGCTCGGCTGGGTGGGCGCGTGCCTCCTCACCTACCCTGGCTTGTGCTCTTCCAGTTGACCCAGATCCGAGGTGCGGGAAGCACCCGAGCGGAGTGTTGGGAAGACTCAGAGCCAGATTGCCCTTGTTGCGCAGGTACCGCGGCATCATGTCGTCCCCCGCGTCCACCCCGAGCCGCCGCAGCAGCCGACGCGGACGAGTCACCCCTACCCAGTCGCGTGAGTTCCCTCTCCCTCCCTCTCCGCCTTGTGTCTCTTCAGGCAGCACCGTGGGGTGTCCTGAGTCCTCCGATCTTGGTGTGTGGTTGTCAGGCCTTAGGCGTATAGTAGCCTTGTTGGGTTCCGGGTGCAAGCGGAGAAAACTCACTTCAGATACGGAAACTTAACATCTTTATTTTCTGAGCTCAGGTTCGGGATGAACCGCATCCCCGAAGGGAGATTGTATAACATCTGTAAAGGTTGGAAACACAAAAGAGGCGGGGTGTGTGTGTGTGTGCTGTAGTGTTATCCAGTTGTGTTTTGACATCATGGGTTAAGCAAGGGCGTGTCTGTTGGAGACTGGGCCTGATCCTGGACACCTGGCCTCAAGGCCCTTAACTCATCCTGGGCCTGGAAGCATGAACTTGTTTGACCCTGCCAGCAAGATGGAAAAGTTGTCCTTGAGATTCTGCACTCAGACAACTGTCTCCTTACGACAGAAGCTGTTCAGCTATTGGGAAGTCCTCAGCTCACCTGGGCCTAGGACCTTGAATTTCGTTTTTCCCAATGATTAAATGGAGTCTGAAAACAAAATGATAGTATTTAGAATAAGTTTCTTTTGTTTGTAACCAACATACCCCCCTTGTTTATGTACCTGAGTCAAATCTTTGATGTGATATGTCTTGTCCATTATATAAGGGGTTATATTATGTTTTTAAAACTATAAGTCTGATAGTATTATTGTGGTCTTGGAAAACACATGAAATTTATCACGCAAGGAGCATAAAATATAACCAGAAGGAACAGGACTGACAAGTGCCCGATCAGGCTGGTGATGAGAGTGAAACATCAGTTGGCATTATAGGTGCTATTTGTCCCTCATGCCACGGAGTTCCTTTTGACTTAGCACGTCAGCCTATTCTCTTCTGTAACTCCTTCCAAGTGACATTAGGATGTTTTTATGGGGCCCAGGAAGGCTGCAGTGCTAGTCAAAGGCTGCACAATGGGCAATATCAGAGGCATCTGATTAGCTGGTCCAGCTCACAGACAGGAAGCAGTCACTGGTTTACATCAGCTTTCAGGAAGTCCAGAGTTCAGCATTTTGATTTGATTCAGGATGGAGTCTGTCAGCCAAGTGTCTGCTGTGACAAATGCTGACCATGGACAGAATTAAAATGTCCTAGTAAATTGAAGAAGGTGAAGAATCCCAAGACCAGGAGAGAATTTCCATTTTTAGGAACATGTAGGTGTACTTATCTGGAGTCCATTTGACCTGTGGAAGGTGGATCCAAGTCATTCTCTGAAGCTCATAAGAATCTAAGTTTATGAAAACAGGTTAATTTCAGATATTTCATTAATACCATTGTCTGTAGTCCATATTGAAATCCATGTAGAGAAGGCAACAGATTTATATCTTTTTGTCATAGTAGAAGTTTGAGAAATAATTTAAAATCAATGTCGAAGCTCTTAACTTTGAAGTCTTAATATAACAAGAAGGAAAGAAATCTGAAACATTTTTCATTATTTTTATATGTTTTAAATCATTTTCTTATCATTTAAGTTTTTACATCCTCCAACCTTCATAACTTCCATTTACTAACCTTAAAACATCTTCTTGGGTCCTTGTAACTTTACCTTTTGTATCCTCAGCTCTTACATAGACTTTGTATTTTTTGCTATTTAATAATTTACTATGAGACACAGGTGATTGATTACTAGAAGCAATCATTATAAAGGGAGTTGCTTTAGATAAAGGTAAATGGGAGTTAGTTTTCTTTAATGAATTAGTAAGGGCTTCTGAAATGCAGCCTCTTAAGGGAAAACAGATGTAATTGGTAATGCTTGGTAAACTGAAAAGGGGCTTTTGGCTCTGCTGAAATGGCTGAAGCCCAAGTGAAAAGCCTTGTGTTGGCTCTGAGGAAGGTGGAGAGCAGCACCTGGTGGAGGGACGAGGCTAAGGGCCACCAGTTACCTTGAGAGCTATTGAGAGACTGGGAGAGCCATGCTCTATTTAAGCCTGGGAGCCCCCACTGGAGGGCCATCTGCCAGCCCTAAGGCTGCACCAGCCCTGAGGGAATAAGAATTGGATGGTTAGAAGCCTTGGCAGGTAAACTGAGAATTGACAAGGAAGCAGGAGGCAGAGGCAGAGAGAGAGAGAGAGACAGACAGACACTTAACTGACTGACTGACTCTGGGTCAGGAGCCAGTCCAAGAAGACTGGGAAAACCCACAAAGACTGACATTGGCAGTGGCCTAAGGTACACTCGTCAGTGAGCGAAGTGGGAGACACGCAGTGGCTGAGGAGGCAGAGGAAATGACGGCAGGCCTGAGGAAAGCCAGAACTGGCTGATCCCACAGGGGCAGTAGCAAAGCAATTGAAGTGGGCCTGGGACAGCGACAGAACAGGCCAAGGTCTGAGGGGCTTACTCACTCCAGAGCTGTGGCACACTCTGAGGAGACCTCGAAAATAGGCAGGAGAGTAACTCCTGTCCCAAGAGGTTGTGGTAAGGCTTTGAAGTAAAAGACCAGGCCACATGGCACAGCATGTACGCTGTGTAAGTCTGAAGCCGGCTCTAAGCTAAGCAGTTGAAGCAGGATGGCTGCAGGAGCCAGTGAGCAATGCTAGGCCCTGAGCCTGAGGAGAAAGCTCAAGCCTAACTGAAATAAGACTGCCATAACTATGCCAGAGACAGACTGCCGACTGCTGTTGGGAGATGTGCCAGCACATGGAAGGCTGACCAGGTTGCCCAAAAAAGAACCACAGCATTAACATTCTTTCAAAGGGTAGGATTACTTAAGTGTTGTTAGGTATTAGGTGTTTATAGGTTATAGGTGTTTATTAGGTATTAATAAATATAGCTTAATAAAATTTTCATTTACATAAAGGAATTGTAAAAAGTTACTTTGAGACCTTGTTTTCTGAGTCTGATAATGAGGTAACTTGTTTCTAGACCGAGTAGTGACAACTCTATGAGAGTAAGGCTTGAAGCCTGATTTTTTTTTTTTTTTAACATATGAAGAGGACTGAGAGCAGCTGAAGCCTTGGTTTCTGCTGTTAAACTGATCTTCGAACCATCAGAGGTCTTGAGAAGGCTAATCTAAATGGCCTATGTATCAATTAAAATGACAGGTTTATCCATTGCTAGATGGCCATCTCATTAGGCTCCTGTGGTGTTTCTTTTGCTGTTCCAACAAATAAGACTACACTTAGAGGAACTTCTTTGGGGACTAAGCATGATCATTCTTTTTTGTTTTGTATGACAAAAGTTCGAAGTGACGAAAGCAGGTGGTCTCCCTCTCAGAGACGTAGAGGGGGGGAAGATTCTTCCACCGGAGAGCTGCCACCAATGCCCACCTCACCAGGAGCGGACCTGCAGAGTCCAACTGCACAAAATGCCTTGTTTTCCAGCCCTCCTCAGATGCATTCTTCAGGTGGGTTTCTGCAGGTGCGGGTTATACTGTAGTTGGTAATAGAGACAATTCTTCAGCTGTCTGTTTTTCTGCTTTCACAGTTGCTATGATGCCTAAGCATTCTGTGTACGCTGATAAGTTCTTCACTGAAACAGCAGAGAAATGAAGCAGAGTTGGTACATGTTAGGACCTAGTTAGCAAAGAAAGCATACTTTATAATAGACCTACATTTGGCTATGTAAGATTGCAATAAGTGTTCTGTCTAGATGGCATTCTGGGTTCGGGGGGTGAGGTGCTATGGGGATTTCCTGCAAAGGTAAATGTGTTGTTTTTACAGCTATTCCCGTGGACTTTGATGTCAGTTCACCATTGACATACGGCACGCCCAGCTCTCGAGTGGAAGGAACCCCAAGAAGTGGAGTGAGAGGCACACCAGTGAGGCAGAGGCCAGACCTGGGCTCAGCACGGAAGGCTTTGCAGGTGGATCTGCAGTCTGATGGAGTGAGTACAAAGCAGATCTCTGATAGTGCCATCTTAGGGTATAAAATTGGTAATGCCATTAACATTTCCGTCATACCTTTCTCTGTAGGCAGCAGCAGAAGACACAGCAAGTGAACAGTCTCTGGGCCAAAAACTTGTGATTTGGGGAACAGATGTGAATGTGGCAGCATGCAAAGAAAATTTTCAGGTGACCTTATGTATACTAAAACTCATTCTTGAGACTTGGGGAGAAAATGTAACCTGTATATGTAAGTAGCCATAATGCATAGCAGCAGGTTGTTTGTGGTTTAGAATGTATTCCTAAAACAGAATTTGTGCCATGCTGAACATGGTGGTACAATTTTTTTTTTTTTTTGATGGTTTTTCAATACAGGCTTTCTCTGTGTAGCCCTGGGTGTCCTGGAACTCGAGCTGTTAACCAGACTGGCCTAGAACTAAGATCTACATGCCTCTGCCTCTTGACTACTGGGATTAAAGTCATGCACCACCACACCTAACAGGGTGATAAACACTTAACATCTTAAGGACTGGGGCAGAGGATTACTGCAAGTTCAAGGCCAGTCTAGGCTCTTTAGTGAGATTCCTGTCTCATAACCCAAAAAAAGAAAAATTATTTTTGTGTACAGATAGCTATGTACTCAATTTTTTCTCTTTCCCACATTTATTGTTACGGGAGGGAACATGCCTGGCACAGCTTTTATGTGGAGGTTAGAGGCCAGTCGGTAGGGGCTGGTTCTTTCTACCATGAGAGGGTTTTGGAGAGCAAACTCAGGTTGCCAGACTTGTAGTATCCTTAATTACTGACCATGTTGCTGGTCTCATGTTCTCATTTTAATAATAGTTACCTATTCCTAAGTTCATTAAGCTTACTACTATTTTCTTCACATCAAGAGATTTCTTCAATGTTTTACTGATCCTCTGGCCAAAGAAGAAGAAAGTGTTGGCATAGATATAACTCAACCTTTGTACATGCAGCGACTTGGAGAGGTAATCTAATATGATTTACAAGTAGAAGTTTTGTGTTTTGAGATGATATAATCAGTGAAATACGACTTGTTCATATGTCTTACAGATTAATATTACAGGGGAGCCATTTTTAAATGTGAACTGTGAACATATAAAGGCATTTGGCAAAAACTTGTATAGACAGCTCATCTCCTACCCACAGGTAAGAATGTGACTTTGAGCTTCATGATTATAGTACATGTTTACAAGGAATGTTCCTAGCAAGCAAAACTATATTTAGATAAAAAGGATGCTTGCAAAGGTTGACAATTTCTTAAAGAAGGGCATGTTTTACTACATTTAAAATGACTATTTTTTTTAATATTCACTAATTGGTAGTGTTTCTTAAAAATAATGAATCTTACTAGTAACTTCTTGGATTTCATGAAGTAAATTATCTTTTTTGGTTTTGGCCGGGAGGCAGTGTTATTTGGAAGCCATTGAGGCAAGGTAGTGTCCAGGGTAGTTTTGTAGCTGAAGATAACCTTGAATTTTAGATTCTAGGTAGCCCAGAAGAGGGTTTCAGAGCCCTGGAGCTGGAATTAGAGGGCCTATGAGCCACCTGATACGCTGCTGAGACCTAAACTCTCCTTTGGCAGAGCAACAAGTGCTCTCAACTCCTGATTCCTCTGTTCAGCACTTACATCTTGATATTTGTTTTTACAGGAGGTTATCCCAACCTTTGACATGGCTGTCAATGAGATCTTCTTTGACCGCTATCCTGACTCCATCTTAGAACATCAGATCCAAGTCAGACCTTTTAATGCATTGAAGACAAAGAGTATGAGAAACCTGAATCCAGAAGGTGAGTTAAAACTTTATTCTGTATACTTTCATGAACTCGTTATACACTTTACTAGCTTAACTGAAATACCTGATGGAAGAGGCAAGGTGGTGTCCAGGGTAGTTGCCTTAACAATTCTCTGCTATAAAGTGAATTTAGTTCAATATGATAAATCTCTAGTTAGTAGGTATGCATGTTCCTAGTCACTGAAGAAAACAAATGCAGATGGCTAGCAAGGTGGCTCAGCTATAAAAGCAATTGCTGTGCAAACCTGGTGATCTGAATTCAGTCCCTGGAACCCATGGTGGAAGGAGAGAATTGGCCCCTGAGAACTGTTTTCTGACTTTACATTTGTGTTCATACTCATTCGCACATGTAATGATAATGAACACATGCAGAACATGATCCCCAACCTTCAGCTTAGAATTCTAGGTTGGGAGGTAAATGAAACAAGAGCGGAAGATAAGAGCCTTAGGGAACAGGCAAAGTCCTAGGCCTGTGAAGGAAAAGTTGGTTATGAAAGAGACATTTAGATAATAGAGTTTGGAAAGTGAGTGTGGCAGAACTCCTAGGTAACAGAAAGCATGGATGAAAGTAGAAAACCCGTGTTTTCATACGTGCTAGAATATGTTGGACACAACGTGTGGGACCAGAAAGCATAGTTCTAGAGAGCTTACAATACCAACAAAGAATTTAAGTTTTATTTCACAGTAAATAGGAAATTTTCAGAAGAGAAAATTTTCCCTCTTGTGTAAGTCCACAAAGCACATGAGGTGTGAATTTATTTAGACTCTGATGGTGGCTCAATTATGGGACATTAGGATCCTAATCTGTATGTCTATGGTGCTATAAGCAGAATAGAAAGATATTTTATGGGTGAAGATTGTAGTGTAATTGTTTTTCAAAATTAATGAAAAATACCTTCACAGATCAATAGAACTCACATAGTAGAAATGAACTGACTCCTATAAACTGTCTTCTCATCTCTACACTTGCCCCATGGCATGCATGTGCTCGTTTACACACCAGAAATAAAGAAATAAGGAAATAAAGTAAAGAAATGGTAAGTTAAAAAGGTTCAGAAGTATAATGGTGTTGAAGGAAAGCAGCTGAACGTAGGAAGGGCATCCTAGACTCGTCCTGAGGAAACCAACCAGATGTTCCTGTGACAGTGCATGCTGTGTCTCTGTTGGACATCTAAGCTTCTACTTGGGTTGGATTCTGCTTTAGTGGCAGATCCAGGCCTGGGTGGGCTGAGGGAAGTGGCTGGTGGACAAGCCAACCTCTGTCCCTTTACAGACATCGATCAGCTCATCACCATCAGTGGCATGGTCATCAGGACATCACAGCTGATTCCGGAGATGCAGGAGGCCTTCTTCCAATGCCAAGTGTGTGCCCACAACACCCGGGTGGAGATAGACCGAGGCCGCATTGCTGAGCCCAGCACTTGTGCACACTGCCACACCACCCACAGCATGGCGCTGATCCACAACCGCTCCCTGTTCTCTGACAAGCAGATGGTACGTGGCCACTGCACCCAGGATGGAGTCCCCCAGCACACTGCTACCTGGGGTCTGCTCTTTCTGAATCTTTGGTCTACCCTCAACCTTGCCAATGGAATTCAGATCTTTCCATCTGATAGTGTTGGTTTCGTTAATGACTAGAATTCAGCACACTGAGGCTTCAGTATTGGCATGCTATGTTTCGAGTGTTTTGTGTAGACTATATACAAGACCTGTGATTCTTTTTGGCTTTGTTTGTTTTCCATGGCGCTTTTTTTGTTTGTTTTCCAAGTTCTCTCTTCACCATTCTTCCTTCAGATCAAACTTCAAGAGTCCCCTGAAGACATGCCTGCTGGGCAGACACCTCACACTGTTGTCCTTTTTGCCCACAATGATCTTGTTGACAAGGTTCAGCCAGGGGACAGAGTAAATGTCACAGGTAAGAATGTAAGTTTGTAACTTTGTAAGAATGTAAGAAAACAAAAGTTAATGCTATGGCTTGCTGCTGTTTAACCTCTAAGCTCTCAGATGCAGATTTCAGAACTCATGGTCCTGATGGCCCTTGCTGTGTAAACCTCTCAGAGTTTTGCATGTGTCTCAGATTGGTAATGTTGATGCCGTGAGAGCAGCTTCAGGGTGCAGTTAGTAAGTCAGGCACAGAGCACCAACTTGCTGTTCATGAATGCTTTTCCACTTGATTCCTACATGCTAAGGGTCAGCAGGACATATATAGGAAAGCTACTGCTGACTTGTTGGTTGTTGCAGTTCATTGCTGCACTAATTTGTGTTTCTGGATTCTAAATCCTGTCTCTTTGCGTTAAAGGTGCCCTGTCTTCAATGCCATTTGGGTGTGGCAGACTTTCTACGTTTTGAAGAATATGGACTGTTGATCAGGGGTGGTGGGTGGAGTAACAGCATTGTTCTTCATTGGGAATTGAATCCAGGGATTCCTGGCTCCTGAGTCTGAGGCTCACTGTCCCAGCTACTCAGTGAGTCAGGATTTCTTTCCCAACATAAGAGAGAAATGCGACCCCAGTTTTGCCATAACTGACACCTTTAGTAAGATATTTAATCCAGTGAGTTAGTGTCCTCAACTGTATCTATCACAGTAGGTACTTAGAGGAACAAAACTAGACCATTCCAATGTCATTAATAATGACCTAGCCCATACTACTCTACAGGTGAAGTATAATCTGGTTTGCAATTTTAAAATGTTACATAGATGCTGGGTTGTTTTGAAATTTTTTATATTGGTGTTGAAATCAGAACACCTTACGGGAGTCTTCTCCTGTTCTTCCACCTTGGGTCCTGAAGATTGAATTCAGGTCAACAGGCTTGGTGGCAAGTGCCTTTCCCTGCTGAAGCACCTCACTAGTTCTGTAAGCTGGTTTTTTTTTTTTTTTCTGTTTTTAGTGAGAGTTACATTGTCTTGTTAAATGACCATGATCTGTGCTATAAGAATGAGAAGGAAATCAGACTTACTCCTCAAAAAGTGAGGGTCTGATCAAATGGTTCAGTGCATCAAGGGTTCAGGCACACAATTCTGATGAGCTGAGTGCCTTCCCTGAGTCCTACAGGACTGGAAGGGAGAACCAGTTCCCAAAAGCTGTCCTGGACCTCCACACACCACACTCTGGCACATGAGCGCATGCATACAGGCATCTTACACACTGATAATAAATTAAAGCTTTCATTTTTTATAAACAGCAGAAAGTAGATTTAGTATTGAGTTTAAGGCTAATTTGAAACCCAAAGAAGAAATGCATCAGATACACAGGTTTAGAAATACCTTCCTCCTTAGAGAATATATACATTTAGGGTACAGTATTTACCACTTTGTTTATCTGAGTCATTTTGTTCGTTAAGTGCTTGGGGGGGGGGGCAGAGAGATGCGAGGATGGGGGTGGCATGCAGTGCCAGGGATCAAGCCCAGGGCTTGGCACATGCTAAGCAAGCATTCCGGTATGAACTACATTGCCAACCCTTAATTAGGTTCATGTGAGATACCAGAAAACATCCTGTTCCTAGAGCCCTACGTTGCTGCTTTCCCTTCACCTTTGAGTCAGTAGACTGTCTTGCTATTCATGAAATTATTTTATTTTGAGCTTTTAGGATTTTTCACTTCCAAGTTTTTGGTATGGGCTTTAGCATTTTGTTTCAGTCGATTAGTAAGTAAATTCTGTGCTTTTAGCTTAGGGAAATGACATTACTATATTAAATATGACCGTGACGGAGCCCCTGCTTTCATTTTTCCCCTTAGAACAGTTGTGTGCCGAGTAGTTATGCAGATAGTTCCCTAAGCTCACACAGAACAAATGGCTACGCATGATTTTGGATCTGTTCTTAAAATCCCGTGTCTCTTCCCAGCTTGGCCGTTTCTTCTGTTTCTTGACTTCCTTAATGTAGGCATTAGCCTGGGAGACTAAGAGGCAATGGGTGCTCAAGTGAGATGGGCCCTCAGGTACCCCCCTTGACTATGCTGACGACTGAGCTTGCAGAGGGAGAAGTAGGAAGGTAAAGTTGTGTCTCCTATATATGTTCTTAGGCATATATCGAGCAGTACCTATTCGAGTCAACCCAAGAGTGAGCAACGTGAAGTCTGTGTATAAAACCCACATTGATGTCATTCATTATCGGAAAACGGATGCAAAACGCCTTCATGGCCTTGATGAAGAAGCCGAACAGAAACTGTTTTCAGAGAAACGTGTGAAATTGCTTAAGGAACTTTCCAGGAAGCCGGACATTTATGAGCGGCTTGCTTCAGCCTTGGCCCCCAGCATTTACGAACATGAAGATATAAAGAAGGTAACAGTGGACTGGGCTTAGTGGCTTACCTCTTTAACCTCAGCACTTAGGGAGGCGAGGCAGGCAGAGCTCTGTGAGTTTGAGGCCAGCTTGGTCTACAAAGCAAGTCCAGGACAGCCAGGGATACACAGAGAAACCCTGTCTCCAAAAACCAAAAAAGGAAGATAACAATGGACTCTTTAACTTGGTGTTGAGATTTACAGTTGTTTCAGATCAAGTAACTCCAAAGATCTATTTGCCACTGTTACTATCTCCGAAGATAGAATTGTTTGTGACAGAGCATGGGCTGACCTTGGTTGTTAGTTGAGTATTACTGTTTTGTTGTATACAGACTCATCTCTGTGCTGAGTACCTTCATGTTCCTAAACCTAAGATGTCATGTGGGCTCAGAACAGGAATTTATGCTGGTCAAGTTCTAGGATGATGTCTCCTTAGGTTTATATTGGTTGGGAGTAATGTAGAATGGCCAGAGCACTCTTAGATGATTGGGTAATACTTTCAACTTATATAATAGAAAGATACCTCTAAAACATGAGCTAAATCTAGTGCTCTACAGCAAATGAATGCTTAGAAGTGTTTGTATGTTTTCTAGGGAATCTTGCTTCAGCTCTTTGGTGGAACAAGGAAGGATTTCAGCCATACTGGAAGGAGCAAATTCCGTGCTGAGGTCAACATCCTTCTGTGTGGTGACCCTGGCACCAGCAAGTCCCAGCTGCTGCAGTATGTATACAACCTGGTCCCCAGGGGCCAGTACACGTCTGGAAAGGGCTCCAGTGCAGTTGGCCTCACAGCTTATGTGATGAAAGACCCTGAGACCAGGCAACTAGTCCTACAGACAGGTGCCCTTGTCCTGAGTGACAATGGCATATGTTGCATTGATGAATTTGACAAGATGAATGAAAGTACAAGATCTGTACTGCATGAAGTCATGGAACAACAGACTCTCTCCATTGCCAAGGTGAGTGGTGACTATGACTACAGACTCTCGGATGACAATTTGCTCTTGAGAAAGTAGTCAGTACTTCCCAATAGTTTTTAGCTAAAGTTCTGTTTTGAAACCTTGTTTATTAGTTGGTTTCACTCAATAATACATATTATTTATGAGCTTGAGTTTATGTTAAAGTTACTACCAGTGTTAAGTGTTTGCTTTCTGATTTGAAAGATGTGTGGGTGCCAGGGGCTGGAGGGATGGCTCACTGGTTAAGAGCAGTAGGCTGCTTGACCAGAAAACCTAGGATTGATTCCTAGCACCCACATGTGGCTCACAACCATCTGTCATCTCTAACTCCAGTTCCAAGTGCCCTCTTGTGACCTCCAAGATTACCAAGCACACACACGTGTAATGCACAAACATGCATTCAGGTAAAACACCCAGTACATAAACTAAAATTTAAAGAAAACTGTGGCTGCAGAATGAATATGTGTCAGCTCGGTCCTAGGCATGAATCTGAGAACAGTACCATCTTTGTGCACTAAGTCAGTGAGACTCTTGGAAAGCAGAAACAGCAGAGCAACGAGGGCTAGCCTGAGATCAGACTCCCTTTCCTCCTTGTGGGACGCAGGCTTCTAACTCCATTGCTTCCTCTGGTAGGCTGGGATCATCTGTCAGCTCAATGCGCGCACCTCTATCCTGGCAGCAGCAAATCCTATCGAGTCTCAGTGGAATCCTAAAAAAACAACCATTGAAAATATCCAGCTACCGCACACATTGTTGTCAAGGTACTAAAACATTCTGTGTGATGAGTACTTCTGTTTGCTTATGGATAGAATTGAGAGCTGAAGATTGAAAAGATGCCAGCAACTGCTAACAGTCTCTTCACTGACATTAAACAGTGACTCAGATTTGGTTGGTCAGGGCTCTTGGCAAGATTTATATGTCTTAATTATTTGAATTTGCTTTGTTTCTGGTGGTGCTAGGGATTTAACGAAAGGCCTCTCATTTGTTAGGCAAGTGTTCTATCTCCAAAGTGCACGCCCTACATCCTTATGAAAGAAACAGTTATTCTCAAAACATTTGAAGGTATTTTTATCCAAATATAGCATCCAAATAGTCCTGGATTACAGTAACATTTCTCAGAGGAAAGTCTTACTTTTTTACTTGCTCTTACCTGGCAGCTGCAGATAATGGCAGCCTTCTGTGGGCACATACACAGCGCAGTCTCTGAGTGTCTTAAGCACTGTTAAGTCCTACATGTAGGCATCCTGGTGTCTCAGCTGGGGAGACAGTGTTTCTCCTCTTGTCTCGTCAGGTTTGATCTTATTTTCCTCATGCTGGACCCTCAGGATGAGGCATATGATCGGCGTCTGGCTCATCACCTGGTGTCGTTGTACTACCAGAGTGAGGAGCAAGTGGAGGAGGAGTTCCTGGACATGGCAGTGCTGAAGGACTACATTGCGTATGCACGCAGTACCATCATGCCCCGGCTGAGTGAGGAGGCCAGCCAGGCTCTCATTGAGGTAACCAGGCCTAGGAACATAAGCTTAACTCAGGCTGAGTTGTCTGTTTCCTCTAACTTCCCTTTGTTTTTAAAAGTTAAAGTGGGTGGTAACTTAGATTCCCACACCCTTATACAATGGGCAAGGATGTGCTAGGGTTTGTTGAGGCTGAGTTATGATATGGCTTCTGTGATGGGTTTACATCCTAGCTGGTTCCCAAAGGGTAGGTGAAGGGTGACAGATTTTCAGCTGTATCCTGAAGTAACTGAAACTACATATAAAATGAATTCTCTATGGAACATTATACTAAGTTATCTTATATGTCTTGAAAAATGGCTCTCTTGGCTGGCATTTGCCAGGCCTTTTCCTACAGGCCCTCTGACTCATTCCTTTTCTCTCTGCCACTGTTTCCTTTGTTTGTGTTTGTTGTTGTGTGTGTCTTTCTGTGTTTGTCTGTGTTTAGTGCTGAGGTTATACTCATGGGGGCTAGGCATGCATTCTTCTGCTTTACATTGCCAGCCTTCTTTCTAATCTCTCCTTCAGTTTAGCCAAGTAACCTATAGGTAGGATCTACCTACCTATAGATCCAAGATGTCTACAAGAAGTCTTCCTGTCCAATATTTCTGACATCACCATACATCGATGAAACAATCCTTTAGGTTTCTGTGCTTCTCTGTGTGTGTGCAAGGCTCCAACCTTTGAGTTCCAAGTCCGTGGCATAGATCCAGCTTGTAATTACCTCTAGTAACCCTGCACTGCAGGCATACAGGCCCTCAGTTGCTTAACACAACCCTCCCTTTTGACGGTCGTCCATGAAACTTAAGACTGTTGACATCAGTGTTCTCACTTTGTTTTCTCTACTTTGCCAGGCTTATGTAAACATGAGGAAGATTGGTAGTAGCCGGGGCATGGTTTCTGCTTACCCTCGACAGCTAGAGTCATTAATTCGCTTAGCAGAAGCCCATGCTAAAGTAAGATTTTCAGACAAAGTTGAAGCAATTGATGTGGAAGAGGCAAAACGCCTTCACAGGGAGGCTCTGAAACAGTCTGCAACTGACCCCCGTACTGGCATTGTGGATATATCTATTCTTACTACAGGTTTGTTACTTGCTTTGCACAAAACAGCTTAGAATCAAAAGGGATTCTATCTCCTCTGGTGTGGTAGTACCTATTAAAATCCATTTCAAGGGAGAGCCAGACAGACATGTTTATCCCAGCTATGCAGGACACTGAGGTGAGGTTACTTGGGCCCAGGAATTCTAGGCAAGCTGAGGCAGCATAGTAAGACCCTATCTCAAAACAAAAAGAATTTGATCTCCAACAAGTATGATTATACTTAGTACACAGCTTATGTAGGCTTCCGGTGGCAAGTAGCTATTGATAGATAAAATAATTGAAATAACAAAGCCATGCTCTTGAATATGCTCTGGCATTTTGCTGTTGTCCTCCCATCTTTCTTGGCAATACTACTGGAAGAATATTTATGGGAGTCTAGCATTTCACTTCCTTGTGACAGAAACATTTCCTTTGATTTCTTTTCAAAAAAGGAATGAGCGCCACCTCTCGTAAACGAAAAGAAGAATTAGCAGAAGCATTGAGAAAACTTATTTTATCTAAGGGTAAAACGCCAGCCTTAAAATACCAACAACTTTTTGAGGATATTCGGGGACAATCTGACACCGTAAGTGTTTATACATGTGTAAGTAATAAATGTAAATAAGATTGCCTCTTCCATAAACATATCAAGAAATACATAATTAGCTGGGTGTGGTGGTGCATGCCTTTAATCCCAGCACGTGGGAGGCAAAGTCAGGAAGATCTCTGTGAGTTCAAGGCCAGCCTGGTCTACAGAGTGAGTTCCAGGACATCCAGGACTGATACACAGAGAAACCCTGTCTCGAAGGAAAAGAAAAGACATACATATTTAAAATTTTAGTACACCTGTTTAGAGTTTTGATTTGTTTTAGGAATGAAATATTTGCATAACCTTTTGCAATTAAAGATGAAGTATTGGTTTAAAAAAAAAAAAAAACGAGAACTATAGGTCAAAGTCGAGGCCTGCTTGTTTTTGCTTTGCCATCCCTGATTTACAGCATAAGTGTGTTCTAGTGGAGTTGATAAGATTGCTTAGTAGGTAAAGAAGGTGCCTCCCACTAAGCCTCATGACTTGAGTTCTATCCCTGGAACCTATGTGGTGGGAAGAGAGAACTGACTTTGGCTTGGTGGCCGTCCTCTGACATCCTCTTACACACCAACACACACACAGAGGAACACAAATAAGATGTGTATAAAATTAATTTAGCAAAATGAATTTCTACAGCCACCAAAACGACAAAGACTAAGTGTTAGTTTAATATTGAAGTATGTGTGTCTAACAGGAAGGACTTGTTTTTTTTTTCCTAGGCAATTACCAAAGATATGTTTGAAGAAGCCCTGCGTGCTTTGGCTGATGATGACTTCTTAACGGTGACTGGGAAAACTGTCCGCTTGCTCTGAGCCCTTGCAGCCCTTGGACTAGAGTCAGTCACTGTTGTCAGGATGTTGATGCAAATAGAGTCTGAAAGGCAGTATTCCACTATGTAAAAATTTTCTATCCTGAGTTGTATTTTGTTACTAAATGTATACATTTTCACCTTGTTAAAAAAATTAACAGGGCTGGAGAGATGGCTCAGTGGTTAAGAGCATTGGTTAGTGTTCTTCCAAAGGTCCTGAGTTCAATTCCCATCAACCACATGGTGGCTCACAACCGTCTATAATGAGATCTGGTGCCCTCTTCTGGCTGTAGGAGTGCATGCACATAGAGCAGTCATATACATAAAATAAATAAATAAATCTTTAAAAATTAACATATAAAGATTTTTATATTTAAATAAATTTATTTACATAAATACATTATATATTTTATAAGTATATTTTCTTAATATGCCATTATATATTTTTTGTTTTGCTTTTTGAGACAGGGTTTTTCTGTTGTAGCCCTGGCTATCCTGGACTCACTTTGTAAACCAGGGTGGCCTTGAACTCACAGAGATCCACCTGCCTTTGCCTCCTGAGTGCTGGGATTAAAGGTGTGCACCACCATGCCCAGCAATTACAGCTGTGAACTGCCATGTGGGTGCTGAGATTTGAACCTGGGTACTTTGGAAGAACAATCAGTGCTCTTAACTGCTGAACCATCTCTCCAGCACCCAGCCATTATACTTTTTAAGCAGCTTGCTCCTCACCTGTTTGCACACAGAGCGCCTTAAGCCCATTTATGGAGGTTTTTTAATCTAGGGGCTTTGCTGTGGTTGTGTGTAGTGCTGGGGATGAAACTAAGAGTGCCATGCATGTTGTATGTGCAAGCTATGTCCTCAGTGTGAGGAGAATTGTGTGACTGGAGGAAACAGATTGACCAAGATTCATCCTTTATTGTGATGTGATGATGGGCTAGGCCTCTATTCCTTTTATAACACCTGGACTTAACTTTATAGAGACTTTTCTCCACGACTATTATTAGAACAAGAATATGGTTGAGAATTATTAGATTCCAAATTGACTTTTGCTTTTTCTTAATATGTAAAACATTTTTCTAAATAAATAATAGAAAAATAATACTTGGTTGTTTAATTTTTTTTTTTTCGTTAAGAACAGAACTTTGGGGGCTACTACACAGAGAAACCCTGTCTCAAAAAAAACAAACAAACAAAAAAAAAACCCAGAACTTTGCTGAATACTATATTCTTGGATCATAATGGTGCTTTTTAGGTTACAAAAGAAATGAAGATGTGAATGTCATTAATTTTTCTAAAATCTTAGATCATTAGTCTCAAAGCCATTGTAGCATTAAATCCCCCCCCCCCCCAGAAAGTTTCTCTGTGTAGTCTTACCTGTCCTGGATTTACTTTGTAGACCAGGCTGCCTTGAACTCACAGAGATCTGCCTGCCTGTGCCTCCCAAGTGCTGGGATTAAAGGCATGTGCCACCACACCGAGCATGAAGTATACTTTTTAATGTAACTTGGAATTTACTCTCATTGGTTGTGTTTATATATCTTTTTTCAGGGTTTTTGTTTTGGTTTTTGTCTTTTTCAAGACAGGGTTTCTCTGTGTAACAGAGCCCTGGCTGTCCTGGACTCATTTTGTAGAGCAGACTAGCTTACAGAATTTACAGAGATTCACCTGCCTTTGCCTCTGCCTCCTGAGTGCTGGGATTTAAGGCATGCACCACCATGCTTTGTATGCTTAAATACCTAAAATGAATGCTTAGATAGCATTCAGATGTTTGTATTGAAATGATGTGGGTTTTTGATTTTTGGAAATGATGTATTTGAAAGGAGGCAGTGGCTGAGGCGGGACACCACCAAATGCCATGGCCATCTACCTGTCCAGTTGCTTCACTCGTGTGCACTGTTACCAGTTCCTCTGTAGAAGATGGCTTTCATACGTCACCCTTGCAGACACCCTGCGGAATCAGATCTTTAGCAGACGAGGGCATGGGAAACCTCATGATTTGTCTGAAGTCTCAAAACAGGAGATAGAATTCATAGCTTTATGTTGTGACTGGAACTGAATCTTATCTAGATATGTCTCATTCAAGCTTTATCTTGGCCCAGTTTTTGGACACACTACTCCTTGGGCTTCCAGAATCTTCCATTACAGGAAAGGCTTACTATGTCTCTTATATGGCACAAACTATAAATGGACAGAGAAATTGGAGTGTTGACTTAATAACTACAGGCTTTTCAGACTTAAAATGTTTCAGGTGTGTCTTAGTCACTGTTCTGTTGCTGTGAAGAGACACCATGACCAAAGCAACTCTTATAAAAGAGAGGATTTAATTTGGTGCTTGCTTACAGTTTCAGAAATTCAATCCATTATCCTGGTGGGGGAGGGGGGGTATGGCAGCAGGCAAACATGTGGTTAGAGAAGTAGTTGAGAGCTACATCCTGATCTGCAGATAAGCAATGGGCCTGGCATGGGCTTTTGAAATCTGAAAGCCCACAATCTCCAGTGGCCACTTCTAGCAAGGCCACACCTAATCCTTTTCAAATAGTGCCACTCCTTGATCACTAAGCATTCAAATATATGAGTCTGTTGTGTGTTGGGGATGGAGGGCATTATTATTCAAACTCCCACAGGTTCAACTTGGTAGCTGGTCAGATACAAACTATCTAGGCTTTCATGGGCAACAGGCCATGAAGGTAACAGGAAAACAAATTCTAAGGCCACTGTATTTTGTAGCTCTTGGCATTTCTTTTAAACTACTTATTCAGTCAAGTCATCAAGAGACCCTCGCTTTGAATTGATAAATTTACTTAGCTGGAGAGGTGACTTAGGGTTAAGAGTATGTTCTGCTCTCAGACCTGGATTGGTTCCTAGGACCCAGGCCCAGTGTCTTACAACTGCCTGAAACTCCAGCTCCAGGGAATTCAGTGCCCTCTTCTGGGCTCCATGATCAACTGCTAACACACAAAACTGCATTAGATGGCTATAAATCAGAGTGTTCATGAAGTTCAGGTACTGATTTCTAGACATTCACTAGAGTTGTAAAACTGATTCAAGAAATAGATCAATTTTTCCCCACATTAAATATTCAGCCTACAGTGATGGCTAGAAGATTGGGAACATACTAATATTTTAAATCATGTGTACACACATTGACTAAATTGCCTATATATACTTAATAAATATTAAACCTTACATATTAGTAATATTTTTATAAATTTTAAATCAATTAAAGAAATATATAGCGCCGGGCGGTGGTGGCGCACGCCTTTAATCCCAGCACTTGGGAGGCAGAGGCAGGTGGATCTTTGTGAGTTCGAGGCCAGCCTGGTCTATAAAGTGAGTCCAGGGCTACACAGAGAAACCTTGTCTCAAAAAACCAAAAAAAAAAAAAAAAAGAAATATATAGCTATGGATGTATAAATGTCTTAAGTGCACCTAACAAAAATTACATTTCTTGAAATAGTCCAAAAAGTTCATAATTTGTCCTAAGAGTTATTAAATTCCAGGTTTCTTTTCTCTGTTGACTCCTCTGGGTGAGGTTGCAAACTTGTGTGTAACTTTTCTGCAGTGTGAATTACCTTTTTATTAAACTAAGTATTTTGGGAAGAGACACACTTAAACTATGGAAATATTAAATTTCTCATCAAATTTCTCATACCAGGACTCAAAAAAAAATTATGTCTCCAGTTTGGTAATAAATCTTTTTAAAAAACACACAAAAACTGCTTAATCTGTGAATCTAGTTGTGAATTACCTCCTTTAAACATTGTCATGTGGGGGGCAAGAGAGATTGCTATTGTAATGAAACGCCATGGCCAAAAAGCAACTTAGGGAGGAAAGGGTTTATCTGTCACAGTTCTATAAAACTTCATCAAAAGCAGTGAGGAGGAATCTGGATACAGGAGCTAATGCAGGATCTATAGAGGGGTTCTCCTTACTGGCTTGCTTGCTTCTCATGGCATGGCATACTCAATCTGCTTTTTTTTTTTTTTTCTTCAATACTAGGTTTCCTCTGTATAGCCCTAGCTCAAGCAAATATGTGGTAACCAACCCTTAGGCCGCATCAGCCGTGAGACGGTAAGAAGCGGGCAATCAGAAACCTTGGCATGTAAACTGAGGTCAGCCTAGGAGAGAGGAGGCAGAGTCTGAGAAAGGCCTGGAGAGATGCTTCTGCCCCTGCCAACCCAAGAAGGCAGACTGCATGCTGAGGAGAACTGTGGCAGGTGGCAGAGTGGCCTGCGGTTACATCAGTACATGGGCCGAAAAGCCTGAGGCGTGAGCGCTCAGAGGCCTAGGCAAACAGACTGTGAGGAGACCACAGAGACAGAGCCCTGCCAAGGGATGAGGCTGAGGAAGCCAGGGACCTGGCAGAGGCCTCCGTGGCAGGACGGTGTGTGCCAACTACCGGTGGAGACACCGAAGACTAGGCTGTGAGGCATAGCATCTGCCCTGTGTGAGTTTGACAGTCTCGGCTGACTGAGGAACCTGACCCCAAGCTGAGTTGGTGAGGCAGGCTGGCTGCTTGAGTGGGCAGACAGACAGAGGCAGTGCTAGGGCCCCCAAGACTGAGGAGGCTGAGGAGACTGCAAAGGCAGAAGAGAATGCAGCCTCTGTCCCATGATGAGGCCTGGCAAGGCCACAACACCAAGGCTGACTGAAGAGGCATTGAGCCCAAGCTGAAGTGAGGAAGTGGCCTAGTTGCTACCCCAGTGCCTGCAGACAGACTGCAAACCAAGTTGCTCTCAAAAGACCTGTGCTAAAGGATATTGGTATCCTTTGAAATGGGTTAGTGTTGGTTCTTAGGTAATAGGTGCTTAGGTATTAATAAATATAGTTTAATAAAATTTACACTTACACCTGGCTGTCCTGGACCTCACTCTGGAGACCAGGCTGGCCTCACACTCAGAGATCCGCCTGCCTCTGCATCTCAAGTTCTAGGATTAAAGGCATGCACCACCACCACCCAGCTCAGCCTGCTGCCTTTTTTTTTTTTTTCAACATAACATTGATTCTTTGGGGGTTTTCACATCATACACGCCTATCACATTCAATTCCCAATCCTTCCCTGTCCTCCCCTCACTCTTGTTACTCCCTCCCCCCAACCCCAGAAAAACAAAACAAAACAAAAAAAAGTCCAACGTGTCTTATCTGTATACTCACTGGGGTGTATACTCTCAGTGGCCTGTCCAGTAAATAGAGCTGAGTCCTTCCCCTCTCAAATCCCTGCCTGAAGTCAGCTACTGTGGAGGGTGACACTCCAACATCCTATCACAGTTTTTAAGACTTCTCTAGGATGGCTTCCTGTCTATCGGCCTGCTTTTCTTTTAGACCCCCGGACCACCAACCTAGGGGTGGCCACATCAATCACTAATTAAGAAAATGCCCTACAGGCTTGTATACAGACTGATCTTTGGAGCATTTTGTCAACTGAGTTTCCCTCCTCTCGGATGACTCTACCTTGTGTCAAGTTGACATAAAACTACTAGCCAGTACAGAAGACCCACTTCTAATCCAGATTTTCTAAGGTGGGAAGAGACACCTTTAAACTGGTCCACACCTTCTGCTGGCAGCTTATATAAGACATGGAAGAAGGAAGTTTCTCTCTCTGCCTGCTTGCACCTGTTGGCAAGCCCATTCTTTTCGTGACATTAGAGCCTACTTCTTCAGGATTGCAGCATATCCTGAAGACCAAATGAGACATCCAGCCTCATGGACTGAGCAACTATTGGATTCTTGGACCTTCCATTCATAGCCAGCCATTGTTGGACTAGCTAAAACACAGCCTGTAAGCCATTCTGATAAATCCTATTTTGGGGGTGGGGGGGGCTTCGAGACAGAGAGAGAGAGAGAGATTCATCCTAGAAGGTTTGTTTTTCTCTAGAGAACCCTGTCGAATGAAATGTTAGTTTACTAACTCTAATATTGTCATGAGAAACCTTAATAGTTAGAGAATACATGTCATCAAACTAGCATTCATTTGTTCAGTAGATAGAATATAAATATCACAGCAAAATTAAATGAAATATACATACAGGGTAGAGAGGAGCCAAAAGTTTTTTAGTTCAGACTAAGAGATTTTCTTCTTTCCCACCTCCCTCCATCTACTGAATAAGTAAATGCAATACATGGTTTTTTTCCAAGTTAAAGAAAAAAACTATTTACCCTAAATATTATTCTACCACTTATGTTTTCAAATATAGGAAGTACCTTTAAATGTCTCAAAAGACAAGATAATTTATGTAAGAACTTACTATGCACACAGAACTGGTAAATGAAATTGTTCACATAGCGATGATTATAATCTGAAGTAGGTTCCAAATATGACTATACCTTGAAAATTTCCCTCCTCACATCCTCTCATCAAATCACCAGACAAATACAGGTGCACATAATGCTTAGAAATAGATAAATCAATTCATATAAAAGTCATTTACAGAGAACAAGCTTTCCTGTAAATTTCAACATGAAATGTGCAAAATGAGCTAATTTATTAATTTGTCAAAACTGGAGATCTCTTTAACACCCACAGTATAGATGCTGGAAAATTTAAACATTTGCCCATTATATTCAATATGTACACAGCAAAACAAGATACATGAATATACATAAATGGCATCTTTTTTTAAGATTTATTTATTTTATATGTGGGTGCTTTATGTGCATGAACATCTGCAACCAGAAGAGGGCATCAGATCACGTTGTGGATGGTTGTGAGCCATCATGTGGTTGCTGGGAATTGAACTCATGACCTCTGGAAGAGCAGTGAGTGCTTTTAACCACTGAGCCATCTCTCAAGCCCCATAAATGGCATCTTAAAAGGTCCTATACCAGCATATGGCCTCTGTATCCCCTTCAAACCAGTACAGATTGTATTGACCATTGATGGGGTGATGTTAAGCATTCTAAAAATTAATTGGTCCTGCTTGCTGTCTGTTACTTACATTGTCTCTGATTGGTTGAATAAAATGCTGAGGCCTGAGATTTGACAAAGACAAGTTCTGAGACACAGAGCATCTTGGGAGGAGAAGCCAGGAGCAGGCAGGGAGGACACATGCCATGGGGTAGATTAAGAAGATCATTCCAGAGGATCCAAGATGGCAGCAGTTGGCAGGGACACATTTTAAGCAGGGGGGCAGAAAATAGCTACAACATCGCAGAAATATAAACAAGCTGAGAGCAACATCCTGAGAAGCGTGAACCCACAGGATCACACCCAGCAAACCCAGGGACTAGTGGGGATCCCTCATGGGACCCTCACACACTCACAGGCAGGTCTGTGCGGACCCAGGCAGCATGGACCCAGGCAGTGCTGTGCAGAACCTAGACCGAAAGGAGGAGTGCAGCGCGGACACAAGCAGCGTGGAGCGTGGAGTGGCTGGGGCAGAACCCAGGCGAGCTGAAAAAGTGGGCAAGAGCCACTCAAAAACCCAGCAAGTGGACAGCCTCAGGGCCCAAAGAGGAGGTTAGTGGTGAGAGACACAGACTTGGGCCCAAAGCGGAGAACTGTGGCATGGAGCAGAGGTCCAGGGTACAGAGCAGAGGCCACTGGCGCTGGACATAGGCCCGGCACCCAGGGCAGAGGCCAGCTCGGACCTGGCCACAGAAGTGGGCAAAAGCCATGCAGTGGCTGGCAAGGAGGCATAAGCATATCTGGGCTTATCCAGATATGTGTTAGACAGAAAGGTCCCTCTACTGGATATACAACCACTTGGAAGAACATTGCACTCAGACAGGGCAGAAGGTGGCTCTTCCTGCACCGGTACAGTCTCCTGAAGGTCTGATTACTTCAGGGTCCTGGGAGTTAGTACCAACTGCCAGATAGAGGTACTTCCCAGCTACCTGAGCGCCCAATATTCACATGGTTACTGCAACACCCTAAAGAGGACCAGCAGTGCCATTGAAACAGTCCAGAAGACATCAGGAACAATCAGCTTAGGGTAACCAGATGGCTAAAGGTCAGCAAAAGAACAAAACTGTCAAAAATCAGGGAAATATCACTCCAGTGAAATTCAGCGAGATTAACACAGAAAGCCTTGAACATCCCACCACACCTGAAATACATGAAAATGATGACAAATCTATACTTAGAAAAAGATGGAGTCCTTTCAAGAAGAAATTAAAGTACTGAAAGAATACAAGGAATCCTCAATTTTACAAATAAAAGCATTGGACAATACCGTTAGAGACCTCCAAGCCAACGCAGCCTAACATAAACAGGAAAGAGACAAGGCAATGAAAGATTCGAGAGATTTGAAAGATTTGCAGACAAAGACAAACAAATTGGAACAGGAAACATATAAAATGAATAAAATTATTTAAGCCTTGAAATTGGAAGTACAATCAATAAAGAAAACACAAATAGAGATAAGAGTGGAAGTGGAGAATCAAGGGAAGAGAATAGGAACTACAGACATGAGTATCAAAACTAGGATACATGAGATGGAAGACAGGATCTCAGGCATGGAAGATTCGATGGAAGAAATCAGTACAACAACCAAAGAAAATGAGAAATCTAAAACAGTTCTCACCCATAACATCCAAGAAATCAAGGACTCAGTGAAAAGACAGAACCTAAGAATTAAAGGCATAGAGGAAAAAGGAGACTCCCAACTCCAAGGTCCAGGAAACATCTTCAACAAAATCATAGAAGAAAACTTCCCAAACCTAAAGAGAGTGATGCCAATAAAATTCTAAGAGGCATACAGAACACCAAACAAATTAGATTAGAAAAGAAACTCCTCTTCCCACATAATAATTGAAACTCCAAATGTACAGAACAAAGAAAGAATATTAAAAACTGTAAGAGAAAAAAGTCAAGTAATATATAATGGCAGACCCATCAGAATTACACCTGATATCTCCTTAGAAACTTTAAAAGCCAGAAGGGCCTGGGCAGATGTCCTACAAGCCCTGAGAGAACATAGGAGCCCAGCCAGACTACTATACCCAGCAAAAACTCTCTATCAACATAGATGGAGAAAACAAGATATTCCATGACAAAATCAAATTTAAACAGTATCTGCCTACAAATCCAGGCCTACAGAAGATTTTAGATGGAAAATTCCAACCCAGAGAAGACAACAACATTCAAGAAAATAGAGGAAGCAAAAAACTCCACTGCAGCTAAACCAAAGGAAACACAGAATCACCACCTACACCAAAATAATAGGAAATAACAACCTTTGGTCATTAATATCCATCAACATCAATGGACTCAACTGCCCAATAAAAAGACACAGGCTTACAGAATGGATCCATAAGCAAGACCCATCTTTATGCTGCATACAAGAAATACATCTCACTAACAAAGATAGATACTACCTCAGAGTAAAGGGCTGTGAAAAGGTTTTCCAAGCAAATGGGCCCAGGAAGCAAGCTGGAGTAGCCATCTTAATATCAAATAAAATTGACTTTCAACTGAAATCAATCAAAAAAGGTAGAGAAGGACACTACATACTCATTAAAGGAAATATTCATCAAGATGACATCTCAATATTGAATATCTATGCTCCAAATACAAGGGCACCTACATTTGAAAAGAAACTCTTCTAAAGCTTAAACGACACATTGATCCCACACATTAGTAGTGGGAGACTTCAACACCCCATGAAAACAATGGACAGGTCATCAAAACAGAAACCAGAGAAATAATGAGTCTGACAGAGGTCATGAACGAAATGGACCTAACAAGTATCTACAGAACGTTTCACCCAAACACAAAAGAATACACCTTCTTCTCAGCACTGCACAGAACCTTCTCCAAAGTCGACCATATAGTCGGACACAAAGCAAGCCTAAACAGATACAAGAAAATTGAAATAATCCCTTGTTTCTTATCAGACCACCATGGATTAAAGCTGGACTTCAGCAACAACAGAAATAACAGAAAGCCTACACACTCATGGAAACTGAACAACTCTTTTCTGGATGACCACTGGGTCAGGCAAGAAATAAAGAAGGAAATCAAACACTTCTTAAAATCCAACGAAAATGAAGGCACAACAACCCAAACCTAAGGGACACAAGGAAAGCAGTGCTATGAGGAAAGTTCATAGCACTAAGTGCCTTCAAAAAGAAAATTGTGACAGCTCATATTAGCAAATTAGCAGCTGAACTGGAAGAACTGGGGGAAAAAAAGAAGCAAACACTTCCAAGAGGAGCAGAAGGCAGGAAATCAGCAAACTTAGGGCTGAAATCAACAACATAGAAACAAAAGAACAATACAAAGAATCAATGAAACCAAGAGTTGGTTCTTTGAGAAAATCAACAAAATAGACAAACCCTTAGCCAAATTAACTAAAATGCAGAGGGAAAACACCCAAATCAACAAAATCAGAAATGAAAAGGGAGAAATAACAACAGACATTCAGGAAATCCAGAGAATCTATAGGTCCTACTTTAAAAATCTATACTCCACCAGATTTGAAAACCTAAGTGAAATGGACCATTTTCTTGATAGAGTCCACCTACCAAAGTTAAATCAAGATCAGGTTAACAGATTAAACAGCCCTATAACCCCTAAGGAAATAGAAACAGTCATTAAAAATCTCCCAACCAAAAAAAGTCCAGGGGCAGATGGTTTCAGCACAGAATTCGACCAGACCTTCAAAGAAGAGCTAATACCAATACTCTTCAAACTCTTCCACAAAATAGAATCAGAAGGAACATTGCCAAACTCATTCAATGAGGGCACAATCACCCTGATTCCTAAACCACACAAACTCCCAACAAAGAAAGAGAACTTTAGAACAATTTCCCTCATGAACATAGTCACAAAAATACTTAATAAAATACTGGCAAACCGAATCCAAGAACACATCAAAAGAATCATATACCACGATCAAGTAGAATTCATCCCAGAAATGCAAGGATGGTTCAACATATGAAAATCCATCAACGTAATTTACCATATAAACAAGTTGAAAGAAAAAAAAAACACATGATCACGTCACTAGATGCTGAAAAGCATTTGACAAAATCCAACACCTCTTCATGATAAAAGTCCTAGAGAGAAAAGGCATACAAGGACCATACCTAGAAATAATAAAGGCAATATACAACAAACCTGTAGCCAACATCAAATTAAATGGAGAGAAACTTGAAGCATTTCTTCTAAATTCAGGGACAAGACAAGGATGTCCACTTTCACCATATTCTTCAACATAGTACTTGAACTTCTTGGTAGAGCAATAAGACAGCTAAAGGAGATCAAGGGGATACAAATTGGAAAGGAAGAAGTGAAATTATCCCTATTTGCAGATGATATGATAGTATACATAAGCAATCCCAAAAATTCCACCAGAGACCACTTACAGCTGATAAACACCTTCAGCAAGGTGGCTGGATACAAATTTAATTTTTAAAAATCAGGAGCCCTTCTCTATACAACAAATAAATGGGCTGAGAAAAAAAATTAGGTTATCAACACCCTTCACAATAGCCAAAAACAATATAAAATACCTGGGGGTAACTCTAATCAAGCAAGTGAAAGACCTGTATGACAAGAATTTCAAGTCCTTGAAGAAAGAAATTGAAGAGGCCATCAGAAGATGGAAAGTTTGGGGAGCCAAGATGGCGGCGACCTACACTGACGCATTTTGAATGCGGGGAAAAAAGAGCCATAAAAAACACAGAGTTATTGGGCACTGTGCAAAAACCGGAGGGGCGCCGATCCAAGATGGCGCCGACCATAGAGCAGTGCATCTGAGTAGTA
>CAJQZJ010032158.1:4316329-4348722 GCA_907164525.1 Lophiomys imhausi
TAGAAATAAATAATACTTTTTTAAGAAAAGAATTAATAAGCTTAAAATATAATAAAATACAATATAAAATTTTCAAACTATAATTTACCTTACTGGCATGAAAAGAAAATGGCCTTAATTTCAGATTAGAATGTTAGACTGCAGGTGGCTACAGAGATTACACAAACTTGATAGCAGCTTAAAAGTTTTTTTTTTGTTTTTTGGTTTTTTTTGTAGAGGTATAGGCTATTTCCATGGTTTGGCATTAAAAAGCAGGTAACAGGTTTAAAACACTGTAAATAAATTAAAGGTGACAGCTGTTCAACCTGGTTTTACAAACCTCCAAGAGTTGAAAAAACTTAGAGCTAAGGTAAAATAATGCATGGTGTTTGCCCATCCCTTTACCTCCAGCAGAGACAGGAGGATCACTATAGAATTAGTTGTCTTATAAATTCTAGAGTTACAAGAAACAGGGTGGTGATGGTTCACACCCTTAGTCACATCATTGGGGAAGAATACACCCTTAATCCCAACACACTAGAGACAGAAACAGGCAGATCTCAGAGCTCAAGGCCACCTGATACAAAACAAGCTCTAAACAGAGAAAAACTTTGATCCAGGAGTGGAGGAGCACATCTTTAATCCCATCAGTTGGAAACCACATGTCTTTGATCCCAAAATTTAGAATGCAGAGACAGGCACATAGGATTTGGAAAGATTTAAGTTTAAAAGCTACTTACAAAAGGCAGGCTGCAATTCAAACAAATTGTCCTTTGAGATCTCAAAATATATACACTAAAGGTTTGTTTAGCTCCAAAATATCAAAATAATTTCTTCTTTAATCCGGATTGAAAGGTAATACTTTATATATTATCAAAAAAACCAAATTTGCTCCAGGAAAAATATTACCTGACCCCCCCAAAAAAAAGGTAATTGTCCCAGAGTTAGGATTAGGGCAGGGCTCTGTTCTTATCTTTCCAGGAGATTTAAAGCATCCATTCAAGGAATCCAGGGACAACTGGACAACGGAAACCTCAGCAGAAAACAGATCAGACACCAAAGAAGACGAGTGGCCCAGATGATCCAGCCTTGCAGACTTCTTCAATAGCAGTTTCCTCAAAAGTCTATAACCACAACAACTCAAAATCGCTAAGATCGTTCAGCTCCACAGACTACTCCAGCCAGATCTTCAGTAAAGTTCTGAAGATCAGCTTCTGTCTATGAACTTCGTAGGACATCTAAATAGCTGAGCACAAAGGGACTGAACATCAAATGATTCTATTAACATTTTTAACCATTTTTCCATTCTTATTTGGGCCCCAAACAGGTTTACTACGTCCCAAACCAGCAGGAAGTCATTTTAAGAGAACAACGTCCCATCCCCAGAAGGTGGGGAGGGTGTTCTCCCACTTTGGTTATTTGATAGATAATAGAAAATTTTGTTATTTAGGGGAAAAGACTACAAGCTGTTAAATGGTCTTGTTAAATGGGTTTTGGAGGTTAGACCCAGGGACTTCTCTCTTTTGCTTTTCTGTATCCTCCTTTCTCTCCTATATAGGAGTGAACAGACTTGAGAAAAATGGGACATAGAAATAGTATAGGAAAGAACAAGAAAAAAGGACAGATTATTGAATATAGCTTTATACCTTTGTATACTGATACAAATTTAATATTATATTCGGCTAAATTGGTATTGATCATTGTATATTAATGCAAATTTAAGATGGTATAGGGCTACATCGGTATTGATCTTTGTATATTGATACAAAATTAAGATTATATTTGGCTACAGTGGTATTGACCCTAGTATATTAATGTAAAATTAAGATTGTATTGGGCTACATCGGTACTGATCTTTGTATATTGATACAAAATTAAGATTATATTTGGCCACATTGGTATTGATCTTTGTATATTGATACAAAATTAAGGGTAACGCTTCTTAAAGGTATTGTTTGTAGTAATACTTAAAAATGAAATGTCAAGTTTTGACCTCTCGCTACCAACCGACATAAACTGTTTAGGATAATTAAGAAACGGAAACTAATAGTCATGAAAACGTGTCATTTTGTTAGTTACTATGACAGTCTATCACAGTTATTTTCTAAGCTACTCAGAAATCAAGTTGCTAAGAGACAAGCAATATTTGCTTATCTAAATATAAGAGATAGAGAGGGCATCTTCAAAAACCTCAAGAGATCTGCAGAATATGGCATTCAAAGATGTTTTCTTAACTTAAGATTTTTTGATATCGAGACATGTCAGCTCCTGACAGCACCCCCTATATTACTCCAAGTAGAAGATGAGCATCGAAGAATCTCCAGTGGGAGATGATTGAATTGGTGGTAAGCCATTCTCTTGGCAAGAAAAACCACTTGTTTCAACTGTAGACAGACTTCTGTCCAAAAAGGACAAAACTTGGAAGCAGGTAAGTCGACAGCCTAGCTCTGCCAAGACAGGGTAGGTAAGTCCTTCATAATTCCTGCTCTACAACCAATGTCTGTCAGAGAAATGGGGCCAAATGGCTGAAGATTGATGCTGTAATGTATGGAGAGAAAATGGGAACTGTCCAGGCAGCCACTGGTATGTCATTTTTTAGTTTTGGAAGCTGCAGGCCCTGCACTTCCTATATAATCAGATATATTTATCCCTCTCAGGTCTCTGAGGTGGTTGAAGAATAGATAACTAGAGTCTCATAGTTAAATTTTGAGTTGTTTAGGAATCAAGAGGGTGTTCTGGATGTAAGAAGATATTTTTAAAATTATGAGGCAAGTTAGTATGAAAGCTGAGTTAGATATAGAACTTTAAACTCATGGAGATGGTTAGATAGTAGAATGTTAAAGTCAGGTGCCAAATACATATGGACTGGACATTGGGAATATATGCTAAGCCATATAACTCTTATAATCATGGCCTATTTATTTCTGTTGTTTTGTATTGTATTAATAGTTATAAGAAAAAGAACCATTATTTGGACTGAAAGGGAGAGCTGTTGGGGGGGAAAAATAAATACCTTAAACTAAAAAAAAAAAAGAAGGGAAGAGGATGGTGGGGCTGAGGGGGAGGAGGGGGGAAGGGTGGGACTGGAGGGGGGAGTAGGGAGGGGATTGTGATTGAGATGTAACTTGAAGAAATAAAAAATAAATTATTAAAAAAAAAAAACCGGAGGGGCTAGACCCCCCTGGGAACATTCACAGCTCCCAAGGGACTGTTAAAAGTTCCAGGGTAAGGCTCTCCCCCCATCTCTCACAGACATGGAAGCCACTAAACCCGGGATTCGGGAACTCCCATTTGGAGAGGCACCTGGTAAGATCAACCCCAACTCATCTCACAGCAGGCAGAATCAGAGGCCACTTGGCGATCGCCCACTAGCCTACTGGGCTCCCCACACCTCAGGAAGAACTTATAGCCACTTAAGAAACTTTGTGGTATAGTGGAAGTCTTAGCAAGGAAGAAACAGGGCGCTCGGTGGGTGGCCCGCAGCCACTGGAGATGAGGAGGTTCCGAGAGAGTGGGAAGCCTGCGGGCAAAGTAATCAGGGTGGGAAGTAGGCTCAGGCGGGCGGGCGGGGCCGAATCCCCGCGCCCCAACGGCAGGACAACTGGGGAGGGAGCCCTACACAGGCGACGGGCGGGGCCAGGGATCTGCGCACCCACGGCTGAGCTGCTGGGGAGAGAGGCCCACTCAGGCGGCCGGAGGATCCGGGGCTCGGTGCACCCACGGCCGAGCAGCTAGAGAGGGAGACCAGTGGCTGGGCAGACAGGGAGGGAACCAGGCACAGGGGTCAGGCCTGTGGCAAGAAGCCTAGTGAGAAACCAGAAGTCAGGGGATCATAGCTGTATTCTGAAAAATCCAGACATATTAGGTGTGGAGCCAGACCCTGTCAGCCTCCGTGACGACAAACAAAGCCCACAGAATCTGTGCCTGGGCAAACAGGTCCATACCATCAGAACCATTACAGGCTGATAACTCAGAGTGCAACATAGAGAATGAATTGGGAGCAGTGAAACAATCCTGGTCCATTACTCACAACCTGGGAATAGGCTGCACCAGCTCATAGTGCTTCAGGCGATTAAAACCACAGTGACCCTGAAATCCCCCTGTAAGCAACGACAGATAGCCAAGTAACTCGTCCCCTGCACCAAATCATCCACTGTGGATCCAAGCACAGAAAACGACAAGATCAGACAGCTAAACGCATCCAATGGCCAAAGGTAAAAAAAAAAAAAAAATAGAAATCAAGGAAATATGACTCCAACAAAGCAGAATTATCCTAGCTCATCCAATTCGGATGACCTCACACCAAGAGAAACACATGAAAACATTGAAAATTCTGCATTATGGAAAGTGATAGAGTCCCTTCAAGAAGAACTTGAATCTATGAAGGAATTCAAAGAAGCCACGTTTTTACAAGTCAAAACAACGAACAACACCATTAAAGAGCTCCAAGCCAAGGTGACAGAGCTTGAACAGGAAAAGGACAAAGCAATGAAAGATTTTCATACAAAAACAAGCAAGCTGGAGAAGGAAATGTACAAAACGAACAAAACCATACAAGACATGAAAATAGAAATAGAAACAATAAAGAAAACACAGTCAGAGTTAAAAGAGATAGTGCAGAATCAAGGGATGAGAACAGGAACTACGGATGTGAGTATCAAAAATAGAATGCAAGAGATGGAAGACAGGATCTCAGGCATGGAAGATTCGATGGAAGAAATCAGTACAACATCAAAAGAAACTGAGAAGGCTAAAAAATCTCTCACCCACAACATCCAAGAAATCAAGGACTCAATGAAAAGATGGAACCTAAGAATTATAGGTATAGAGGAAAGAGAGGACTCCCGACTCCAAGGTCCAGGAAACATCTTCAACAAAATCATAGAGGAAAACTTCCCAAAGCTGAAAAAAGAGATGCCAATAAAAATCCAAGAGGCTTACAGAACACCAAACAGATTAGATCAGAAAAGAAACTCCTCTCGCCACATAATAATTGAAACAACAAATGTACAGAACAAAGAAAGAATATTAAAAACTGTAAGAGAAAAAGGTCAAGTCACATACAATGGCAGACCCATCAGAATTACACCTGACTTCTCCTCAGAAACTTTAAAAGCTAGAAGGGCCTGGAAAGATATACTACAAGTCCTGAGAGATCATAGGTGCCCAGCCAGACTACTTTACCCAGCAAAACTCTCTATCAACATAGATGGAGAAAACAAGATATTCCATGGCAAAATCAAATTTAAACAATATCTACCCACGAACCCAGCCCTACAGAAAATCCTAGAAGGAAAATCCCAACCCAGAGAAGAAAACTCCACCCAAGAAAACAAAGGGAATAGAAAACCCCTCAGCAACTAAACCAAAAGAGGCACAGAACCACCACCCATACCAAACTAATGGGAAATAACAACCCCATGTCACTAATATCCATCAACATCAATGGACTCAACTCCCCAATAAAAAGACACAGGTTTACAGAGTGGATCCACAAGCAAGACCCTTCCTTTTGCTGTATACAAGAGACACATCTAACTATGAAAGATAGACACTGCCTCAGAGTAAAGAGCTGGGAAAAGGTTTTCCAAGCAAATGGACCCAGGAAGCAAGCTGGAGTAGCCATCCTAATATCAAACAAAACAGACTTACAACTGAAATTAATGAAGAAAGACAAAGAAGGGCACTATATACTCATTAAAGGGAATATTCATCAAGAGGAAATCTGAATACTGAACATCTATGCCCCAAATACAAAGGCACCTACTTTCGTAAAAGAAATACTTCTAAAACTTAAAGCGCACGTCGATCACAACACATTAGTAGTGGGAGACTTCAACACCCCACTCACAACAATGGACAGATCATCAAGACAGAAGACAAACAGAGAAATATTGAGTCTAACAGAGATCATGAAACAAATGGACCAAACAGATATCTACAGAACTTTTCACCCAAACACAAAGGAATACACCTTTTTCTCAGCACCCCATGGAACCTTCTCCAAAATCGACCACATAGTTGGACACAAAGATCGTCTCAATAGATACAAGAAAATTGAAATAACACCTTGTATCTTATCAGACCACCACAGAATAAAGCTGGTCTTCAACAGCAAAAGAATCAACAGAAAGCCTACACACACATGGAAATTGAACAGCTCCTTACTGGATGACCACTGGGTCAGGGAAGAAATAAAGAAGGAAATCAAAGACTTCTTAAAATCCAACGACAATGAAGACACAACATACCCAAACCTATGGGATACATTGAAAGCTGTGCTACGAGGAAAGTTCATAGCACTAAGTGCTTTCAAAAAGAAAATTGTGACAGCTCATATTAGTGAATTAACAGCTAAGCTGGGTGAATTGGAAAAAAAAGAAACAAACACTCCCAAGAAGAGCAGAAGGCAGGAAATCATCAAACTTAGGGCTGAAATCAACAACTTTGAATCAAAAAGAACTATACAAAGAATCAATGAAACCAAGAGTTGGTTCTTTGAGAAAATCAACAAAAGACAGACCCCTAGCCAAATTAACTAAAAGGCAAAGGGAAAGAACACAAATCAACAAAATCAGAAATGAAAAGGGAGAAATAACAACAGACATTGAGGAGATCCAGAAAATATTCGGGCATTACTTTAAAAATCTATATTCCACTAAATTTGAAAACCTAAGTGAAATGGACAATTTCCTCGATAAATTCCACCCACCAAAACTAAATCAAAATCAATTAACAGCTTAAACAGCCCAATAACACCCAAGGAAATAGAAACAGTCATTAATAATCTCCCAACCAAAAAAAGCCTAGGGCCAGATGGCTTTAGCACGGAATTCTACTGGACCTTCAAAGAGGAACTAACACTATTACTTTTCAAACTCTTCCACCACATAGAAACAGAAAGAACACTGCCAAACTCATTCTATGAGGCCACTGTCATTTTGATTCCTAAACCACACAAAGACCCAACAAAGAAAGATTCAATGCAATTCCTATTGGTGGCGCACGCCTTTAATCCCAGCACTTGGGAGGCAGAGGCAGGCGGATCTTTGTGAGTTCGAGGCCAGCCTGGTCTACAAAGTGAGTCCAGGACAGCCAACAATACACAGAGAAACTCTGTCTCGAAAAAAACCAAAAAAAAAAATACCAACACAAATCTTTATAGACCTGGAAAAAGCTATTCTCAACTTCATATGGAACAACAAAAAGCCCAGAATAGCTAAACCAATCCTGTACAATGAAAAAAACATCTGGAGGTATCACCATCCCAGATTTCAAGCTGTACTACAGAGCAACAGTAATAAAAACAGCATGGTACTGGTATAGAAACAGACCAGTGGATCAATGGAATCGAATTGAAGACCCAGAAATGAACCCACACACCTATGGTCACTTAATTTTTGACAAAGAAGCCAAAACCATACAATGGAAAAAGGACAGCATCTTCAACAAATGGTGCTGTTCCAACTGGATGTCCACATGTAAAAGAATGAAATTAGACCCATACTTGTCACCTTGTAGAAAACTTAAGTCCAAGTGGGCAAAAGACACTGTCATTTGAACAAAACGGCAACCAACACACTGGGAGAAAATCTTCACCAACCCCACATCTGATAGAGGGCTAATATCTAAAATCTACAAAGAACTCAAGAAACTAAATGCCAAGAAACCAAATAATCCAATCAAAAAATGGGAGATGGAGCTAAATAGAGAATTCACAAAGGAGGAATCCCTAAGGGCTGAGAGACACCTGAAGAAATGTTCAACATCCTTAATCATCAGAGAAATGCAACTTAAGACGACCCTGAGATTCCACCTCACACCTGTTAGAATGGCTAATATAAAGAGCTCAAATGATAGAGCTTGCTGGCGAGTGTGTGGAGAAAGGGGAACCCTACTCCATTGCTGGTGGTGGGAGTGCAGGCTTGTGCAACCACTATGGAGGTCTCTCTGGCGATATCTTAGAAATCTAGGAATAACCTTGCCTCAGGACCCAGCCATACCACATCTGGGTATACACCTAAAGGACCTCTCATGGAGACATAGGGAAGTCTCCTCATCTATGTTCATAGCAGCCTTGTTTGTAATAGCTAGAAATTGGAAACAACCCAGATGTCCCTCAACTGAAGAATGGATTAAAAAACTGTGGTACATCTATACAATGGAATATTACTCAGCTATCAGAAACAATGAAATCATGCAATTTGCAACCAAATGGATGGATCTGGAGAAGCTCATCCTGATTGAGCTAACCCAGTCTCAGTAGGATGCACATGGCATCTATTCACTTATAGTAGGATTTTAGCTATATCGTACAGGATATCTGTACTACAACGAACACACCAAAAGGAACATGGACATAAACTTTTTTTTTTTTAAAGATTTATTTTATTTATTTTATGCATATGTGTGCTCTATCTGCATGTACACCTGCATTCCAGAAGAGGGCACCAGATCACATTGTGGATGGTTGTGAGCCACCATGTGGTTGCTGGGAATTGAACTCAGGACCGTTGGAAGAGCACTAGGCAGTGTTCTTAACCGCTGAGCCATCTCTCCAGCCCCCAACTTTTTTTTTTATATTTTTCTTTTTCCTTCTCCTTTTTTCTTTTTTCTTTTTCCTTTTCCCTTCTCTTTTTCCTCTCTTTTTCTGTTGATATTCTTTGTTTTTGTGGGTTTGTGTGTTTGTTGGTCTTTTTTTAGTATTCCCCCAGTAGCAAGGTGTGGCGAGCCACAAAACTGTGACGAGCCACAACCCTAAGATGGCATCTGGCTTAATGCCTGAAAGCTCAAGCTTAGCTGTAAACTAGCCTTATTTGGTAGCGGCTGCCTAGCTGGTGTGCTTCCTCCTTTTGTGAGCCTATCTTGGATCACTAGGTGGCGTGATCTGATTGGGTTTGAGTAGGCATATAAGGGCTTGAGGGAAGAGAGGAGAGAGAAGTTGAGGAGAAGCGGATGTACAAGGTTCCTGAATAAACTGCTTGAAGAAGAATCGTGGTTGTGTCTTTCCTGCTGGTCAGGGGGACGCGACAGCAAGGAGACACCTCTCACTGGCAGTACTGCCTCGTAGGCCCCCGTGAATGAAGAGGCTCTTGGCCCTCATATGACTCCTGATCTGTGGTGAGAGTCTGTTAGGCAGGGACACTCCACCCCAGAGGAACAAGACGGAAAAGTCAGGGCGTAGAGCATGGGAGGGTGGGGCTGGGAAGCGGGAAAAGAGGACAATATGATAAGGATGTAACCTGAAGCAACAAACAAATAAATTTATTAACTCAAAAAAAAAAAAGGGCAGGTGGCAGGGCTGAAACACTGTGAATGGAATAGAGGATACAGCCATTCGGCCTGGTTTTGCAGACCTCCAGGTGTCGAGAAGACATGGAGCTAAGGTAAAATATAAGAGAATTGTGGTGTTGGCCCATGCCTTTGACTTCAGCGGAGATGGGGGGAGCACTGTAGAGTTGGTGGTCTTATGTATTCTGGAGTCATACGGAGCGGGGTGGTGAGGGTGCACACTCTTGGTCCCAAAATTCAAGAAGAGTACACCCTTGGTCCCAGCACACTGGAGACAGAAACGGGCAGATCTCAGAGCTCAGGGTCAGCCTGATGCAGGGCAAACTCTAAATAGAGAAAGACTTCGATCCAGGAGTGGTGGAACACATCTTTGATCCCTTCAGATGGGAGCCACAGGTCTCTGATCCCAATAATTAGAGTTCAGAGACACACACATGGGATTTGGAGGAACCTAGGTTTGGAGGCTACTTACAAAAGGCCTTCTCGATGCAGGCAGATTGTCCTTTGGGATCTCAAATTATATGCACTGGAGCTGATTTAGCTCCAAGGTGACAGAATGATTTCTTCTTTAACCCGGATTGAAAGATAATGCTTTGTATGTTGTCAGAAGGCCAAATTTGCTTCAGGAGAAGTACTACCTAGCCCCCCCACCCCCCAAAAAAAAAGAGGGCAATTGTCCTAGGGTTGGGATTGGGGCAGGGCTCTGTTCTTATCGTTCCAGGAGAATCGAAGCGTCCATTAGGGGAGCCCGGGGACGGCTGGACAGCGGAAACCTCAGCAGAGAGCAGAATCAGGCACCAAGGAGGACGAGTGACCCAGTTGATTCTGCCTGGCAGACTTCCTCAATAGCTGTCTCCATTGGGGGCCTGCAACCACCACGGCAATCCAATGTCGCTGGGACCATTCAGCTCTACACAATGCCCCGGCAGAAACCTCAGTGAAGCCTGCAAGGTCAGCCTCTATCTACAAACCCCTTAGGTCATCTAAACAGCTGAGAACAGAAGGACTGAACATAAAAGGAGTGTACTAACATTTTTAACCATTTTTTCCATTTGGGTTCGGGCCCCAAACAGGTCTACTACGACCCAAATCAGCAGGAAGTCACTTTAAGTGAGCGACGTCCCATGCCAAGAGGGTGGGGAGGGTGTTTCTCTGCCCTTCTTTTTGGTTATTTGAAGGATAACTGAAAACTCTGATATTTAGGGGAAGAGATTACAAGCTGATAAATGGTCCTGTTTAATGGGTTTTGGAGGTTAGCCCCAGGGACTTCCTACTTTTCCTTTTCTGTATCCTTCTTCCTCTCCTATGTAGGAGTGCATAGGCTTGAGAAAAATGAGACATAGACATAGCACAGGAAGGTCCAAGAAGAAGGGGCAGATTATTGAATATGCCCTTATACCTTTGTATATTGATACAAAATTAGTAGTATATTTGGCTAAAGTGGTATTGACCATTGTTTATTGTGCAAAAATACGATTGTATTGGATTACATCGGTATTGATCTTTGTATATTGATACAAAATTAAGATTATATTTGGCCACAATGGTATTGACCCTTGTTTATGGACGTAATATTAAGATTGTATTGGGCTACATAAGCATTGATCTTTGTATATTGATACATAATTAAGAGTATATTTAAGCACAATTGAATAGATCTTTGTATATTGATACAAAATTAAAGGTAACGCTTCCTAATGCTATCATACCTAGAGATACTTAAAAATAAATTGTGAAGCTCTGGCCTCTTGATACCAACTGTCTAAAACTGTCTAGGATAGTTAAGTAAAACAAACTCCTAGTCATGCAAACATGTCACTTTGTTAGCTACTATGACAGTCTATCACAGATATTCTCTAAACTACCCAGTAATCAAGTTGCTAAGAGACAAGCAACATTTGCTTATCTAAATACAAGAGATGGATAGGGCATCTTCAAAAACCCCAAGAGATCTGCAGAATATGGCATTCAGAGATGTTATCTTAAATTAAAGATTTTCTTTTTTTTTGATATCGAGACATATCAGCTCCTGACAGCACCCCCTATTCTACTCCAAGTAGAAGATAAGCATCGAAGAATCTCCAGTGTGAGATGGTTGAATTAGTGGCAAGCCTATCTCTTGGCATGAAAAAACCCCTTGCTCCAACTGCAGACAGACTGCTGTCCAAAAAGGACAAAACTTGGTAGCAGGGAAGTCAACAGCCTAGCTCTGCCAAGACAGGGTAGGCAAGTCCTTCATAATCCCTGCTCTACAACAAATGTCTGTCAGAGAAACAGGACCCAAAGGCTGAAGACTGGTGCAGGAATGTATGGAGAGAAAATGGGAACTGTCCAGGCAGTCACTGGTATGTCATTTCTTAGTTTTGGAAGCTGCAGGCCCTGAACTTCCTATATAAGCAGATATATTTATCCCTCTCAGGTCTCTGAGGTGGATGAATATTAGACAGCTAGAGTCTCATAGTTAAATTTTGAGTTGTTTAGGAATCAAGAGGGTGTTATAGATCTAAGAAGATACTCTTAAAATTGTGTTGCAAGTTAGTATGAATGTTGAGTCAGATATAGACCTTTAAACTCATGGAGATGGTTAGATAGTAGAATGTTAAAGTCAGGGGCCAAATATGTATAATCTGGACATTGGGAAGGTATACTGGGCCATTTAACTCTCATAAATGTGGCATATTTATATCTGTTGTTTTGTATAGTATTTACTGTTATAAGAGAAGGAACCATCTGTTGGACTAAAAGGGGAAACTGCTGGGGGGAAGAGGGTGGAAGGGCAGGATAGGAAGGGGGAATAGGGAGGGGTTTGTGACTGAGATGTAACTTGAAGAAAAAAAATAAATTATTTAAAATAAAGAAGATGGAAAGATCTCCCATGCTCATGGATAGGTAAGATCAACATAATAAAAATGGCCATCTTGCCAAAAGCAATATACAGATTCAATGCAATTCCTATCAAAATATCAACACAATTCTTTATAGACCTGGAAATAGCAATTCTTAACTTCATATGGAATAACAAAATACCCAGAATAGCTAAATCAATCCTGTACAATAAAAAAACATCTGGAGGCATCACCATCCCAGATTTCAAGCTGTACTACAGAACAATAGTAATAAAAACAGCATGGTACTGGTATAGAAACAGACCAGTGGATCAATGGAATCCAACTGAAGACCCAGAAATGAACCCACACACCTATGGTCACTTAATTTTTGACAAAGAATCCAAAACCATACAATGGAAAAAGGACAGCATCTTCAACAAATGGTGCTGTTCCAACTGGATGTCCACATGTAAAAGAATGAAATTAGACCCATACTTGTCATCTTGTAGAAAACTTAAGTCCAAGTGGGTCAAAGACCTTAACAAACGGCCGGACACACTAAATCTATTAGAAGAGAAAGTGGGGAAAACCCTCAAACTCATCAGCACAGGTGAAAACTTCCTGAACAGAACACCAACAGATCAGGATCTAAGACCAACAATCAATAAATGGGACCTCATGAAACTGAAAAGCGTCTGTAAGGCAAAAGACACTGTAATTTGAACAAAACGGCAACCTACAGATTGGGAAAAAAATCTTCACCAACCCCACATCTGATAGAGAGCTAATATCCAAAATTTACAAAGAGCTCAAGAAATTAAATGCAAAGAAACCAAATAGTCCAATCAAAAAATGGGGAACAGAGCTAAAGAGAGAATTCACAAAGGAAGAATCCCTAATGGCTGAGAGATACTTGAAGAAATGCTCAGCATCCTAAATCATCAGAGAAATGCAACTCAAGACCACTCTGAGATTCCATCTCACACCTGTCAGAATGGCTAAGATCAAAAGATCAAATGACAGCACATGCTGGCGAGGTTGTGGAGAAAGGGGAACACTCTTCCATTGCTGGTGGGAGTGCGAGCTTGTACAACCACTATGGAAATCAGTCTGGTGATATCTTAGAAAACTTGGAATAGCTCTACCTCAAGACCCAGCCATATCACTTCTGGGTATACATCCAAATGATTCCTCACCAAATTACAAGGAAATTTCCTCATCTATGTTCATAGCAACCTTATTTGTAATAGCTAGAAACTGGAAACAACCCAGATGTCCCTCAACCGAGGAATGGATTAAAAAGCTGTGGTACATCTACACAATGAAATACTACTCAGCCATCAGAAACAATGGAATCCTGCAATTTGCAGCCAAATGGATGGAACTAGAGAAGCTCATCCTGAGGTAGCTAACCCAGACTCAGAATGATGCACATGGCATCTATTCACTTATAATCGGATTTTAGCTATATAGTACAGGATAACTATACTACAACCAATGCACCAAAGGGAATATGAACTTAGATTTTTTTCCTGACAATGAGACACTTTGCCCTAGTGGTTTTGCCTTTTAGACCCCCAGTGTCTGAGGAGGCTCTTGGCCCTCATATGACTGCTGAACTGGGGTGGGGGACTGTTATGTAGGGACACTCCACTCCAGAGGTGTGGGAAGGGTTAGCGGGTAGAGGGTGGGAGGCTAGGACTGGGAGGGGTGAAAAGAGGACACTATGTTGGAGATATAACCTGCAGTAATAAATAAATATTAAAAAAGAAGATCATTCCACCTGACCTGGAACATGAGCATAGCATGGAGAATACCAATCCAAAGGGATGTATGTATATATGGGATCATATTTGGATAATAGAATTATGAGCTAGCTTAGATGAGCTAGGATTGCACAGTTCAGGCCAAGGCTTATTAAAATCCATCTGGTATCTGTGTGTATTCATTTATGATGGCGGGTTAAGGATTAACACTGCCTACCAATTAACTATAATGTAAATGCTATCAAATAATTTAATTAGCCATTTTTTGAACAGACTTCTGAAATTGTTCACAGCCCACTCCCACTGACAGTATTTCATGAATTTCAGCAAAAAGAATCTTTCAAAGTGCTCTCTTTCTACTTCTACATTTAACATGTGTTGGGTGCTTCAAAAATGTCTAGATGATGCCCACTATGGATACAGCAGATTTTAATAAACTTGCACACCTTTAACAATCATAATGTCTACTCGAGAGGCTGAGGCAGGTGGATCTCTGTGAGTTCTAGGCCAACCTGGTATAGAAAGTGAGTCCAGGACAGCCAAGGATACACAGAGAAAACCTGTCTCGGAAAAAAAAAAGCAATCATATTGTCTCTGAAATATGAGCATTCTGTTCTAGATCACTTCTATTCTCTACCAAACCAGTGGACTATGATGCTCAAAAATAGCTATTTTAACACAAAGTACAGAAAATGTATTAGTTTACTATTTTTTCATAATATGATGACAACCTCTTTGACATCTAGAGAGATGAGATCTTGTAAACAAGGACTTCTTTGTCCTTTATACACCTCTATACACAACAGAGTAAAAGGAGGTGGGGTGAGGGCACCCTTTCTCTTTCTCACTGTGAGTAACAGGCCTTAGTGCTCTGAATTACCTACTCCTAGAACCAGGGCCCAAACACAAAGATAATGATGTAGGGTTAGAAGATCCATCCCAAACAATATTTCTATAAACTTTAACAAGAAGGGGTTTTCATGATGTGTTATGTTTTTATTACATTGGTTTATTTTGTGTTATGGCAGTGTGTGAGAGTCAGGGGAATGGTTGCTGAAGTCAGCACTCTACTTTCACTGTAAGTCCCAGGGATTGAACTCAGGTCTTCTTGCTTGGTAGCAAGGACCCTTACCAACTAAGCATATAATATAATATAATTAATATAATATAATATAATGTAATATAATATAATATAATATAATATAATATATATAATGTAATGTAACGTAACGTAACGTAACATAACATAACATAACATAATATAATATATATTGTCTAAAGGAGGTGTTTATGGGTTGGAATGAGAGAGAATCTAAGACTGGGAAGAGTAGAGTTGAGCTTTGGAAGGTGAGATCTGGTAACTCTGGAGCTGAGGAAATTGAGGATTGAGGCAATTCAGATTGGGAAGGACTGCTGCCAAAGAGGAGGTCATCTACATACAGAAGCAGGCCTGAGGGAAAATGGGAGGGCAGACCAGGTCTATAGCATGAGCTGGCCAAGAAGGTGGGTGCTGTCTCTGAATCCCTGGGGAAGGATAGTCCAGGTCAGCTGTTGGGATTGTTGAGTATTAGGGTCTGTCCAAGTGAAGGCAAAGAGATGTTATTGAATGAACATCTAGAGGTATTCAGAAAAAAGCATCTTTACAATCTAGGACTGAGAAGTAACTATTGTTGCTGGGGATGGTGGACAGGATGGCATAAGGACTGGGTTCCACAGGATGGAGAGAGGCAATAGCAGCATTTATGAAGTGAAAGCCTTATGTGGGCATTATAGGGTGAAGAAGTAGGGCATAGAAATATTGGAGAGTGAGAGAGTGTGCAAACAGAGCCTGAGGAAAGGAAGAGGAGGAATGCAGGTGTGTCCTGCTAGCTGTTGCTGGGGTAAAAGGCAAAATTCACACCAATTTTGGAGGGAACACTCTTTCCTAGTAATGGACTAATTCATGAAGGTATAAGGAGTGGGAAAAAGAAAAGCCCTTGAGGGGCTGAAGAGATGGCTCAGCAGTTAAGAGCACTGGCTGTTCTTCCAAAGAACCGCAGTTCAAATCCCAGCACCCACATGGCAGTTCACAGCTGTCTGTAATTGCTGGGCATTTGTTGTGCACACCTTTAATCTCAGCACTCAGGAGGCAGAGGCAGGTGGATCTCTGTGAGTTCAAGGCCAACCTGGTCCTACAAAGTGAGTCCAGGACAGCCAGGGCAACACAGAGAAACCCAGTCTCAGAAAAAAAAAAAAAAAAAGAACAAGAAAAACAGAAGCCTTTGAAGGAACAAGTTAAGGGAGGAGTCTGGCAGAGTCTGGAGGACTGGCCAGATACTCCAACTCTGGATGAGGGAGAGGTTTTATTGGACCAGAATTCTGTCAGGACTGAAAAAGTGATCTCAGTATTTAGGAGCAACATGATGAGGCAATCTGACACTGTGGTTCTGGGCTCTGCTTCTCTTGGGGTTTCCGGGGGCCACTGAACCAGAAGAGATGAAGCATAGTCTGAAACAGGCAGGTCCTGTAGGATCCATGTCTGACTGGGAATGCTAGTAGGAAAAAGCCTTCTCCAACAATCCTAGGGTTACAACTCTTTTAGAGGATATTAAAACAGCTCTCACTGGGTGTGGTAGTGCACACCTTTAATCCAGCACTTGGGAGGCAGAGGCAGGTGAATCTCTGTGAGTTCAAGGGCAGCCTAGTCTACAGAGTGAGTTCCAGGATAGTCAGGACTACACAGAGAAATCATGTCTCAACAAAACAAAACAAACAAACAACCCCCCAAACCAGCTCTCTTAGATGGTATTTAGTGAGATAGTTTATGTGTGTTTATTCCAGGATGAACATTGGGAAGTGGGAAGGGATCTCCAAGGTGGGTTTACCTTATTGGCTGGAACTTAAAGTATTGGGGTACCTCATCTACATGGAGAGGCATTCCAGATCCTAGGGTATGTGACTACCTAGAGAACTGCAGGAGTGGGAGCTCACAGGGCTATGTGCCTCGCTCGGGGCATGCAGGTATGGAACACGGAAGGTAGCAGTCCTTACTCCTTCCTGTCTCAAGATTTGAGATTTTTGGTCTCAGACTGAGATTTCCAGGGTTTGGACACATCTCTGACCTCTCTCTAGCTCTATGCCTATGTCCTGGGTCACCCAACCTACCTGCTCCACATGACACAGGAAGCGAGACCCTAGGATTGTGGAGAGTAATCAGCCACCCAGACCGGCCTCATATGTAGGGAGTCAGATTAATTTAGATTTAGTAAATATCTGATACAGTCTCTTAATTCGGAGCATGAATTTCAACTTGGCTGTGAGCGATTTAGCTTATCAGTTTGCGGAAAAACAAGGATGAAGTCAGGTGAAAACAGGAAACAAACAGGAGACTTAATGGACTGAAAAACAAGGTTGAAGCCAGGAAAAACAGGAAAGACTTAATGGACTAAGAAACAAAGTATTTGATCTGGCATTGTTTTCAGCTGCTAAGTGGGCAGAGCCCAAGTTAAGCTGAAACAGAGTTCCTCCTATTTAAGGACAGTGCATGGAGCCCCATCAAAGAGAGGCCCCCGATGCTAGAGAGCTCCGAGAGTCCTGCTGAAAAAAGGACTGGCCATCAGTCGATGGCCAGATCTCCCTGAGGCAGAAAGAAGCTGGTGAGCAGAGAAAGCCTCAGCAAGACAACAAAAGGCCAAGGACTAAACCCTGTGGCTCAACTTTTGCCTAGAGGGGTTTGACCTCTCCGAACAGTGGTCTAAAGAAAACTGTGGCTGGCTTTAAGGACTGAGGCAGAGCGGCAGAGTTGCTGATAGGAAAGAAATAAGTTGGCTTACAGACGGCTGGGGTCTCCCAGAGAGAAGAAAGCATCAAGCCTTATTTAAGGTGAGACTGCAATTTACCCTGATGGATCTACATCTGAGATATTACAGAAAAAAGAACTACTAAATTTGTTTAAGGGTCTACAGCAGAGACTGTGTTCCTGACAACTGAGGACCTGCCCCCAGAGACTGTATCCTTCTAAAAGGTTAGGAAAATAATTATCAATAGGTTTAGTGGTTAGGTTAAAAGGGTTGTAGGAATTTGTAGGGTTAATAGTTAAGAAATTGTTGGTATTTGTTATAAGTGAATATTGTTAATAAATAAATACTTAATAATAATTAAAAAGTTTGGTAGCACCCATAACTGATTTTTTTCTTTTTTCTTCATTTCATTTTCTTTCTTTTCATTTTTTTTTTTTGAGATAGTATTTCTTTGTGTATCTTTGACTGTCCTGGACTCACTTTGTAGACCAGGCTGGCCTCGAACCCACAGAGATCCGCCGGCCTCTGCCTCCAGAGTGTGTGGCCTGTGCCACCACACCCAGCCCCATAAGTGGGTTTTTAAAGAAACCAAAATTCTCACTATCCTTTCTCCCAGACATGTCTTCATAACTGGGGAGGAGGTTATTAAAAAGGATCAAAAAGAGGTCATGGAAATTGAGGTCTAGGATTGGGGTAGGTATTGGAATTGTTCGATGAAGATGGTGGTGTAAGACTGTAAAAATTAATGAATACATGGCCTTCTCCTCTGTGGTGAGACCCTGACCTCATTTTTTTCTGGAAACATTCCACAGAACTCAGTCCTTGAAAATATCAAAGCTTGCATAGCTGGCTGGTTTGTTTCAACTCCCCTCTGATCCCTCATTTTTACTCCCCACTTGTGGTCACCACCAAACTTAACATACTCTTTGTTCCTTAATCCCCACCTGTGGCTATCGCCTGGCAGGCTAAAAAAGGCTACTCCTTGGTGCCCCCACCTTTTTGTAGCCGCTTGTGTATTTAAAGGGCCCAAGAACCGTTTTACAGGGTTCACTCTTCTACGGAGGTAGTGGAACCCTGGCGTGTCAGCTTAAATAAGCCTCTTGTCTATTACAGCGAATCTGGGACTTTGGTGGTCTCTGGGCGTCAGGCCTTCGGGGAGCCCCCTAGGGTTCAACAGTGGTATCTGAGTTAAAGGAACCCAGATGTTTTTCAACCTGGGCAAGTTCACTAAGACAGAAAGAAACACAGTCTCGAGTAGGGCCATCCATACCCGCTACTTCCCTTAGGGGCAGGACTGAGCAGGGGCTAATGGCAGTTTATCACAAGAGCAAGTGTGGGGAGGACTGAAGGAGCAGAGGCTGGCATCAGATTCTGAGGGAGAGCCAGATTGAGAGGAGAGGTGGAGGACGAGGAGTCAGGATCTGAGGGTGTGAAGATCGACTTCCACTGTTCGGGTGAAGTACAGATGGAAGAGAGGAGAGAGTGGCAGATTTGGGGAGGGTGAAGAGAAGGAAGATGGTAGTACAGATGGAGGAGAGGAGAGAGTGGCAGATTTGGGGAGGGTGAAGAGAAGGAAGATGGTGAGGAGGACACAGACAGGGAGGATGTTCATCAGTCCGATCAAAGGATGGGCTTTCAGTTTCAGGCCAGAAGAATCTGGAGGTGAGCTGGAAGACTTAAGGGCAAGGAGGACATGAGAAGGTGAACAAGAAGTACATAAAGAAGGCTCAGAGAAAAGAGCAGAGAAAGAAACATAAGGGATCTCTTCATTTTTCTGTATGGACATAAAAGTTGTAAACATCCTGTAAAATGTTAGGAACAAGGGAGACCATTAGGTGGCCATTTTGACTGGTTATCTAGTGGGTATTGAGGCCAAGATTGAGTACTGAAATGAATGATCCTAGGAAGTCTAAGGTGTGTAGTGAACACGTCAGTCAGTCGGGATGGAGGGAGAGGAGTCTATCACTAATGGTGGCTTGTGAGCCAAAGTCAAGAACCAAAGGTATCTTCTGTGATTCAAATGGCTGAGAAGCCTCTGTGAGGGAGGTGTCCTCACCCATGCTCTGTCACAGAGAGGGGGACACAATGGTCCGAGGATTAGTCCAGTACCTGTGGACAGGATTTTTGGATGGTTAGGGACAGACACTGGATTCCAGATTCTGACAGAGTAGCCACCAAAAGTGAAAGGAAAACTGCCAACCAAGCCAAACTGAACCGAATGTGCCTAGCAGCTCTCCAAGGGAATCATTAGAACCAATGAAGGTCCTGGTGGGATGCAGTTTCTGCAATCCCACTGGACAGAGTAGGGATGCCAGACTCCTGGTGATTTGGTGACAGTTTAGGGCATCGAGGGTAAGGGACTTACCAATCAAGTCACTGTTAGATGAGAAGATGGGGCAACAGGACTAGAAATGTAGGAAAAAAGTTGGAAGGGTTCCTATCCAATCCAAGTCAGGACTTCAAAATGAAGGGACAATTGGAACTGCAGAGTGCTCCCCTCTGGACTCTGATTGGGCACAGACCACAACCAAACACTAATTTCCAAGCACAAACAAAACACAGAGATACTTTAATTAAGCAAGGGAGAGACAAGGTGGCTGAATTAGAATAGGCAGAAACAGCATCCAATAGCTTTGCAAGAGTTAATTTAAGAGAAAAAAAAGGAGGAAGTCTGTGTTAGAATGAGCTAGGATTTGTTGGTAAGTTCTGATTGAGTATTTTAATAAGTTAGTCAAAATAATGAATTTTTATTGTTGGACCTTGGTGTTTTGTCTCAGGAATGAGTCAGTTGCCAACTAAAGGAAGAGACATATTCCTTTAATAGTCATTCTATTAATAGACTTGGGAGGCTAGCTTTAGGAAAGTAACAGTTTTTAGTAAGGAAGGAGAAAAGGAATAAAAGGGTAAAACTTGTCTGCCATATTTGCCATGCTCGGGCCTAATATAGTCCTTCACTCACTATATAACCCTAGCTGTCCTGGAACTCACTTATGTAGACCAGGCTTGTCTCAAACTCATAGAGATCCACCTGCCTCAACACATCTGCAGTGCTCCCCCCCCACCGCCATTTTAAAAATGTCTGTAATGTTCTCGTACCTCAAGGCACCATCATGCAGCCTCTAGAATGATGCATGGTCCTTCAAAATGTTCTCCAACTTCCAACCTCCATGACAAGATGATCATAAATCCCTACCCCCTTTTTTTCTTTTTTGGTTTTTTGAGACAAAGTTTCTTTGTATAATAGCCTTTTCTGTCCTGGACTTGCTTTATAGACAAGGCTGGTCTCAAACTCACAGAGATTCACTTGCCTCTGCTTCCCCATTGCTGGGATTAAAAGTGTGCAGCACCATGCATGCCTGGCCATAAATCCCTCTTTCTTAATAAAGTTCATTTTCTAAAAGGCATGTTTAAAGATCTCAGATATGGGGTTCAAAGGGGACACTGAGATGATTGATGGTAATAAGGAGTTTATTAGAAGAGTTATCACTATGCAAGGCAGTATAGGAGTCACATAGCACCATGACAATCAGACAGGAAAGGAGGTCATAAATAAACAACAAGATGGCACACTTGGAATGTCTTCATTCAGGGCAAAAGACTTGGTAGACTTTCTCCATCCCTAGGTAGCACACTTTCTGGCTGCCCACACACAGAGGGAGGAAAGGAGAGAGTGAGAGAGAGAGAGAGAGAGAGAGAGAGAGAGAGAGAGAGAGAGACTCAGTATGTCTAAAAAGTAGTCTCTTGAGCAGGGCTGGGGGTTTTCAAGGTCCTTAAGGGCCTTCTTCCTATAATTCAGGGGTTGGTCAGTTTGGATGATAATGGAAAAGCTTATGGCCTGCAACTTTGGTAAACATGTCCTGGCCTAACCCTGAACATGTTGGACCTTTGGATCTGCAGGGCTCCTTACTGGTGGCAGAACAGGTCTGCCATGTGTTATAATGAGAGGACCTGACTTACTCCATTTTAGATGAAGCCTGCACCTTAGGTCCTTACCTAGTACAAACCAATAGGGAAGATTACCTAACCCACCCTGGAATTGCAACCAATCAACAGTTGCCCTGACATCTGGTCAGAGGCTAAAGTTAGTGGGGAGAAAAAAGGTCCCTATAAGGTTATCCTTCCTCCTTCAAGATTAGGACCATTCAAAATTATACAAGTACTTCTCACTATGGACACCTGTCAGCCCAAACGAGGGTCATGTAACCACAACTAGAATTCCCCTAAGTGCCTTAAAAGGAGCCTTCGAGATTCTCTCAGGGAGGATGCCATTTTGGATGAATGGCATTTTGTATGAACACCCAGCATGCTGGTTGTTTCTGCAGAATAAACACTCATTTTTTTTTTGCAAAATGAAGGGCCCTGGAGGGACCCCTATTTGAGACCCCAAGGGACCCTGAGGCCCCATACAGGCTTACATTATGGGCCAGGCCTAACTTATGGACCAGGCCTGAGGTTCCCATTCTCAGAAATGGGCTCAACAGTTGCTGGAAAAACAGCAGAAAATAGGCAGCCAATCAGAGACAGCTTAACCATCTGGATTAAGAAAGATAAGGTCATTTAGAGTTACTTAACTGCTAACTGCAGGTTTGAAAATCCTCCCAGTCTTATGATCAACTCGTGATTATTGACTAACTACGCCAAAGGTTGCCTGAACTTTTCAGTTTGAATGCTCCAATTATGTTGAAGATTACCTAACCCACCCTGGAATTCCCCTGAAAGCCTTTTTAAAAAGCCTTGGAGCTCATCTTGGGGTCACCATTTTGCCTAAATGGTGATCCATGCATGCTGGAAATCTGCAGAAAGTAAACATTCATTGCTATTGCATGCTATCTGAGTTTGGGTGTCTTCTTCGGACATACTGGGCCTAACAATACTATTTGAGTCTGGGGTCTTACTTCAGTGATCTTGCTAGGCAACTGGGTGGTACACCATAGCAGTCTGGTGCCATGGTGTATTCTCAGAGGAATCATGCCACACAACAGGTCTGGTATATTAAGGGAAGGTTTATTAACAGTTAAGGGGATTAAGGGAGTTAAGGGCAGGGAACAGGGTAGGGGAATAGAGACATGAGGGAAGTTAGAATGGGGGAAGAGAGAGAGAGAAAGAGAGAGAGAGAGAGTCATGAGGGCAGAGGGAGAGAAACCAAGAGAGAGAAATTAGGAAAGAAACCAAGAGAAGTGGGCCAGGGCTTTTATCCTGCCACACCTGGAGCACAAGTCCGAAGATGATGATGTAAGCAATTAGGACCCCATAGGACCCTTGAAGTCAGGCTAGGTAGAAATGCCTGTAGGGTTACACCATGTGTTTGTCTTAGACTGCTGGGCCTTGGGTGAGGAGGGTAAAGAAGCAGCTGGAAGTTTGCAAACTTTTTTCTTAAAAAAAAAAAAAAATCAGCCGGGCGGTGGTGGCGCACGCCTTTAATCCCAGCACTTGGGAGGCAGAGGCAGGCGGATCTTTGTGAGTTCGAGGCCAGCCTGGTCTACAAAGTGAGTCCAGGACAGCCAAGGATACACAGAGAAACCCTGTCTCGAAAAAACAAAAAAAAAAAAAAAAAATCTATTTGTGCTACCTCTCCCTATCTGTCTGCCTATCAGGGATCCAACTCCTGGTCCAGCAAGCCCACTCTTCTTTGTCTAAATTAATGAATCTAAAGTGGGGGAGGGAAACAAAACCATAGCTCTCATATTAAAGGAAATAAGAGTTAACGTTCTGTCTGGTTCTTGAGACCCCAAAGACCACCCAGGAGCCAACTCCAATGTAAATACATGAGGGTTGTTTATTCAAGCTCAGAGCTTGGACTCTCAATACTCACTGATAGAGCAGTTTAAGTTGAGAGCCCCAAATTCCAAAAATACAAGGTTTATATAGGGGCTTAGACAAGGACACAGATTTTCTATCATATGATTGGATGACATTTGGGTAACTAGTCATGTCCATTGCTGATTGGCTCGTTGTTACTGACTAACCAGCTGGGATCAGCTTGACCATCAGAAAGTTTGTTTATGCAGAGAAAGGTGGATCTCTAGGAGTTTGAGGCTAGTCTGTTCTTCAGAGTGAATCCAGGACAGCCAGGGATACACAGAGAAACCCTGTCTTGAAAAAGAAACAAACAAGCCAGTCATAGACGCGCACACCTTTAATCCCAGCACTCAGGAGGCAGAGGCAGGCAGATCCCTGTGAGTTTGAGGCCAGCCTGGTCTACAAAGTGAGTCCAGGGCTCTGTTACATAGAGAAACCCTATCTCCAAACCCCTTCCTCCAAAAAAGTAAAACAAACAAATAAAAAACAACAACAAAAAAAAAACCAAGAAAGAGATTAAATACTTTAAAAAATGAATGAACCTGCTTTCTGAGGAGACCTGCCAGCTCTTGTTCTGCCTGGTTCTCGAGACCCCAAAGACCACCTAGGAGCCAACTCCAATGTAAATACATGAGGGTTGTTTATTCAAGCTCAGAGCTTGGACTCTCAACACTCACTGACACACAGTTTGAGTTGAGAGCCCCCAGACCCAAAGGTATGGAGTTTATATAGAGACTCAGACAAAGAAGCAGGTTCTTTACCATATGATTGGATGACATTTGGGTAGCTAGTCATGTCAATTTATGATTGGCTTGTTGTTACTGACTAACCTGCTACGGTCAGCCTGACCATCAGAAACTTTGTTTAGAATTTTTGGGTGTTTTCTCAGACTGAGCTGTCTGGTGATAATGAGGGAACACTGTAGGGAGTTAGATTAATTTAGATTTAGTAAATATCTGATACAGTCTCCTAATTCGGGGCATAAAGATCAACTTGGCTGTGACCAATTAGCTTATCAGCTTGTGGAAAAACAAGAATGAAGTCAGGTGAAAACAGGAAACAAACAGGAGACTTAATGGACTGAAAAACAAGGTTGAAGCCAGGAAAAACAGGAAAGACTTAATGGACTAAGAAACAAAGTATTTGGCCTGGCATTGTTTTCAGCTGCTAAGTGGGCAGAGCTCAAATTAAGCTGAAACAGGTGAAAAAAGGAGAGATCCTATTTAAGGATGGAGCCAGATGCCCCCCATGCTAGAGAGCTCAGAGAGTCCTGCTGGAGAAAGTGCTGTTGAACTGATGGTGGGATTTCCCTGAGGCAGAAAGAAGCTGGTGAGCAAAGAAAGCATCAGCAAGAGAGTAAAAGGCCAAGGACTAAACCCTGTGGCTCATCTTTTGCCTAGAGGGGTTTGATCTGTCCAAACTGTGGCCGGCTTTAAGGACTGAGCAGAGATGCTGATGGCGGTCTCCCAGAGAGAAGAAAGCATCAAGCCTTATTTAAGATGAGACTGCGATAACCAATTTACCCTGATGAACCTGCATCTGAGACATTCCAGAAAAAGGACTGCTAAGTGTGTTAAGGGTCTACCACAGAGACTTTGTTCCTGATGACTGAGGACCTGCCCCAGAGACTGTATCCTTCTAAAGGTTTAGGAAAATAATTATCAATAGGTTTAGTGGTTACGTTAAAGGGGTTGTAGGAATTTGTAGGGCTAATAGTTAAGAAATTGTTGGTATTTGTTATAAGTGAATATTGTTAGTAAATAAATAATAATAATTAAAAAGTTTGGAAATAGAACACCCCTGGAATACAAGGCTGGGTACATTTTGTTGTTGTTGTGGAACTGGAGGTCAGCTCTGAATCAAACTTAGTACAAAATGGAATCTTTTTTCAAGATGGATTCAGTAAGTCTCCACATTTCCCCCTTTCTCTAGGTCATAGAGAGACCCAATCATGGGTCTTTAAACATGTCAGTGGTCTGTCCCTGTTTAAAGTTCAAAGGACTATAAGCAGTAATCATATAAGGGGCATAAAGCATAACCAGGAGAAACAGAACCAAGGACCCAAGTAGTATATCAGTTGGCAAATAGAAATCCATTTGGACAATACATTAGAAAATACATCAATGTAATCCACCACATAAACAAGCTGAAAGAAAAGAACCACATGATCATCTCATTGGTTGCTGAAAAAGCTTTTGACAAAATCCAGCACCCCTTCATGTTAAAAGTCTTGGAGAGATCAGGCATAGAAGAACCATACTTAAAATAATAAAGTTAATTTACAACAAGCCAATAGCCAACATCAAACTAAATGGAGAGAAACTTAAAGCACTTCCTCTAAAATCAGGGACAAGGCAAGGCTGACAACACTCTCTGTATCTCTTCAATATAGTACTTGAAGTTTTAGCTAGAGGAATAAGACAACTAAAGGATATCAAGGGGATACAAATTGGAATGGAAGAAGTCAAAGTATCCTTATTTGCAGATGATATGATAGCATACATAAGTGACCCCAAAAATTCCACCAGAGAACTCCTACAGCTGATAAACTTCTTCAGCAAGGTGGCTGGATACAAAAACAATTCAAAAAATCAGTAGCCCTTCTTTATAAAAAAGCTAAATGGGCTGAGAAAGTAACCCTTCACAATAGCCACAAATAATATAAAATACCTGGGGGTAATTCTAACCCAGCAAGTGAAAGTCCTGTCTGGTAAGAACTTCAAGTCCCTGAAGAAAGAAATTGAAGAAGATATCAGAAGAAGGAAAGATCTCCCTTGCTCATGGATAGGTAGGATCAACATAATAAAAATGGCCATCTTACCAAAGGCAATATACAGATTCAATGCAGTTCCTATCCAAATACCAACTCAATTCTTTACAGACCTGGAAAAAATTCTCACCTTCATATGGAATAGCAAAAAAAACCCAGAATAGCTAAATCAATCATGTACAGAACATCTGGAGGTATCACCATCCCGGATTTCAAGCTGTACTACAGGGCAATAGTAATAAAAAAAACATCATGGTACTGGTATAGAAACAGACCTGTTGACAAATGGAATCGAATTGAAGACCCAGAAATAAACCCACACTCCTATGGACACTTAATTTTTGACAAAGAATCCAAAACCATACAATGGAAATAGGGAAGCATCTTCAATAAATGGTGCTGGTCTAACTGGATGTCAACATGTAGAAGAATGCAAATAGATCCATACTTATCACCCTGAATAAAACTTAAGTCTAAGTGGATCAAAGACCTCAACATAAACCCGTACACACTAACAGTAATAGAAGAGAAAGTGGGGAGAAGCCTGGAACTCATTGGCACTGGTAACAACTTCCTGAAAAGAACACCAACAGCTCAGGTGCTAAAACAAACAATCAATAAATGGGCCCTTTTGAAACTGAAAATTTTCTGTAAGGCAAAGGACACTGTCCTTAGAACAAAATGGCAGCATACAGACCGGGAAAGGATCTTCACCAACCCAACATCCGACAGAGGGCTAATATCCAAAATATATAAAGAACTGAAGAAATTAAACACCAAAAAAAATCAAATAACCCCATCAAAAAAATGGGGTAAAGAGCTAAACTGAGAATTCACAGAAGAGGAATCTCTAAAGGTTGAGAGGCACTTGCAGAAATGTTCAACATCTTTGGTCATCAGGGAAATGCAACTTAAAACAACTCTGAGATTTCATCTCACACCCATCAGAATGTCTAAGATCAAAAACTCAAAATGATAGCACATGCTGGAGAGGATGTGGAGAAAGAAGAACACCTTCCCATTGCTGGTGGGAGTGCAAACTTGTACAACCACTTTGGAAATCAATCTGGAGATATCTTAGAAAATTCAGAATAGTTCTACCTCAAGACCCACCCATACCCCTCTTGGGCATATATCCAAAAGATGCAAAATGAAACCACAAGGATATTGCCTCAACACTCTTCATAGCAGCTTTATTTGTAATAGCCAGAAACTGGACTCAACCCAGATGTCCTTCAATTGAAGAATGGATAAAAAAAAAAAAACTGTGCTACATTTATACAATGGAATACTATACAGCTATCAGAAATGAGGAAATCATGCAATTTGAAACCAAATGGATGGATCTAGAAAAGCTCATCCTAAGTGAGCTCAGTCCCAGAAAGATAAAAATGGTATGTACTCTCTTATAAATGGATATAAACCATACATCACAGGATAACCATCCTACAATCCACAGACCCACATAGATAGGAACCTAGCATATCTATCCTAGGAAAAATTTTACCCAGCAGTGAGTCATAGAATCTGCTGCAGGTTAGGGGAACACCTTACCCTAGATGGTGTGCCATATCAAGCCTCAGTACAAGTTGAAGCTCTTGGCCCTAAAATGACTGAAGAACTGACAGAGTATGATAAGTGAGGGCCCTCCTCATCTGAGAAGAAGGAGACTACCAATTAGAGGAGGGAAAAAGAGAGGGAGGGAGGGGCCAGGAGTGGAGGAGGGAGGAAACTATGTTCTAGAAATAACTTGAGAAAACAGAATACTTTTTTTTTTTTTAGAAAAGAGTTAATAAACTTAAAAAATATAATAAAAATATAAGATAAAACTTTCAAACTATAATTTATCAAAGGTATACTTGCCTTACTGGCATGAAAGGAAAAATGGCCTTAATTTCAGATTGAAATGTTAGACTGCAGGTTGCCACATAGCTTACACAAACTTGATAGCAGCTTAAAAGTTTTTTTTTTTTTGTGTGTGTGTGTGTAGATATAAAGAATATTTTAATGGTTTGGAATTAAAAAACAGGTAAGAGTTTTAAAATGCTGTAAAGAAATTAAAGGTTACTACAGTTCAGCCTGGTTTTCTAAACCTCCAAGAATTGAAAACATTTGGAACTAAGGTAAAATAAATGAAAAGCGTGGTGTTAGCCCATGCCTTTAACTCCAGCAGAGACAGGAGGATCACTATAGAGTTAGTTGTCTTATAAATTCTAGAGTTACAAGGAACAGGGTGGTGATGGTGCACACCCTTAATCTCATTTCAGAGGGATAAACCCTTTATCCCAACACACTATAGACAGAAGCCTGCAGATCTCAGAGTTCAAGGCCAGCCAGACACAAAGCAAGCTCTAAATAGAGACAAACTGGATTCTTGGGGTGGTGGTGCATATGTTTAATCCCATCAGTTGTGAAGCACATGCATTTGATCCCCATAATTAGAATGCAGAGACAGGCACATAAGATTTGAAAGGATTTACGTTTGAAAGCTACTCACAAAAGTCATGCTGAAATTCAAAGCGAATTGTCCTTTGACATCTCAAAATATATACACTGAAAAGTTTGTTTAGTTCCAAAATATCAAAATAATTTTTTTAAATCTCAATTGAAATATAACACTTTTTATATTGTCCAAAAACTGAATTTGCTCTAGGAAAAATATTACCTGCCCTCCCCCCCAAAAAAGTAGTGTCCCAGAGTTAGGATTAGGGCAGGGCTCTGTTCTTATCTTTTCAGGAGATTTAAAGCATCCATCTAAGGAATCCAGAGACAACTGGACAACTGAAACCTCAGAAGAAAACAGATCAGACACCAAAGAAGATAAGTAGCTCAGATGATCCAGCCTTGCAGACTTCCTCAATAGCTGTTTCCTCAAAAGTCTACAACTGTTCTGCCTGGTTCTCAAGACCCCAAACACCACCTAGGAGCCAACTCTGATTTAAATACATGAGGGTTGTTTATTCAAGCTCAGAGCTTGGACTCTCAACACTCACTGACACAGAAGTTCAAGTTGAGAGCCCCCAGAGCCAAAAGTACAGAGTTTATATAGAGACTCAGACAAAAAGCAGGTTCTTTACCATATGATTAGATGACATTTGGGTAGCTAGTCATGTCCATTTCTGATTGATTTGTTATTACTGACTAACCAGCTGAAGTCAACTTGACCATCAGAAAGTTTTTTAGACTTTTTGGGTGTTTTCTCAGAGTGAGCTGTCTGGTGATGATGTGATAACACCCCTGGAATACAAGGCCGGTTACATTTTGTTGTTGTTCTGAAACTGGAGGTCAGCTCTGCGTCAAACTTAATATGAAATGGAATCTTTTTTTCAAGATGGATTCAGTCAGGCTCCACACAACCACAACAACTCAAAATTGCTAAGATTGTTCAGCTCCACAGACTATTCCAGCCAGAATTTCAGTAAAGCCCTGAAGCTCAGCTTCTGTCTACAATCTTCTTATGACATTTAAATAACTGGGCAGAAAAGGACTGAACATCAAATGATTCTATTAAAATGCTTAACCATTTTTTCATTCTTGTTTGGGCCCCAAACAGGTTTACTACATCCCATATCAGCAGGAAGTCATTTTAAGAGAGTGACATCCCATCTTCAGAAGGTGGGGTGGGTGATTTTTCCCCCCTTTAGTCATCTGATAGGTTATAGATACTTCTTGTTATTTAGGGGGAGAGATTACAAGCTGTTAAAAGGTCTTGTTAAATAGGTTTTGGAGGTTAGACCCAGGGACTTCTCTCTTTTTCTTTTCTGTATCCTTTCTCTCCTATGTAGGAGTGAACAGACTTGAGAAAAAATGGGACATAGACATAATATAGGAGTGATAAAGAAGAAAAGGACAGATTATTGAATATGCCTGTATACCTTTGTATATTGATACAAAATTAAGATTTTATTTGGGTAAGTTGGTATTGATCTTTGTATATTGATACAAAATTAAGATTATATTTGGCCACACTGGTATTGATCTTTGTATATTGTAAGGTTAACTCTTTTTAAGGTATTGTACCTAGTAATGCTTAAAAACGAAATGCAAAGTTTTGGCCTTTTGTTAGCAACTGTCATAAACTGTTTAGAATAATTAAAAATGCAAACTAATAGTCATTCAAGCATGTCATGTTTTTAGGTACTAGGACAATCTATCACAGTTATTTTCTAAGTTAATCAGAAATCAAGTTGCTAAGATACAAGCAACATTTGCTTATCTAAATATATGGAGATAGATAGGTGGTCTTCAAAGACTTCAGGAGATCTGCAGAATATGGCATTCAATGATGCTTTCTTAAGATTTTTTTTGATATTGAGATATGTCAGCTCCTGACAGCACCCCCCCCCCATTCTACTCCAAGTAGAAGATGAGCATGGAAGAATCTCCAATTGGAAATGATTAAATTAGTGGCAAGAAAAATCCCTTGCTTCAACTGTAGATAAAATGCTGTCCAAAAAGGACAAAACTTGGAAGCAGGTACGTCAACAGTCTAGCTCTGCCAAGACAGGATAGGCAAGTTCTTCATAATTCCTGCTTTACAATCAATGTCTGTCAGAGAAACGGGACCAAATGGCTGAAGAGTGATGCTGTAATGTATGGAGAGAAATTGGGAACTTTCCAGGCAGCCACTGGTATGTCATTTCTTAGTTTTGGAAGCTGCTGGACCTGCACTTCCTGTATAATCCAATATATTTATCCCTCTCAGGTCTCTGATGTGGTTGAAGACTAGATAGCTAGAGTCTCATAGTTAAACTTTGAGTTGTTTAGGAATTAAGAGGATGTTCTGGATCTAAGAAAATGTTTTTAAAATTGTGATGCAAGTTAGGATGGAAGCTGAGTTGGATATAGAATTTTAAACTCATGGAGATGGGTGGATAATAGAATGTTAAAGTCATTTGCCAAATACATATGGACTGGACATTGGGAATGTATGCTAAGCTTTATAATTCTCATAATTGTGGCCTAATTATTTCTGTTGTTTTGTATTGTATTTGTTGTTATAAGTGAAGGAGTCATTTGTTGGACTGAAAGGGGGAGCTTTTTGGGGGGAAAAGACATACCTTAAACTTAAAAAAAAAGGAAGTGCATGGGGGGGGTGTTAAGGGGAAGAGGGTGGGACTGTGGGACCAGAGGGGGGAGTATGGAGGGTATTGTGATTGAGATGTAACTTGAAGAAAAAAAAAATGAGCCAGGTGTGGTGACTGTGTGTTCACTGCACATATTTCATCCCAGCACTTGGGAAGCAGAGCCAGGTCAATATGTGATTTTGAGGCCAGCCTGGTCTATAAAGAGAATTCAAAGACAGCCAGGGCTGTTACACAGAGAAACCCTGTCTGAAAGAACCAAAACCAAACCAAAACAAAACAAACCAAAACCCAACAACAAAACAGAATGAAAATGAAAACACACAACATACTCAATCCTATAAAACAATAAAAGGCCAGTCTAAGAGGCAAGTTGTCCTAGTAGGTTACTATTGCTGTTAGGAAACATCATGGCCAGATGAAACTTTGGGGAGGAAAGACTGTATTTGACTTACATATTCTGTGTTTGTTTTTGTTTTGTTTTTTTTGAGACAGGGTTTCTCGGTGTAACAGAGCCGTGACTGTCCTGGACTGGATCTGTAGCCCAGGCTGGCCTAGCACTCAGAGATTCACCTGCCTCTGCCTCCCAAGTGCTGGTATTAAAGGTGTGTGCTCCACGCCTGGGGATTTACGTATTCTGAATCACAGTCTATTGAGAGAAACCAAGGCAGGAACTCAAATTGGGCAGGAATCTGGAGGTAGAGGCTGATGTAGTGTCCATGTAGGGGTGCTGTTTACTGGCTTGCTCCTCATGGCTTGCTCTGCCTGCTTTCTTACAGAACACAGAACCATCGGCCCATAGGTGACTCTATCCACAATGAATAGGGCCCTCCCACATTCATCACTACTTAAGAAAATTCCCTACATGCTTGCCTGTGGTCCAATCTTTTTTTTTTTTTTTTTTTTTTTAGGTATTTCGAGGCAGGGTTCCTTTGTGTATCCTTGACTGTCCTGGATTCATTTTGTAGACCAGGCTGGCCTTGAACTCAGAGATCCTCCTGCCTGCCTTCCTAGTTCTGGGATTAAAGGGGTGTGACACCACGCCCAGCCTGCAGCCCAATCTTATGGAGACATTTTCTCAGTTGAGACTTCCTCCT
>CAJQZJ010032158.1:4353722-4381167 GCA_907164525.1 Lophiomys imhausi
GGAAGTCTCAACTGAGAAAATGTCTCCATAAGATTGGGCTGCATAGTATTCCATTGTGTATATGTACCACAGTTTTTTTATCCATTCTTCAGTTGAGACTTCCTCCTCTTAGATGACTATAACTTGTGTCAAGTTGACATAAAACTAGCCAGCACACAATTCATAGCATTAAGAGCCTACATTCCAAAGCTAGAGAGATCTCATATTAATAACTTAGTGACACACTTGAAAATATTAGGCTAATAATAAGAAATAGTACACACAAATAGTGGACCCCAAGAAGTACTCAAACTTGGGACTGATGTCAATGAATAAATAAAATCAATTTAAATAAAATAAAAGCCAACAAGTAAAAAAAAACAATACAAAGAATCATTCAAATGAAGAATTGATTTTTGAGAAAATAAGTAAAATTGACAAACCTTTAGACAAATTAACTAGAAGACAAAGAGATAAGATCTAAATTATTAAGATTAGAGATTGGGGAGGATCCAAGATGGCGCCGACCATAGAGCAGTGCATCTGAGTAGTAGGTGAATGAGATTAGTCATTGTGGAGTGAATGTGAGGTCCCCTAGCCTACAGTGAAGCACAGACGGTGTCTGAATGCCCACAGCGAACATTGAGACCAGTCACCAGGTAAAAGAGCCCACGCAGTTCCCGGGAACACAACCCTGAGATCAGCCAGCTCCGTCACCGGTCTGGAGAGGAGCTCTGGCTAGAGATCTAGCCCAGGAGCGGATCCAGCCCACGGCTCCAGCCACAGACCAGCGGCCCCGCCTGTCTGCCTGATATCCAGCCTGCACTCGAGCCACAAGAGCAAAGGTAAGTGAGATTATTTTTTTTCCGGAGTTTCCAACATGGTGGCACAGTGTGCACTTTAGCGGAGAGGCAGAGACCTAACCCAGTCACAGGAAAGCAATTAGGAGCCAAGACTGCCTGCAAACAGAGCCCGGGACGGTGTGTTCTCCACAAATACTGGGGTGGGTGGGTCATTCACCCTAGCACCCAAGCATCTGAGGCAGTCAGCAACAGGCGCACTGAGCCGGCATCTGTTGTGGGTGGAGCTCCCTGCCTGCATAGTCAGCCCAGCTGGGGAGCCAGAACGACTGGGTCAGTGAGAGGAGAACACAGACCCAACCACAGCTCTACCTGCCTTTCTGAGGAGACCTGTCAGCTCCAAGGTCCTCAGAGGCTAGCCCTCTCCCCACTCCAATCCCCTCTATATTGGTCCAATTGGGTCACAAGCAGTTGAGGAGAGCAGCAGCCACCCTCCTCTCCGAGAGCCAGTCAGTCTATTACAGGAATCTGCCCGCCATCTGGAGGTAAACACCAGGATCTCAGGATCAGCCAACCCCCAGGGCAGGGAGTTTTCCTGAGCACCAAGGTCAGGTAACAAAAGAAACAAACAGATAACACCTGGGTCCATCTGATGACAAAAGGTCAGCGCAAGAACATGGTAAAAAAAACCAAAACAATAGGATGTCTCCAGATCCTAGCAATAATGCTACAGACAACTCTGGACAGCTGAACCCAATTGAAGCAAAGGAAAATGACCTTAATCCTACGCTTATACTAATAATAGAAGGCCTAAGGGAGGAAATCAAATACCTCAGAGAGCAACAACAAAGTACTGCAAAGGAGGTGATGGAAAAGAATAAAGCACTTAAAGGAATGGAAGACCTGAAAAGGGAAGTTGAAGCAATGAAGAAAATCCAATCTGAGACATCCATAGAACTGGAAAACCTTAAGAAAAGAATCGGAACTACAGACACTAGCATCACCAACAAAATACAAGAGATGGAAGAAAGAATTTCAGGCTCAGAGGATAAAATTGAAGAAATGAATACATCTGTCAAAGAAAATGTCAAATCTAAAAAAGTCCTGACACAAAACCTTCAGGAAATCAAGGACAAAATGAAAAGACGGAATCTCAGAATAATAGGAATAGAAGAAAGAGAAGAGTCCCACCTCCATGGACCAGAAAATATCTTCAACAAAATCATTGAAGAGAATTTCCCAAATCTAAAAAAACAGATGCCTATAACTGTACAATAAGCTTACAGAACCCCAAATAGATTAGACCAGAAAAGAAAATCTTCCCGCCACATAATAATCAAAACACTAAATGTACAGAACAAAGAAAGAATTTTAAAAGCTGCTAGGGAAAAGGGTCAAGTAACATATAATGGCAAACCTATCAGAATCACACCTGACTTTTCTTCAGAGACTCTAAAAGCCAGAAGGGCCTGGACAGACATCTTGCAGACCCTAAAAAACCACAAATGCCAGGCCAGACTACTATTCCCTGCAAAATTGTCAATCAACATAGATGGAGAAAACAAGATATTCCATGACAAAGCTAAATTCAAACAATATCTATACACAAATCCAGCTCTACAGAAGATGTTAGAAGGAAAACTTCAACCCAAAGAGGTTAACTACACACAAGAAAGCACAGGAAGCAAATAGCATGCCTGCAGCAAAAACAAAAGGAAAGAAGCTCACTCACACACTATTTCTACCAACATCAAGATGGGAGGAAGTAACAATCACTGGTCATTAATATCTCTCAACATCAATGGACTCAATTCCCCAATAAAAAGGCACAGGCTAGCAGAATGGATGCGAAAACAGAATCCCACATTCTGCTGTTTACAAGAAACACACCTCAGCAAAAAAGACAGACATTATCTCCAAGTAAAGGGCTGGATAAAGATATACCAAGCAAATGGACCCAAGAAAAAAGCTGGAGTAGCAATTCTAGTATGCAACAAATTGGATTTTCAACCAACATTAATCAAAAGAGATGGGGAAGGACACTATATACTCATCAAAGGAAAAATCCACCAAGATGAAATTTCAATACTAAACATCTATGCCCCAAATGTAAGACCACCCACATTCATTAAAGAAACACTACTGAAGCTCAAATCCCACATTGAACCTCACACATTAATAGTGGGAGACTTCAACACACCACTCTCACCACTGGACAGATCAACAATGCAGAAACCAAACAGAGAAATAATGAACCTCACAGATGTCATGAATCAAATGGACCTAATTGATATCTGCAGAACATTTCACCCAAAACCAAAAGAATACATTTTCTTCTCGGCACCTCACGGAACCTTCTCCAAAATCGACCATATAGTCGGTCACAAAGCAAGCCTCAACAGATACAGGAAAATTGAAATCACTCCTTGTAACTTATCAGACCATCATGGAATAAAGCTAGGCTTCAACAGTAACAAAAACAACAGAGTGCTTGCAAAAACATGGAAACTGAACAACTCTCTCCTCAATGACCTCTGGGTCAGGGAAGAAATAAAAAAAGAAATTAAAGTCTTCTTAGAACTCAATGAAAATGAAGGCACAACATACCCAAACTTATGGGACACATTGAAAGCAGTGCTAAGAGGAAAGTTTATAGCTCTAAGTGCCTTCAAAAAGAAACTGGAGAATTCCTATAGTAGCCACCTAAAAGAACACCTGAAAGAGCTAGAACAAAAAGAAGCAAACACTCCCAAGAGGAGCAGACGAGAGGAAATTATCAAACTCAGGGCTGAAATCAACAACTTAGAAACAAAAAGAACAATACAAAGAATCGACAAAACCAAGAGCTGGTTCTTTGAGAAAATCAACAAAATAGACAAGCCCTTAGCTAAACTAACTAAAAGGCAGAGGGAAAATACCCAAATCAACAAAATAAGAAATGAAAAGGGGGGAAATAACAACAGACATTGAGGAAATCCAAAGAATCGTTAGGTCCTACTTCAAAAACTTGTACTCCACAAAATTGGAAAATCTAAATGAAATGGACAATTTTCTTGATAGATTCCACCTACCAAGGTTAAATCAAGAACAGGTAAACAAATTAAACAGTCCTATAACCCTTAAGGAAATAGAAGAAGTCATTAGACGTCTTCCAACCAAAAAAAGCCCAGGCCCAGATGGTTTCAGAACAGAATTCTACCAGACATTCAAAGAAGAGCTAACACCAATATTCTTCAAACTCTTCCACAACATAGAAACAGAAGGAATACTGCCAAACACATTCTATGAGGCCACAGTTACCCTGATACCTAAACCTCACAAAGACCCAACGGAGAAAGAAAATTTCAGACCAATTTCCCTTATGAACATGGATGCAAAGATACTTAATAAAATACTTGCAAACCGGATCCAAGATCACATCAAAAGTATCATACACCATGATCAAGTAGGCTTCATCCCAGGGATGCAGGGGTGGTTCAACATTAGAAAATCCATCAATGTAATCCACCACATAAACAAGCTGAAAGAAAAGAACCACATGATCATCTCATTGGATGCTGAAAAAGCTTTTGACAAAATACAGCACCCTTTCATGATAAAAGTCTTAGAGAGATCAGGCATACAAGGACCATACTTAAAAATAATAAAAGCAATTTACAGCAAGCCAATAGCCAACATCAAACTAAATGGAGAGAAACTTAAAGCATTTCCCCTAAAATCAGGGACAAGGCAAGGCTGCCCACTCTCTCCATAATCTCTTCAACATAGTACTTGAAGTTTTAGCTAGAGCAATAAGACAACTAAAAGAGATCAAGGGGATACAAATTGGAAAGGAAGAAGTCAAAGTATCCCTATTTGCAGATGATATGATAGTATACATCAGTGACCCCAAAAAATTCCACCAGAGAACTTCTACAGCTGATAAACTCCTTCAGCAAGGTGGCCGGATACAAAATCAATTCAAAAAAATCAGTAGCCCTTCTTTACACAAAAGATAAACGGGCTGAGAAAGAAATAAGGGAATCAACACCCTTCACAATAGCCACAAATAATATAAAATACCTGGGGGTAACTCTAACCAAGCAAGTGAAAGACCTGTATGATAAGAACTTCAAGACCCTGAAGAAAGAAATTGAAGAAGATATCAGGAGATGGAAAGATCTCCCTTGTTCATGGATAGGTAGGATCAACATAATAAAAATGGCAATCTTACCAAAAGCAATATACAGATTCAATGCAATTCCTATCCAAATACCAACTCAATTTTTTACAGATCTGGAAAAAAACAATTCTCAACTTCATATGGAATAACAAAAGACCCAGAATAGCTAAATCAATCATGTACAATAACAGAACATCTGGAGGTATCACCATCCCGGATTTCAAGCTGTACTACAGGGCAATAGTAATAAAAACAGCATGGTACTGGTATAGAAACAGACCAGTTGACCAATGGAATCGAATTGAAGACCCAGAAATAAACCCACACATCTATGGTCACTTAATTTTTGATAAAGAAGCCAAAAACATACAATGGAAAAAGGAAAGCATCTTCAATAAATGGTGCTGGTCTAACTGGATGTCAACATGTAGAAGAATGCAAATAGATCCATACTTATCACCCTGTACAAAACTTAAGTCTAAGTGGATCAAGGACCTCAACATAAATCCAGACACACTAACATTAATAGAAGAGAAAGTGGGAAAAAGCCTTGAAATCATTGGCACTGGTAGCAACTTCCTGAATAGAACACCAATAGCTCAGGCACTAAAACAAACAATCAATAAGTGGGACCTTATAAAATTGAAAAGCTTCTGTAAGGCAAAGGACACTGTCCTTAGAACAAAACAGCAGCCTACAGAGTGGGAAAGGATCTTCACCAACCCAACATCTGACAGAGGGCTAATATACCAAAATATATAAAGAACTGAAGAAATTAAACACCAAAAAAATCAAATAACCCCATCAATAAATGGGGTACAGAGCTAAACCGAGAATTCACAGAAGAGGAATCTCTAAAGGCTGAGAGGCATTTGAGGAAATGTTCAACATCTTTGGTTATCAGGGAAATGCAACTTAAAACAACTCTGAGATTCCATCTCACACCTGTCAGAATGGCTAAGATCAAAAACTCAAATGATAGCACATGCTGGCGAGGATGTGGAGAAAGGGGAACACTCCCCCATTGCTGGTGGGACTGCAAACTTGTGCAACCACTTTGGAAATCAATCTGGAGATATCTTAGAAAATTGGGAATAAATCTACCTCAAGACCCAGCCATACCCCTCTTGGGCATATATCCAAAAGATCTGAAATGAAACCAAAAGGACATTGCCTCAACAATGTTCATAGCAGCTTTATTTGTAATAGCCAGAAACTGGAAACAACCCAGATGTCCATCAACTGAAGAATGGATAAAAAAACTGTGGTACATATACACAATGGAATACTACAGAGCTATCAGAAATGAGAAAATCATGCAATTCAAAACCAAATGGATGGAACTAGAAAAGCTCATCCTAAGTGAGCTCACGCAGTCCCAGAAAGATAAACATGGTATGTATTCCCTTACAAATGGATATTAACCGTACATCAGAGGATAACTATCCTACAACCCACACACCCAAATAGACAGGAACCTAGCATATCTATCCTAGGAAAAATTCTACCCACCAGTGAGTCATGGAATCTGCTGCAGGTTAGTGGAATCCCACACCCTAGATGGTGTGCCTTATCAAGCTCCAGTACGAGTGTAAGCTCTTGGGCCTCACATGACGTAAGATCTGAGGGAGTATGATATGTGAGGACCCACCTCATCTGAGGAGAAGGAGAGTACCAAGTAGAGGAACAAGGAGGGAGGGAGGGAGGAAGGGAGGGAGGGAGGGAAGGAGAGAGGGAGGGAGGGGCCAAGAGGGGAGGAGGGAGGAAACTATGTTCTAGAAATAAATAATACTATTTTAAGAAAAGTATTAATAAGCTTAAAAACATAATAAAAATACAATATAAAATTTTCAAACTATAATTTACCTTACTGGCATGAAAAGAAAATGGCCTTAGTTTCAGATTAGAATGTTAGACTGCAGGTGGCTACAGAGATTACACAAACTTGATAGCAGTTTAAAAGTTTTTTTTTGTTTTTTGGTTTTTTTTGTAGAGGTATAGGCTATTTCCATGGTTTGGCATTAAAAAGCAGGTAACAGGTTTAAAACACTGTAAATAAATTAAAGGTGACAGCTGTTCAACCTGGTTTTACAAACCTCCAAGAGTTGAAAAAACTTAGAGCTAAGGTAAAATAATGCATGGTGTTAGCCCATGCCTTTACCTCCAGCAGAGACAGGAGGATCACTATAGAGTTAGTTGTCTTATAAATTCTAGAGTTACAAGAAACAGGGTGGTGATGGTGCACACCCTTAGTCACATCATTGGGGAAGAATACACCCTTAATCCCAACACACTAGAGACAGAAACAGGCAGATCTCAGAGCTCAAGGCCACCTGATACAAAACAAGCTCTAAACAGAGAAAAACTTTGATCCAGGAGTGGAGGAGCACATCTTTAATCCCATCAGTTGGAAACCACATGTCTTTGATCCCAAAATTTAGAATGCAGAGACAGGCACATAGGATTTGGAAAGATTTAAGTTTAAAAGCTACTTACAAAAGGCAGGCTGCAATTCAAACAAATTGTCCTTTGAGATCTCAAAATATATACACTAAAGGTTTGTTTAGCTCCAAAATATCAAAATAATTTCTTCTTTAATCCGGATTGAAAGGTAATACTTTATATATTATCAAAAAACCAAATTTGCTCCAGGAAAAATATTACCTGACCCCCCCAAAAAAAGGTAATTGTCCCAGAGTTAGGATTAGGGCAGGGCTCTGTTCTTATCTTTCCAGGAGATTTAAAGCATCCATTCAAGGAATCCAGGGACAACTGGACAACGGAAACCTCAGCAGAAAACAGATCAGACACCAAAGAAGACGAGTGGCCCAGATGATCCAGCCTTGCAGACTTCTTCAATAGCAGTTTCCTCAAAAGTCTACAACCACAACAACTCAAAATCGCTAAGATCGTTCAGCTCCACAGACTTCTCCAGCCAGATCTTCAGTAAAGTTCTGAAGATCAGCTTCTGTCTATGAACTTCGTAGGACATCTAAGTAGCTGAGCACAAAGGGACTGAACATCAAATGATTCTATTAACATTTTTAACCATTTTTCCATTCTTATTTGGGCCCCAAACAGGTTTACTACGTCCCAAATCAGCAGGAAGTCATTTTAAGAGAACAACGTCCCATCCCCAGAAGGTGGGGAGGGTGTTCCTCCCCTTTGGTTATTGATAGATAATAGAAAATTTTGTTATTTAGGGGAAAAGACTACAAGCTGTTAAATGGTCTTGTTAAATGGGTTTTGGAGGTTAGACACAGGGACTTCTCTCTTTTGCTTTTCTGTATCCTCCTTTCTCTCCTATATAGGAGTGAACAGACTTGAGAAAAATGGGACATAGACATAGTATAGGAAAGAACAAGAAAAAAGGACAGATTATTGAATATAGCTTTATACCTTTGTATACTGATACAAAATTAATATTATATTGGGCTAAATTGGTATTGATCATTGTATATTAATGCAAATTTAAGATTGTATAGGGCTACATCAGTATTGATCTTTGTATATTGATACAAAATTAAGATTATATTTGGCCACAATGGTATTGACCCTAGTATATTAATGTAAAATTAAGATTGTATTGGGCTACATCGGTACTGATCTTTGTATATTGATACAAAATTAAGATTATATTTGGCCACATTGGTATTGATCTTTGTATATTGATACAAAATTAAGGGTAACGCTTCTTAAAGGTATTGTTTGTAGTAATACTTAAAAATGAAATGTCAAGTTTTGACCTCTCGCTACTAACCGACATAAACTGTTTAGATAATTAAGAAACGGAAACTAATAGTCATGAAAACGTGTCATTTTAGTTACTATGACAGTCTATCACAGTTATTTTCTAAGCTACTCAGAAATCAAGTTGCTAAGAGACAAGCAATATTTGCTTATCTAAATATAAGCGATAGATAGGACATCTTCAAAAACCTCAAGAGAGCTGCAGAATATGGCATTCAAAGATGTTTTCTTAACTTAAGATTTTTTGATATCGAGACATGTCAGCTCCTGACAGCACCCCCTATATTACTACAAGTAGAAGATGAGCATCGAAGAATCTCCAGTGGGAGATGATTAAATTGGTGGTAAGCCATTCTCTTGGCAAGAAAAACCACTTGCTTCAACTGTAGACAGACTTCTGTCCAAAAAGGACAAAACTTGGAAGCAGGTAAGTCGACAGCCTAGCTCTGCCAAGACAGGGTAGGTAAGTCCTTCATAATTCCTGCTCTACAACCAATGTCTGTCAGAGAAATGGGGCCAAATGGCTGAAGATTGATGCTGTAATGTATGGAGAGAAAATGGGAACTGTCCAGGCAGCCACTGGTATGTCATTTTTTAGTTTTGGAAGCTGCAGGCCCTGCACTTCCTATATAATCAGATGTATTTATCCCTCTCAGGTCTCTGAGGTGGTTGAAGAATAGATAGCTAGAGTCTCATAGTTAAATTTTGAGTTGTTTAGGAATCAAGAGGGCATTCTGGATCTAAGATGTTTTTAAAATTATGAGGCAAGTTAGTATGAAAGCTGAGTTAGATATAGAACTTTAAACACATGGAGATGGTTAGATAGTAGAATGTTAAAGTCAGGTGCCAAATACATATGGACTGGACATTGAGAATGTATGCTAAGCCATATAACTCTTATAATTGTGGCCTATTTATTTCTGTTGTTTTGTATTGTATTTATAGTTATAAGAAAAAGAACCATTTTTTGGGCTGAAAAGGAGAGCTGTTGGGGGGAAAAATAAATACCTTAAACCAAAAAAAAAAAAAAAAAGAAGAAGGGAAGAGGATGGGGGGGCTGAGGGGAAGGAGGGTGGAAGGGTGGGACTGGAGGGGGGAGTAGGGAGGGGATTGTGATTGAGATGTAACTTGAAGAAATAAAAAATAAATTATTAAAAAAAAAGATTAGAGATTGAAGGGGAGACATTACAATAGACACCAAGGAAATTCAAAGAATCATGAGGACATACTTTAAAAATCTGTATTCCACCCAACTAAAAAAAAAAAAAACCTAAAACAAATGGACAAACTTCTATGTAAAATCTACCAAAATTAAATCAATATTAAATGAGAAAATTTAAAAGATCTATAACCTCTAGTGAAATCAAAGAACTAATTAAAGTGTTCTAACAAAACAAAACAGTGAGATACAGAGCCTGATTCTACAAAGATTTCTTCAAAGAAAAATTAACATCAATAATCCTCAAAGTATTCTGTAGATAGAAACTGAAGAAACATTTTTCTGATTCTTTTTTTTTGGTAAGGTAATTATTATCCTGATACCTAAATCATATAAAGTCCCAACAAAAGAAAGAAATTATAGATCAATATGACTTGTAAATATAGATGCCAAATTTCTCAATATAATACTGAATTTAAGAATACATAAAAAAAGATTACCCCAGGGTGGAGAGATGGCTCAATGGTTAAGAGCACTGTCTGCTATTCCAGAAGACTCTGGTTCAATTTCCAGGATGCACATGACAGCTCACAACTGTCTATAATTCCATATCCTGGGGATCCAACACTCTCACACATATATGCAGGCAAAACAGCAATGTACATAAAATAAAAATAAATTATATAAAAAAGATTACCCACCATAATCAAGTTGCTTCATCCCAGCGATACAGGGATGATTCAATATATGAAAACCAGTAAGTATAAGCCACCACATAAATATATTGAAAGACAAAAATCACATGAACATCTCACTAGATGAAGAAAAGGTCTTTGACAAATTCTAACATCTCTTCATGATAATAGTCCTGAAGAGACTAGGATACAAGGGATATACCTCAATATAACAAAGGCAGTTTACAGCAAGGCCATAGCCCACAATAACTTAAGCAAAGAGAAACTCAAAGAGTTTTCAGTAAAATCAGAAACAGTACAAGGATGTCCAATTTCTCCATTCAATATATTACATGAAATCTTATGTACAGCAACAAGACAACTGAAGGTAATCAAAAGGGGTACAAGTAGGAAAGAAGAAGAGAATGTATCTGCATCTGCAGATGATATGATAGCACACATACGTGACTCTAAAAATTGTACCAGGAAACTCTTACAGTTGATAAACCCTTTCAGAAAAGTAGATGGATAACAAAATTAACACACAAGTTAGTAGCCTTTCTACTTACAAATGACAAATAGATTGAGAAAGATATCATGGAAACAGTATCTTTCATCACAGCTTCAATAAAATATATTTTTGAGGGCTTGAGAGGTGGCTCAGAGGTTAAGAGCACTGGCTGTTTTTCCCAAGGTCCTGAGTTCAATTCCCAGCAACCACATGGTGGCTCACAGCCATCTACATTGAGATCTGCCCGGGCATATATGTAGAGCAAATACTGTATACAAAATAAATAAATGTTTAAAAATATATATATTTGAATAACTCAAACAGCAAATGAATATTTGTATAATAAAAACTTTAGTTGGGCATGGTGGCATACACCTTTAATCCCAGCACTCAGGAGGCAGAGACAGGCAGATCTCTATGATTCAAGGCCTGCCTGGTCTATAGAGTGAGTTTCAGGACAGCCAAGGATACACAGAGAAACCCTGATTGAAAAACCAAAAAAACAACAACAACACAAAAAGAAAAAAACCCAAAACAAAACAACCCCCCCCCAAAAGATCCAGTTAGTTTCATATTAAGAATATTTTGATGTCCTAAGGAGTTTGTAGGCAGAAGCTGATCTCGCAGGCTTTACTGAGGTTCTGGCTTGGGCATTGTGTAGAGCTGAACGGTCTTAGCGATATTGAATTGTTGTGGTTGTAGGCTTTTGGTGGAGACAGCTATTGAGGGAGTCTGTCAGGCTGAATCAACTGGGTCACTCGTCTTCTTTGGTGTCTGATTCTGTTTTCTGCTGAGGTTTCCGTTGTCCAGTTGTCCCTGGGTTCCTTGAATGGATGCTTTGATTCTCCTGGAACGATAAGAACAGAGCCCTGCCCTAATCCTAACTCTAGGACAATTACCCTCTTTTTTTTGGGGGGGGGGGGCTAGGTAATATTTCTCCTGAAGCAAATTTGGTTTTTTGACAATATATAAAGTGTTATCTTTCAATCTGGGTTAAAGAAGAAATTATTTAGTTATTTTGGAGCTAAACCAGCTTTAGTGTATATATTTTGAGATCTCAAAGGAGACAGCTAGAGTCTCATAGTTAAATTTTGAGTTGTTTAGGAATCAAGAGGGCGTTCTAGATCTAAGAAGATGGTTATAATAGTGATGCAAGTTAGTATGAAAGCTAAGTCAGTTATAGAACTTTAAATTCATGGAGATGGTTAGATGGTAGAATGTTAAAGTCAGGGGCCAAATATGTATGAACTGGACATTGGGAAGGTATACTGGGCCATTTAACACTCATAAATGTGGCATATTTATTTCTGTTGTTTTGTATAGTATTTACTGTTATTAGAGAAGGAACCATTTGTTGGACTGAAAGGGGAAGCTGTTGGGGGGAAGAGGGTGGAAGGGTGGGACAGGAAGAGGGAATTGGGAAGGGTTTGTGACTGAGATGTAACTTGAAGAAAAAAAATAAAGTATTTAATAAAAAAAGATAATCAAAAAGAATTAAAATGAAAAAAAAGAATATTTTGAAAATCATATGAATTTTATTTTATTACACACATGTGACAAAAATTTATGTAAATATATATACGCAGAATTTTTAAAAAGATACTTTAAGAGATTGAAGAAAAAAAATCCAAGACAATAGAAGATGGAAAGATCTCCTATGCTTATAAATATGTAGAACTAATATTGGGAAAATGATCATCCTACTAAAAACAGTCTACAGACTTAGTACAATCTTCATCAAAATTCCAACACAAGTCTTCACAGAAGTTCAAAAAACAAATTTCAAGTTCATATGGAAACAAAAAACCTGACAACTAAAAATAGTCATGAACAAAAGGAACTTCTGGCAGTATCACCATCCTAGATTTCAAGTTGTAATACAGAGCTATACTAATAAAAATAGTATGGTATTGACATAAAAATACATATTGATCAATGGGATTGAATTGAAGACCTGGACATAAGTCCACATAACTATGTACCCCTGATTTTTTACACAGAAGTAATATATATATATACACTGGAGGAAAGACATCATCTTCAACAATTAGTTCTGGCCAAACTGGATGGCTGCATGTAAAAGAATAAAAATAGATCCATGGGCTGGAGACTTAAGACCTCAACTTAAGACCAGATACCCTTAAAAAAATAAAATAAAAATAAAAATTAAATTAAAAAAAGAGACCAGATACCCTGAGTCTGATAGAAGAGAAGTGGGGAATAGTCTTGAACTCACTAGCACAAGGGAAAGACTTTATGAACAGGATGCCAATATCACAGACACTGAGATCAACAATTAATGGACCCTCATGAAGATGACAAGTTTCTGTATGGCAAAGGGCACCATTATTTGAGCAAAGCAGCTGCCTAAAGTGGGAAATTATCTTTACTAATTATACATCTGATAGAAGGCTAGTATCTAAAACAGATAAGGAACTAAAAAAACTGAACAAACGTTAACAGAATATTTTTATTTATAACACTTATATTTATTAGTACCTAACAAACACCTATAAAATACATAAATTCTATAATCTAAAACCTATTTTAATTTCCTTAAAAGGATAATATTCTTAGCGTAGGTCTGTGCAGGATAACCTGATTTATAGCAGTCCCAGCAGACAGTCCCTTTCAAGGTTAGTGTCCGTTGGCCCTAACCTTGCCAGTTTTCAAGGCCAGTTTATTTCAACCACCAATTTGTGGCCAGTTTATAAAGTCAGTCTGTTTCAACTGTCAAACTGAGGGCAGCTTGTTCAGCTTCCAAACTCTGCTGGCGTTGCTCATTCTTCTGGCGCTCTGGAGCCCCAAGAGAGAGGCCCTTAAAGAACTCTCCAGCAATCCTGTTGCTTCTCACAGCTGTCATCTGCACAGCTCCTATGGTTTCTTAGCCACGCCCCTTCAACAGGGCAGTTCACAAACTATGGTCTCATCTGCACTCTATTTCAGCAAGGCAACGGGATGCCAAGCTTTATGTGTTGCCAGATACTAAGCTGAAATGTATACTAATTCACTAAAGAGGCCTAACTTCTACCACAAACAAGACATGAAATAACTGATTTTAAAAATGGGATACAGAACTAAGCAGAGAGTTCTCAAAAGATAAAACACAAATGACTGAGAAATACTTAAATGTTCAACATCCTTAGCTACTGGGGAAATACAAGTTAAAATTACTTCGTGATTTCACCTTACACTAGTCATAATGGCCATGGTGAATTAGACAAGTGACAGATGTGCTGGCAAGGATCTGGGGAAAAGGAAACACAAATTCATGCTGCTGGGAGTGCAAACTCATATTACCACAGTGAAAATCAGTGGAGCAGTTCTTCAAAAAGACAAAAATATTTCTACCTGAAGACTCAGATACGCCACTCTTGAATACATATGCAATGACTTTACATCCTACTATAGAGATACTTGCTTATCCATGTTCATTGATCCTTCATTCATAATATCCAGGAATTGGAAACAGATACCATCAACTGATAAGTGGATAATGAAAATGTGGTACAGTTAGTTATATAATGAAATATCAATAAACTTTTAAAAATTATAAAAATTACATCGATAGTATTAGTACTTTGGCCCACAGGGGGTATGGGTAGGTATCCTGAGACTCCAGAGCCCAGGACCCACACAGCTCTGAGAGGAGGTTTCCACAACCCTGAGATCTTGCAGCTCACAGGAACAAGTTGCCTCACCCCCAGCTGAGCTGAGATGGAGAGAGGCCAGGCCCCATCCGGTGTCTCTCTGCTTCTTTGCTTCTTGGCTTCTTCCTCACAACGAATGATAGAGTCTCAGCAAGCAGCAAATCTCATAAAAGAGATTTTATTGGCGGGTAGGGAACAAGTCCAAGGTATGACTGCCTTCTGTTCCTGGGAGAGGACATCAGGGAATGGAGAAATCTCAGGCCTTATATAGAATTTGGGGAGGGGATGCGGCTGTCTAGGGCAGGAATTTCCAAAATGGAAATGGGTTGGTGGGACTTCAAGTCCTGAGCTTGGGAAGTTAAGGGATTGGTGAGGTTTTATTCACCTAAAATTAGCATAAATCTGGGAGGGGGACCAACTGAGAAGCTGGGGACTGTTAAGAGACTGAAACTGCCATTCTAACAGGTGTGGGGGAAGAGCCTAATAACTTAACCTAGGGGATAAACACAATCTTGAACTTCCTTGACTAAACTGTGAATTAGTATTAAAGAGTCAGACTCCTAGTCCTGGTTAAAACTCCCTGGTTCTTCGAGAGTATGGTTACATTATACAGATTGTTGCCAAAGAGATGGGCACGGGGCTGAGGGCCTAATTGAATAGTCCAGCTAAACAGTGTTTTCCTCAGCCCCCTGGAGTTCTGAGGTGTAACTGTATTACAGTAGGGCTGGAGGAGACACCCAGGGAAATATGTAGGGAGCCCAGAGGCAAAACTTGAAACAGTGGGGCCTGGCTGCTGGGGTTCCTCAGGTGGACACCTGGACACTTCCTTCAAATGTATACAAAGTTAACAAAGTCTGTGGCAGGAAAAATGTTGTCTTGGTGGACTGATCCCCTAGTCAACAGCAGGCTGAGAGGCAGGACTATTGCCCGTCCCCGTCAGCAGCCCACCATAAACTTTTGTGGCATGTTGCTCAGGAACTTTATTGACAGTTGGGGAAGGGGAGGGGGTGGACCATTTTGATGAATTGCTGCCACAGCTGCTTTGATTTCAACTGCAGTGGTGGCAGCTGCGCTGGGACTACAGATAGAGCTAGAAAAAATCATTTCGAAAGAGGTAACCTCCAAAGACAAATATGTATATTTGTATGTATTTGCTTACATGTGGCTGTTAGTTCTAAAACCTTTAATATGTGTGATATAATCCATATAACCATAGAGGTTAGGTACTGTCTTAAGTCACTGCTCCATTGCTATGAAGAGATACTATGATCAAGGCAACTCTGATGAAAGAAAACATTTAATTGTCTTACATTTTTCAGAGGTTTAGTTCATTATCATCATACCAAATTGCATGACAGGATGCAGGCAGGTGCTTGAGAGCTACACCATAATGGGTGGAGATAGAGAAAGAGAAAGAGAGAGAGAGAGAGAGAGAGAGAGAGAGAGAGAGAGATAAAAGGAGAGACTAGATCTTACCTGGGCTTTTGAAACCCCAAAGTCCTTCCCCAGTGACACACATCCTCCAACAAGGCTACACCTCCTACTTCTTCTAATCCTTTCACATAGTTCTACTCCCTGGTGACTAAGTATCAAATATACAAATGCTAGTTGGTAGATGTAAAACATCTAGTTAGCACCAACTGGATTTTTCTATGTTCAATTACATATATATATATATGTGATATCTTCAGCATTAGAATCTTACTGTTAGGTTGTCAAGGGTAACCAATAGTGTTGTGAGTAGCCTATATTTGCCTGTGTGCAGGGTGTCTATTGTACCTGACTTTGGATATTTTAAAGAGTCTTTTAGAGTACTGGAATTTTTAAAGACTGGGACTTCTAAAATTGTACTATATTTTATATTTTGATATTATGACATCCTGGGGACAAACAAGAAAGGAAAATTGTGGTTTAACAATGATGTATTTGTCAAGTTGACAAGGAGTGGATTTGTGCTGGCCAATCTTGGTTGTCAACTTGACACAAATGGGAAGAGGAAATTGTGTGGCCACATTGGGGCATTTTCTTAATCGCTAATTGTTGTAGGAGGACCCAGTTGGGTGTGGGTGGTACCATCCTTAGGTAAGTGGGCCTGAGTCTATCAATAAGGTTGGAGAACATACGCTTGGAAGCAAGCTGGTAAGCAGTGTTTCTGTATCCCTTTCTGCTTCAAGCTCCTGCTTGAATTTCTGCCCTGGCTTCCTTTACTGATAGTCGATAGTTTATAAACTAAAATTTGTAAGTTGCTTTTGATTATGGTGTCAGCAGAGCAACACTGCAGGCCTGCACTAGCATGAGAACATTTTTTTCAAGACAATTGTAAATACCCGTGTTTTACGCACGATTGGTGTGATGTAGCTGTTACCGTTTGTCTAGACATTATTTCAGTATTTGATACGAACAGTCATTGGGGAATTTCCCCTTGAACACACTGAGACAGGATCGGAGATCGCAGACCTTCACAAGGCTTTTTTAAGCTCTAGCGAAGTGCCGCCTTCGTCTCCCAACTCCTCCTGAGGTTTCGTTGTTATTGCTATTGTTCTCGCTTTTACTGGGACAGCTGCAGAGTCAACGGTCCCAGTGACCAGCAGGGGCAAACGCGGCCCTGGGAACACGCACCGGGCCACCTGGCGGCGTCCCCATTGCGGGGCCTTCTGTGACGGAGGACAGAGCGCTGACGGAAGTGACGCGTGACGCCTGCGTGCAGCGGCTGCGTCTGGTGGCAGGGAGAAGATGGCGGTGTCCACAGGTCGGTTCCTCTCCCGGTCCGCCGCGCCCTCGCTGCTGGCTGTCCGGCGGGCCGCGCGGGACTGCGGGTGCGCAGTGTGGAGGGCCCGCGCGGGGGCGGGGAGGGCGGCCGCGTGTCCGAGCCCGCGGCGACGGAAGCCTGCGCGCCCCCTGCCCGCGGCGGCCCTGCGGGATCCCCGGCGCACCAGGCCGCCGCGGACGAGCCGTGGGTGGAACGTGCTGGGCGGCCCGGGGTGGCGGGTGTCATTGCCCACCGGCGAGGCAGTGGTGGAGAGGCAGCCCGGTAGGAGTTGAGGGTGTCGGCGGGGATTCCACCTGACACGTGCGGGAGGACAGGACTAACAGGGAGGACGCCTGCAGTTGAGAGAAAGAGAGCGAGGATTTTTCCCTTAGCTGGCCGAATGCGTCTTATTTAAGGGAAACACTACAGTACGCCGAGCAAGACGAAAGCCAAATGCCTATCAGTTGTTGCCTTAGACTCCTGTCTACAATGTTCGGTTTTCCATTAGCAGGAACTTGAAATTAAAGTGTTGACGGGGTTTAGAAATTTGATGACTTAAAAAAATGTTAAGTTGAAACAGGTGAAAAGTATTGAGTTTTAGGATTTAAAAATGATAGTGCATAAGATTAATTTTTTTAGTTCTTATTAAATCTAGGCTGTAGAAATGGAAGAGGTTGAGTGGATGTTGTGATTGTTACATTTCAAGGTAATACTTTCATAAACGTTTTCATACTGATTTAATTTTACCTTCATTGTATATAAGTGTCATAGACATTAAAATCTTTAGCAATTCTACCCCTGGGAAATACATCATTGTTCTGGTCAGAGCTAAGAGCTAGGATCATTTTTAAAGTGACATTTTAATGGATTAACTCTAATTTCTTTGTTATTTGAAATATATGTGCTTATGAAGGGGGCCATTTTTTAAGAGCTGTGCTCAATACCTTAAAATTTAATAAAGTGGTGCATTGTAATATGAAAAATGTCAATTTGTGATTGCATTTGTTTATTGAAACATTTAACACTACTCTTATGAAAGCATGTTAAGTATTTTGAAAATATTAGCAATTAGATAATATGAATGGCACATATTTTTGTTAAAACTGTTTTGTTTTTGGAAATTGAATGTATACTATAAATAAGCTTTGATGGATTATATGCATATGCATTGCATATTAGGTATTTGTATTGTTTGTTATGTTCACTTGTTTTAGACCAAGGAAATGAGACACCTTGGTACAATTAAAATTCATTTTTAGAAAATTGAGCTTATTTATTTATTTTTTGAGTTAGGGTCTCATGTAACCAGGCTGAAAAAAAGTTTGGAGGAGAATAACTCAAATTAGACTGAGAATTTCTATTTAGAAAATTGAGAAACCAAAGAAATAAAAGGTTGTACATAACTGGTCATGAATAGAAGCAAGATTTTAACACAGTGTTCTCTCCACAATCATTAACTGAATTTAGAGTATTCCTCAAAGGATGAACTTCTGTTTTAGTCTAGATAGTGATTTCATACATTCCTTCCTAGATGAATTCTTCTTTTACACTCTTATTTCCATCTCACATGAAAGTGAGATCTTCCTTTCCCTGTGAGTCAAGATTTCATAGAACTTAGCTTAAACATTACTCAAGGCAAAGGATATTTATTAATATTTAGTATCTGTGACTCAAGATTTCATTGATTCAATTATTGTAAGTAATTTACTGTGTTTAAAAAAAGAGGAAGTTCTGTGGTAGTGCATACCTATAATCCCAGCACTGAAGTAGAGGGATTGTGAGTTCCTGATGAACATGGGGTGCATAAGGTTAGCCTAAGTTAGGTAGTATGGTTCTGTTTCAAAAGGAAACAAAAACTCAACACTTGTAATAGTTTTAGATTTACAGAAAAATTGTGAAGATGGTATGCATATCTTACATTCAGTTTTCTCTCTTTGATAGCTTAGTGTGACACATTTGTCAAAATTAATGACCCAATACATCAACATGTTTATTGTACTATATTCATATTTTCAGTTTTTACTTAAGGTTCCTTTTTGGTGTCAAGAGCACAGTTTAGGTACCGCATTACATTGTAAAATGAAATATTTAAAAAATTCAGATAGTGTTGTGATAGGATTGTAGTTTCTTTGTATGCAGATGCATGGGAGGCTTTGGGGGAAAATGAGTTTTTGCCTTTGTGTAGGTCTGTGTAAGGACAGGAAACAACCAAAGAAAAATACAGTTTTCAGAAGTGGTTAGAGTTGTGTGTGCTAGAGAGACTAGTGGCAGAATTCTGACTTCCCTATTGCTCTAGATTACTGTGCTCTTTAGGCATGCCCCTTAATCACTAATTTTTGTCTTCTTAATGTGTATATGCCAGTGCTTACAGGTCATACTGGAGGAGTGACTTGAGCCTCAGAACTAAAGGATGGAAAAGCTGAACTTTAAGTGCATAGTGCATACTTCCTGGAACTTGCATAGGGCTGAGAAGATTTGTTTGTGTGTTCTTGATAAACTCTTGATACTGTAAACTCTTGATACTGTGAACAATAATACAGCCTCATCACACACACAACAGAGTAGTTTGGGGAAGTAAAAACAACTGTGAAGCTTGTTCAAAGCAGCTAGTTAAATGAAAAAGTTATTCTAGGATTTTTGAAAATGTCAAGACATTAAAAACCCTGGTTGACTGAGTACATGTGTCAGAAAAATAGTAAAACTAATATTTAACATAACAAACATATTAAAGACATTGCAGTTTCTTTCTTTTTTTTCTTTTCTGGTGTTTTCAAGACAGGTTCTCACTATGTAGCTCTAGATGTTCTAGAACTCACAGACATCTACCTCCTTTGCCTCCCAAATGCTGGGATTAAAGGTGTGCAACATCGCATGCGGCTACAGTTTCATTTTTTGATAAAATAATTGCCAAATGTAGTTTGAACACCAGTCTCTTTTCTTCCAATTACATAAGTTAGGATACAGAACAAGAAGCTTCCTTTCTAGTATTTGGTGAACAGGTGAGTACTCCTAAGTTGGATCATCTAACAGTATTTTACGCTTTGTCCCCTCAGTGTTATGAGCTATCTCAAGATATTTCTGTGTGGAATCTTTTAGTACTATGGCATCTTCCTTTGAATTTTTGGTAATGAGATTGAATGTAAGGCTTCTCATGTAAGCTAAGCAGACACTCTACCTAGTGTATATTCCTAGCCCTCTTCACTTTTTACTTTGATACAGGGTACTGCTACGTTGCCTAACTAGTCCTTGAACTTGTGATTTTCCTGCCTAAGCCTTCCAAATAGCTGAGCTTACAGGCCTGTAGTACCAGGCCTATATGAAATCATTCTTACCTTACAACCAATTTTTTTTCATTTGCGAGATGAAGTAACCAGGAAGATGGTGGTAGGAGAATCAGGAGCTCAAGGTCATCTTTTGCTACAAAACTTTTTTTTCCCCAGTCAGTAAAGTGTGTGACAGGGGGACCTGAGTTAAGATCTCCAGAATCTACATAAAGCTAGAGGATGCAGGTGGTGTGCATCTGTAACCCAGTGCTTGGCATGGTGTGGGCATGACAGGTGGAGTTTAGAGCTCATTGGCCAACACCCAACCAGTTAGTAAGCTTCAAGTTTAGTGAGAAAGTGTCTCATAAATTGAAGAAGTTGTTGAGGAAGACATTTGATAATGACTTCTGGCTTCCACATATACACACAAGTGCTTTCTGTAATGATAGCATACTATGGTAGCAGAGATTGGATTAGTTGGATTGTTATTTACACTGTGCTAACACAAATTCATGCAGATGGGAACCATTCATAGCAAGGTTACCTAACTATGGAAACATTCACTTGGTAATTATTTTGGGAACTGTTTAACATAAAACTTCAAAGTAAATAAAAAAACATGTTGACTAGAGTAATAAGCTTTGTTGTTTGAGAACTAATATAAAGTAAGCCTGAACTATTTGGAAGATGAGCTGTCAGGACCAGGTTTGGGAGTGGTGTAGTGTTTACAGATTTTTAGTTCATTTGTGTGAGAATAAATGCTATTTTCAGTTTAAGTTGGAACTTAGCAAAGTTTCAGATTATAAAAATCTTTTTGTCATCTGTGAGGTCCTTATACATGTTGAAATCATAGTTGTAATAGACAGTACATTATGGATCTACTATCTTCTAAGCCAAGTTTATTTTGTAGATGAACACAACTCTAGGCATAAAACCACATTGTCATGATTATTTAGATGAATAACCCAACAATAAGTCCAAACTTGAGTTATCAAACATGGGATAAGTAATACATAAACTTTTTTTGCTAGCCCTTCCTTGGCATTTTGGAAATAGACCAGGGCTGATGTCTTGAGTACAGATTCTTTAATTGGTTTTTGTATCATACTATGTTTTGTGTATGCTTGGTTTATTTTGCGGGTATCCAGTGATGTGAGCCAGGTGTGGCGGCTCATGCCTCTAATCATATACCTGAAGCAAGAGAATTGCTGTAAATTTGAGGACAGCCTGGGCTACATAGTATCAGGTCAGATTAGGCAACATAGTGTAATTATAAAAAAGTGGAAGGATGGAGGAAGGAAAGCGAGTGATGTTATTTTATGAAGATAAAGATCTTTATCATGATAGAGACTAAAGGCTTTATAGATCATTAAAACTTCATGTTTTTTTGAGACAGGGTTTCTCTGTGTAACAGCCCTGGATGTCCTGGACTCGCTTTGTTGACCAAGTTGCCCTCAAACTCACAGAGATCCGCCCGCCTCTGCCTCCCAAGTGCTGGGATTAAAGGCATGTGCCACCACGCCTGGCAGATGGCCCTATTATAATGCAAAATGCACTTAATTCTACTTCAAAAGTCTTCATAGTTGTTTATAGACTCAGCACAGTTTAAAAGTTCAAAGTCTTATACCCAAGGCAGTCTCTTAATTGGAGCCCTTCATAAAACCAAGAAGGAAATTATATACTTCCAATATCCAATGACACAGAATATACATTACCATTCCAAAGAGGAGGAAAAGGAGCAAGCACTGTGAGGAAATACTGGACCAGTCCAAATGGAAAAACAGTAGGGCAGATTCCAAATCTTTAGCTCCAGGTCTGGTGTCAAAAGGCCTAGATAGCTCTGCCCTTCACCTTTGTTTGCTGTAGCACAGCCTGTTCCACTCCCTGTCTACAGTTCCACTGGGAGGCATCCTATGGCTCTGGCATCTTCCCTACATCTTGAGGTCTCCAATGCAAGTCCAGGCTTCATTTTCACAGCTTCACACAGTGGCCTCTCAGGGCCTCCACTGGGACTCCCCTGCCACATGCTTGGCCTCAGGCTCTCCTCAGAGGAAGATTCCCACAGCCCTTTATTCATATATTCCTCTTCACTCTAGAGCCAGAACAACATGGACAGCACTGCAAGGTGACTGCCAGCTTTGCGTAGAGCCTGGCCCTACATTTTCAGAGACTTTCCTTTATTGTTGCCTTTTAGGAGTTGGAAACTCCTTAGGCCTTTCTTTTTTACCAGTTGGAAAGTTTACATAGTATTTTTTTATACTCTTTTCACTTCAAACTCTACATTTTGTATTTCTTTTTCCCTGTTTGCTCTTGTTTTTTATAGACCCTCATACTTGATTAGTAGTAACTATGAGACAGTGTCAGTATTAGGCTGTCTTGAAATCTTTGTGAAGGAAATTAATCCAGTACCTTTCAGTTCAGCCTCAGGCAGATTCTTAGGACAAGGGTAGAAGGCAGGCACATTTTTGCTAAAATATCAAGAATTGTCTCTAGCCCTGTTGTTGCTGCTATCCCTCTGAAACTTCTTGAGCTGGGCCTCCACAGTCCACACTGCTGTCTCAGCATTACTGTCTTCCCCACCTCCTACTAGGATGGTCTGTTAAGTCTTGCTTACAGCGTTCAACCGCTTTCCTAGTCCCAAGTCCTATAGTCTTCCACATTTCTCCAAAAACATATCATGACTAAGCATTTCTCACCATCAGCCTACTTCCTAGTATCAACTTCTGTGTTACTTTTCTATTGCTGTGACAAAACACCACACCAGATGTTTAACTTGGGATTTACAGTTTCAGAGAGTTAGCTCTGGGTGGAACAAAGGCTCACCAGTCAACAGCAGAGAGTTTATATCTTAATCTTTAAGTTGGAAGCTGAGAGATGTCACATTGGGAGTAACAGGAGTCTTTTGAAACTCACCCCTAGTGACAGACAGACCTCTTCCAACAAGGCCACACCTCCTAATTCTTTCCTAAACAGTTCCACCAACTAGGGACCAAATAGTCAAGCATATGAGTTTATGGTGGCCATTTTCATTCAAACTACCATAATTGTCAAACCACCACCATATATTAGATTGGGAAGACTGAGCAATAGCTCTGTGACCCTGATTATCTTTTTTTTTTTTTTCTTATTGGCTTTTTGAGACAGGATTTCTCTGTGTAACAACTCTGGTTGTTCTGGACTCTTTGTAGACAAGGCTGGCCTCGAATTTAAGAGATCCGCCTCCCAAGTGTAGGGATTAAAGGCATGCACCACCACGCCCGTCTGACCCTGATCATCATAAGGGATTTTGAAGTTACTATGGGAGAAGCCAAGAAAGCCCTGAGTGAACATGTAAAAAAAAAACGTGTACAATCTGGCACAGTCCTGAATGAGTGTGTATTATTGATAATGCTGGTGGCCTTGTCAGATCCATGGGAAATAGGCAAACCATCCCTCAGGCTTCAGAGGGTTGATAAAGCTTGTGTTGGGGTGCGAGTAGGAACACTGACAGTCTGTACAAAAGCTAGCAACTTAGTTTCCTCCTCAGTATTTACACACTGAGACTTCTGGCCTCCACAGACCTTGTGAGAATACCTAACCTCTATGTTATATATATAAAAAAATGCTGAGGTTCCCAGTTGTGTGTAGTTGGTACCACTCCATCAGAGTACAGATGCCCAGCATTTCTCAGCTTTTCTGTATGGGTGTCCATCCTTCCTTCATTCCCTCACTGCCCCTACTCAGGTTTCCAGGACCAAGCCATTAGATGCAGCAGATAGTAAGTTCTAATCTTGTGAAAAACAATATTCTTCTTTGACCCTTGACCAGATCATAAGGGTGCTGAAATTTGAGTTAAGTTTTAGGGAATTATTTTTCTACTATAAAAAAAAAAAAAAAACAAACCCTCAGAAAAACAACTACTGAGATGTGTACCAGTTAAGTCTATTTAATGAGTACTGTTTACTGGAGTTTGGTGTATTTAGAGATGTGTGAAGTAGAATAAGGTTTTTAAAAAAAGGCCAGTCAGAAACTGATTTAAAGATTTTCTTAAAGCACTGCTTGTACTGCCTGCTTACCAATCATGACTTCACTTGCTACCTGAAACAATGGGTTATTGCCCTTAACAGCTTGCTGACTGCCTCATAGGCTTCTGTAGAATTTCTTTTGCTTGCTCACCCTACTTTGTGGTTTTAGAGCATAAAATAAAAATGTGAACTGGACCCCAGACTGAGGCATTCCAGGAGCTGTCCTGCTCCATTGGTGACATCTCTCCTGCTGTCATTGATGTCAGAGTGCTTTTTCCAGGATGATTCCACAAAGTGTATAGTTATTGCTGCAGTCACGTTAAAACATTTTCAGTTTCATCAGGGTGTGGTGGTGCGGGCCTTTAATCCCAGCACTCTGGGAGGCAGAAGCAGGCGGATGTTTATGAGTTCCAGGCCAGCCTGGTCTACAAACTGAGTCCAGGACAGCTAGGGATACACAGAGAAACTCTGTCTCAAAAAACTAAAAAAAAAAAAAAAGAAAAGAAAAGAAAAACCCAAAACTATTTCAGTTTCTTAGGAAGTGATTTGAAACACATTAGCACTACCCTACTTCTCCCAGTGTCTTACAGCTTCCAAATTACTTCATGTCCTAATAGATAGATATGCCTCTAAGGTCTTTTCATATGTGTGGAATCATGTTGTATGTGGTCTTTGTGTTTACTTTTTTCACTCTGTTCTTCTTTGGATATAACTACCCTTCTGAAAGGCTCATATGTTGAAGGGTTGGTGCTTGTTTGGCAGATCCAGTCATTGAGAGTTGATTGACTTTGGGTAAATCATTGATACATTCATAATTTGGTGATATTTGGGGAGGGTTGGAAAGGAGAAGAGAGCCTCATAAAGGCCACTGGAATTGTTTCTTGTTTCTGGTCCTTTCCTCTTTGGTTTTGTGCTTTCTGACGGCCATGAAGTAAAGCAGCTTTCCTCCACCATGTCCTCCCATTCTGTTGGGTCTCAATTCCCACAGAGACACCTGAGGAAGAACTATAATTCCTGAAACTGCCCATATGTTGTTGAGGAAATTTGTTACAGTGGTGGAAAACCTTATACTTTGTATAACATGCTGAAGGGCCATTTCTGTTGCAGTGTACATCACTATTATACCATTCTGTGGTTGAAGAAATGCAGTGTATCTGTACCACAGATTTTATTTGTTCATTCACTTGTTGATGGACATTTACTTGTCCACTTTAAAAAATGTATTTTGGATATTGGGAATAAGGCTGCTGTGTACATTCGTTTCTGTTCTGAAATATGTTTTTTTTTTTTTTAAGGTAGATACCTAGAATTGGAATTGCTGGGGAGTAGTGTTGACTGCACCTAACTGTTGATTTTACAGTCTTAGCAGCAGTGTCGGATGATCCTCCTTTCGCCACATGATTTTTGGTTCTAGCCATCCTATGCATAGGATGGGGCGTGCTGCCTTACTGCTTTGTTTGTTTGAGACTCAAAGGTCTGATCTTTTAGTTTTACTCTTAAATACTCATTTAACTGTGCTCAGACTTAGAAGATCACAGTGAGAACAGCAAATGTCTCTTGGCAATCTGTTCCTGGTGTTTTTCTTTGGGTTCCTTCATCTCTTCGCCAAAAGTTTAGCATGTTCTGCAGCCCCTTCCTTGTTTTTATTAGTGTGTTGTTTTTTTCAGAGCAATATGTCAATGTGTGTGTTGCAGAACTTGTGGATTAATCTTGGGTGCTTTGGTCTTGTGCTGCTTATTCTCTTTGTTTGAGGGCTTCCTGATGACATTGGTGGGCACCATCATCTTTAGAGACTGATTTCACTTCTGCTGTTCTTTTGGGTCCCACCTGCCAAGGCATAGTAGTGTCTGTCAGTCCAGGAATGTCTCCCCTCCCCTCTCGATAACCAAGTTGAGAACACTTGCATCTGTGAACAGATCTTTGCTTCTCCTCTCCAGTTCTCCTTGGTCTAGAATAACAACATGCATTACTCAGCAGCAGGCACTCTGCTTCTCACATCCCGCTTCATGGGAAAACCAAATCATTCTCAGCACTGATTTGGACCACATAACCCTTTCACTCTTCACCAAGAGCATTAGCAGCTATTTCTGTGGTTGTGTGCTTCTTATAAAGTTTGTAGTCATCATTCACTTTAATGAGTTTCTGACATTGGGTGGCTGGGAAGGAAATATTCATCCTCATCTTGACCAAGCCAATCACCTAGAAGGCACTGTTAAAAAAGCCTTACTGTGGTTTTGATTGGTATTTTCCTGATACCTAGTGATGCTGAATATCTTTTTGTATGTTTTTTAGCAATTTATATATGTTTTCCTGAAGATTCTATGTCCAACAAAACTTTTTTTTTTTCTTTTTTGGGGTTTTTGAGACAGGGTTTCTCTGTGTAACAGCCCTAGCTGTCCTGGACTGACTTTGTAGACCAGGCTAGCCTTGAACTCACAGAGATCCACCTACCTCTGCCTCCTGAGTGCTGGGTGCCCAGCAATTTCACACAGCTGTGAACTGCCATGTGGGTGCTGGGATTTGAAAGAAAAGTCCTTTGGGAGAAATCTTAACAGCTGAGCCATTTCTCCAGCCCCTTGTTTTCATTTTAATCTTAAATTTTAAAATGGGGTGTCATTTATTTTAAGCTTGCATTTACTATGTAACCAAAACTGACTTTGAAATATTTTTAAAAATTAATTAATTTATTCTTAAATTTGTGTGTGTGTGTGTGTGTGTGTGTGTGTGTGTGTGTGTGTGTGTGT
>CAJQZJ010032158.1:4381177-4404507 GCA_907164525.1 Lophiomys imhausi
TGTGTGTGTGTGTGTGTGTGTGTGTGTGTGTGTGTGTGTGTGTGTGTCTGTACCACAACATGTGTGGGTCAGAGGATAACTTGTGGGGAGTTGAGTTTTGTTCTTCCATTATTTGGAGCTTAAGGACTGAACTTGGGTGTCAGGCTTGGTGGCAAGCACCTTTATCTACTGAGCCATTTTGCCAATTGGTCTTGAATTCTTGACCCTCTGGGCTTCATTTACCAAGTGCTGGGATTATAGGCATATGTCACTGTGGCTGATTCTTTCACTATTCGTAAAATTGGGCTGGCTGCCTTTTTTTCTTTCTTTTTAATTGTTTAGTTGGAGTTCTTTTTTTTTTTTTAGATAGAAACTTCTCAGATAATATACTTTTCATGTGTTTCTCCCATCTTTGGCACTTGCTTTCACTTAATGTACATAGATATAGTAATAGCAGAACTAAATTTGATTACCTTTAAGAAGCACAGTTGTTTTCAGATCAGCTGGGCAGAGAGCACTCCTGCTTATACAAATACTGTGCCTTTTTATGCTTGTGGGACTTAATCTCATTTCCTGCTGCTGCTTCCAAGTCTGCCTTTCAGAAAGCCCACTGGGCCACCTAGAATGTGTCTGAATGTGTTTAGCTTTCTGAACCCCGTCCCCGTCTTGTTTCCTTGTTTCCCTTCTGTTGAGAACTGTACTCATGCTTCACTTTTTTTTGCCCTTCTTCCCCCAGCCCCAGTGTTTCTGCCCTATGGTGGCTGGAGGTCCTGACCTCAGGGGAGTCTTGAGTAAATTGCTTCTGCCCTCTGAGGACTCATGCTTTTGAGTTCTTGCTGCTGCATGCTCATCCTTTTTCTCTATGGCCTTGCTTCAGGGGATGAAGATGTTACTCTGACCATTCCTCCCAGCCGATGTGTTTGTCATCCCGCTTTTTAGTGTGGGGTATCATTTTTAGAGCCTGGTGTAGATACTGGCTTTTGATAAGTGCTTTATCGCCTGGTTTGCTTTTTGTTTTCTAATTGATGACCTTGTTAGAATGATTGTATATGATTACCATGTGACAGAGTGGTAGGGGTCTGATTTCACCTCAAGACTTGAAGTTTAGTGTCACATTAAAAACAGCAGTATAGCTAATAATCAGACATGTTGCAAGCCATCTGGTCTCTAGAGATACTGTAATTGTGCCATGGGTCTTTCAGTGTAGTGACTGAAATGTTACTGAAAAGTACAAACAGTGCACATTGGTGTACTAGTATCAACTATCCAAATTACAAGCTGCCATTCACTAAACAGTAAAGACAAAAAGTGATCTAAGAGGAAATGCTCATTATTGAAAAGTCTTTCATTTGTTTTTGAAGTTTTTACCTCATAAACAGTGATTTGAAAGAATAGCTGTTTAGTTTGTTTCTTAGAGTCTTCTGATTATGGAAGTTAACTACAACTTCCTGGATTTTTGAGAGGAGCAGTTATAACCAGTCCGTGGTCTTAGAAGACCATACATCTATCTTTTAAAGTATATGCCATTTCTAATTTTACTGAGAATCCAGAGTGTGTTGTCACTTACCGTACATCTACTTTATAGTAAGGAAAGCGCCCCCTTCATAAGTCAGCAGTAAACACTGCTAGCTGCTTTACTGGAGTGCGTTAAGCTCTGTGTTCTTCCTTGAACTTGTGTATTTCTTCGTAACATCTATAGCATATATATACAATTTGGTGGTTTGTATTTGAATGAATCCACTACCTGATTTTGTCATTGAGGTTTTTTTTATGATTTATTTTTATTTTATGTGCACTGGTGTTTTACCTACATGTATATATCTCTGTGAGGGTGTCAGATCCTCTGTGTTTATTTTTTTTAATCATTTTTTTTCAATGTGCACTGCTGTTTTACCTACATGTGTATATCTCTGTGAGGGTGTCAGATCCTCTGTGTTTATTATTTTATCATTTTTTTCAATGTGCACTGGTGTTTTACCTACATGTGTATATCTCTGTGAGGGTGTCAGATCCTGCCTGGAGTTACAGGCTGTTGTGTGCTGCCATGTGGTTGCTGCGAATTGAACTCAGGTCCTCTAGAAGAGCTGCCAGTGTTCTTAACCATTGAGCCATCTTTCCAGGCCTTTTATCATTGAGTTTTAAGATCTTAGGGAGAGGCATTTTGTCTCTGAATGTTCAGTCTCAGCAGTACTTGGTTTAGGTTGTTTCATAAATACGAGAGAAGAATAAGCATTTGCTGTAAGTTCAGCAAGCTTTTAACTGGCACCTATTTTGTTGTCATAATTTCTTGGGGTATTGGCTCTGTGCCAGTGACTTTAGAATGAGAAAATAAATTGTTCAAGTACACTCTTACATGGTGATATTTTGCTGCTTTTAGTTTGTCATTCTGAAGTGAAAGAATCCTAAAGCTATGTTAATGTTAAGCCCAAATTCATTAACACAGCTGGGGCTTATTTCCTCTTTATTTAGCGGTTTTAATATGCAGCATGTAGATTTTTGAATGAATAATCCATGTGGTTTTAGGGTGGTGTGAATAGAGATGATCAGAGTTCTTGTTGTCGTCATATAAAGAATAACAATTGTGAGATTAAGTCTTCTGTCTATGTAGTCATACATTGTCTGTACCATACTATAAGGTGCTTTACAAGTCATCTGAATTGAAGGTTGTTTGACTTGTGGGTGAAGTTGTAGTTCAGACCTTCCAAGTTTTCAAAGTTTGATTTGATTTTGGTTTTTTATTTTGTCTAGTTCAATTCTAGGTCACACTTTAGTGTCTGTCATATGTTTTACAGTTTAATTGTAGTATTCTATTTTGACTCTAACATAAATGATGCCATTATAAATCTGTTAAAAGGTACTCTTTGGGGTGAATGTGTTAGATTTTAAATACTGTATTAAAAATGTTTCTCTTCTCATCTGTGAATGAAACATTATCAATTTAAAATAGTGAGTTCTAGGCTAGCCAGAGCTACATAGTGAAACCCTGTTTCAAAACAAAGAAAAACACAAAACAAATATATTTTAAATGTTAGATTAGATATGCTTTGAAATACTTATTTTGGAAGCTAAAATTGCTGTTCTGGTGACTTCATTTTAGCAAGATAATCTTACCTGCTATTTTTTCTCTGTGAATTAATGTGAATAAAACATTTACTATTAAAAACTAGCGTTTGTACAAATTATGTCTATAGATGATGGCTGGAATTTAATTGCAAAGCTTTTGTGTTCCAAAGCTTGACAGGGCTGGAAATATAACTCAGTGGTTTGTGTTGGGTGCTTGAGGCCCTAGGTAGTAGTTAGGTGATGGGAATTATCTGGCAGATGCAGAACTCCTTTGTTCAGGTGCAAGGAGCCTTAGCTACTGGGACCATGGGTGGTCTACCTCAGTATTCTAGAAAACTACCTTTTGTTGCATTTCTTCCATTGAATGAAATTCTCATAAAAATTATTGGAGTGTGTATATTCATGTATGTCATTTACTGTCTTGTTTTGCCCATTAATTTTATGTCAGAGTCCTTGGTTAAGACCCTCGGCTATGGGAAAGATGTTCATTTTATGATGATTTCCTCATGATCGATATATGGATAAAACTGATTGAGTAGGAATTTATATACATGCTCAGTTACTTTTGGTTTGACACAATGATTTCTAGTGGCATTTTCATTATTTGTTTTTTTCTTTTCTTTTCTTTCTTTCTTTTTTTTTTTTTTGAGACAAGATTTCTCTGTATGGACCAGGTTGGCTTTGAACTCAGAGATCCGCTTGCCTCTGCCTCCTGAATGCCAGAATTGAAAGCATGTGTCATCACTGCCCAGCTAAAAACATACATATTTTTTCAAAGAGTATATTTTGATCATATTCTTCTCGCTAAACCCTTCAAATATCCTTCCAACTCCCACCTGTTGTCATGTTCTCTCTGTCTCTTTCTCTGTGTGAAGAAACAAAAACAAAATTAGACCCTCCCAAAAAAATCAATAAGACAAAAAATAGTAAAATGAAATAAAAAGCCCATCCACACACAAACATTGAGTCTCTGTTGTGTTGGCCTACTCCTGGGTATGGCGACTGCCCTGGAATGTGGTTGATATATCCAGTGATGCTCTATTAGAGAAAACTGAGAAAACGAACACATACATAGGAGGATCTCCCATAGACTATGGCAGCATGTTCAAGACATGTTCAGGTTTAAACCGTACAAAATTAATTGCAGCACCAAGAAGGGGAAGTAGATACAAAGTCCCACCTAACCAAGAAGCTATTTTTAATTGATACCTGCTATCATTTTCATTTTGAGGGACTATTAGGTCAAATAGTTCCTGAGGCACAATACTTATTTGAGGGAAGTTTGCCTTTGGGTGAAATGATGTATGAAAACTAGTCTACAAAATCTTAATTTAAGCATGAATCTCTTAATAATTGTGAGCTTCTTACATTGATACATTCTTTCGTATAGGAGTTAAAGTTCCTCGTAATTTTCGCTTGTTGGAAGAACTTGAAGAAGGACAGAAAGGAGTAGGTGATGGTACCGTTAGCTGGGGCCTTGAAGATGATGAAGATATGACACTTACAAGGTGGACAGGCATGATTATTGGGCCACCAAGGGTCAGTGCTATAAATTATACATGTTTATTGTTAACATATATTGTTTAATTCGAGTGAACATTTAATTTTATTGATAATAAAAGACAACTGTGATAAGTTTTTTTTTGACAGAAAGAATTCCTTCATTTTTATATATACTATGTACATTCATTTATTGATGCTTCCTGTTTAAGTGTATAAGCTTGATTATCAAGAAGACTGGTGTGGCAGAGGAGTGCCATGGCTGTTACCCCTGAAGTGTTTGTGTTTTAGTAAAGAAGAAAAACAAATCATTCCAAGTGCTAGATTCTCATATGGCTGAGCAAGTTCACCGTATTTCTTCTTGCTGGAATAAATTGAGGAAGGCTGAGAACAGGAGGAGTTGTCTTTGGAATGGGCCATAAAGGACTACTGACTGGTAGGATTTCTGAAGGTGGAGATAGGGATGGAGAACACTGCATATCAGAGAGGAAGGAAAGTGAGGAAGTGGAGGGGATATTTGGGAAGAATATGTCACATGTTACGTGCTCTCTCACATGACAGATGATTACACATTGCTTTGTCCTCTAAAGTTTCACAGGCCTGGGATAGTGTAGACCTTAGTGCCTTGATTTATAATATAGGCTAGCAAATAAGACTCTCCTAGAAGTAGTTCAGTGGTAGAACCAGTGAAATTAGTATGCATACCATGTGGATTTTTCAGCAACCACAAAACTAACTAGGATGTTTAGGATTGTTTGTTTGTTTGCTTGTTTGTTTTGAGACAGGGTTTCTGTGTGTATCCCTGGATGTCCTATAACTTAAACTAGACCAGGGTGGTTTCCAACTCACCGAGATCTATCCACCTGCCTTTGTCTCCTGAGTGCTAGGATTAAAGGCATGTATCACCATGCCCAACTCTGGCTAAGATTCTTAAATATTTTCCAGTATTGCTATTGATCTCTTGCGCATTTGTTCTTAGGTCTTTCTCAGGTTTGTGTGAAGTTTTATTTTTTTAAACATATTTCTTTTTTCCAGATGGATATCCCTTGTACTACAGTGCATTCTTTATTCAGTGTTCTTATGCAATGCCCTTAAATAGGTATGATTTAATGTTTGTGACTTCCTGGAAAAATACAAATTAGAAGATTTATTTATTTGTTTCCTTGCATTTTGTGATACTTGGTGTTGAACCTAAGGCATTGCACATACTGGACAAGTTTACTACCACTGAGCTGTATCCCCAGACTATTTTATTTTGAGATAACAGCCCTTGAATCTTCAAGGCTGGCTGTGAACTCACTATCTAGGCTAGGCAGACTTTGGACTTTACACACGCTAGTTTCGCCTTCTGAGTAGTTTGGGTTATGATCTCTACCATGAAGTTCAGTTTTCTTCTTTCTTACCTTCTGATGAAAGAATTTTACCTGTTCTGTTTGGATAGAATTTAGTTTTTTTTCCCCTGGTTATTAAAAAAAAGGTTTCATGTAATTAGCAGGGTTAGACAAGTGTGTTTTATGGCATTTGGTGGAGTTCCTGTTGCAGCCCTTTTATACCAACTCTGTTAAGAGTACACAGTTTGCAGACTTCGTGTACACTCTTTCAGAAGTTTCCTTCTGATCTCTCCTGCTCTGATTCTCCCATAAGACGTTTGAGAGAGCAAATATAAGATTGATGGTTAAAAGACTTTATGAGTTGGTGTCTGTGATCAAAACTTCGATTTTCCACTGCATGTAAACATTATTATGATAGTCTAGTTAAAAAAAAATAAAAACAAGTGGTTTTTAACATTCTGGCATATAGAATGGTTTGAAGATTTAAGTCAAAACTTGGTAAAATATAAATTTAAAATTATTTAGGTAGGGTTTTTCTCCAGCAAGTTCCCTCAGTAGACTGTGCTTGAAGAATGTGTCTGAGCTTATCAGTGGTCCTGCAGGCAGACTCCTAGCAAAATTCTCAATGGGGAGCAAATGGTATAGCCCCTACTTTATTTCTTATCTTTTTTGGGTCCCCAGTCCGATTCCTAAGCTACTTGCATTTCCTGGTGTCATTGACACACAAGGAATACCATGTCTTGCTCTTGCCCAGTTGGAGCTGAAGGCTATTTCTGTAGCTTCTTCTAGCTCACTGAGACACAGGCACAGAGATGCCATGTGCCATTTCCTCTTTGGGTCATTGCATTGGAGCTGTATCTTTTCTTCACCTTACGAGGTTTTTGACTGAGGTGTCTAATACACATTTATTTCATTAGAGTTTTATGTGACAAGGCAGGCTTTATAATGAAGACCTAGGAATGTTATACTGGTTGGTTAAGAATGTACAATCTGGAGTATGGCTGCAGTACTAAATAGAGTGGGGAGCTCTGAACAAGCCTGTTAAGCTCTTCTGTATCCTTGTCTTTTCAGAGATGAAAACTTGTCTTGTTTTCTGGCTGTAGGATATGACGTTTAGCGGCCTACTTTAGGGGATGCCTAACAGGTTTTGCAACCTAATTCAGGGAAGAAGAGGAGAAGGACCTGCTTCTGTTCATTTTGTGTCTGCTTTTTGGGGGATATGGTCTTGCTGTGTACCCCAGGCTGGCTTTAGACTTGAAGTAATACTCGCCCCGGCCTCTCTAATGCTTGGATTACAGTCTTACCACCACGTCTGGCTTTTTTTTTTTTTTGGTGTTTCGAGACAGGGTTTCTTGGTGTATCCTTGGCTATCCTGGACAGACTCTGTAGACCAGGCTGACCTTGAACTCACAGAGGTCTACTGCCCCTGCCTCCCAAGTGCTGCGATCAAGGGTGTATGCCACCATGCCTGGTGTACTATAATTTCTTTAGATAATCTGATCTTCATTCAAATTGGAGAACCACAAAAATTTTCTATATTAAAAACTATTTGATTTTATCATTTTTAAAATAATTTATTTTTTATTATATATATATATTATATAATATAAATATTTATATTATATATTTTATTTTATGTTTTTGTTTTATATATACTGGCAAATATATTTTAATGAGGGTGTCAGATCCTCAGGAACAGAGTTACAGACAGTTGTGAGCTGTCAAGTGGGTGCTGTGAATTGAACCTAGGTCCTCTGGAAGAGCAGCCAGTGCTCTTAACCTCTGAGCCATCTCTCCAGCCCTGATTTTACTCATTTTTAAATAGCACCAAATTGCCGGGTATGTGGCTGTTGGCTGTCAAATTTGGGTGAATTTTATAGAGCTCTTTCAGAATACTGGAGTATTTAATAATATGCATCAGATTGTTTCATATATTTCATATTCCAGTAGTTAATGATGCAAATCTGACCTCTACCTGAGAGTAAGTCCTGTTTATCAAAACTGAATGTCTAGGTGAGCTCTGTAGTTGTTAACATGGCTTATTTTCTTCCTAATTTTATACAGGTGACAGCAGATATTAAATTTGTTACTTTCGTTTGTTATGTAATTTCCTGTTTGAGTGCTGTACTAGTAAGTGAACAAAAGCTATAATGAGAAAGAAAAGCTAATTATATCCTGAGAATAAGCCCTGAATAGTTTTGAAGTGTAAGTCGTGGTCTTACAATTCCTGTTTTATAGGATAGTCATATTAGCTAAGCTTCATTAATTAGAAACAGTGTTTGAGAATAATGTGTAAATATAAAGTGTATGTTAATTCAGATAATAGAGTTAATAAACTGCAGAATTCATCAAATAATGGGAAACAGGAATTTGTTTTATTGTTGTAAGATGGTGTGTTACGATTTTCCTTTTGCTAGAAGTAATTGCTTGCCTATCTCTGAAAGGTGATCATAATTTTTTATTCAACAAATCCATGTGAGAATAAAAAGAAGTGTTGTTAGTATTGCTGAAATAATAGAAACAAATGAGATTGTTCTGGAAGGTGAAAACCTTTATGTACATGTTATACAAACCACACATGTGTCTTTTCAGTATACCTTTTTTAAAAAAGCAAAATCTAAATTTAAGTTGTTTTTTTTTTCTAATTTGTTATAGGCACCATTTGTGTCACAAAAAGTAAGTTCTGATTATTCTGATTCTACTTTGTAGGATTATTTTAGTTTTATATTATACTTAAATATACATGGTACATTTTTTTCTAACTATGTACTTCAAATAACTTTGTACACAGTTTGTACACAATCACAAACATCATCATGACAAGTATATTCTATTCATAAGATATTTCCCTTTATTAACAGTTGGGCACTATTTTAGTTTTTGTCATTATGATTATCCCTTCTTTTCCCTATCCTTTCAGACAAACTATGAAAACAGAATATATAGCCTGAAAGTAGAATGTGGATCTAAATACCCAGAAGCTCCTCCATCAGTTAGATTTGTAACAAAAATTAATATGAATGGAATCAACAATTCCAGTGGAATGGTAAGTTATGACAATAATTTTATTTTTGTATAGCATATAATATATAGGAAGGAGTTTTTGTGTTTTTGTTTTGTTTTGTTTTGTTTTTTTGAGATAGGGTTTCTCTGTGTAGCCCTGGCTGTCCGGGACTCACTTTGTAGACCAGGCTGGCCTCGAACTTACAGAGACCCTCCTGCCTCTGCCTCCCAAGTGCTGGGATTAAAGGCATGCGCCACCACTGCCCGGCTATGAAGGAGTTTTGAAAAGTTTTGTTTAGCTGAAAGACTGAAGAAGTCTGTCACTCAGAAGGTTAGAGTCAGGGTGATTGGCAGTTTGAGGCCAGCCTTAGGCTACATAGTTGGCTTGTCACAAAAAGATAGTTTGTCTTAGGTTGGTTTTTTATTTTCTTCTCCTCCTCCTACCCCCTTCAAATATAATGTCACACTGTAGCCAGTTCCAGGCTAGCCTTGAATTTGAATCAGTCCTCCTGCTTTGCCCTTCTGAATGCCAGCAATATAGCCATTAAGCCACCAGGCCTCTTCTTAAAATCTTCATGTGTCTATAAGTTATGGTAACACTTTTCTTAGAATTTTATTAATTCTATCAATAATCTTAGATTGACTAAATCTTTGCTTGATCAAAAAAAAAAAAATAACCTATTATTTTTCCATGGGTGGTGGTGGCTCACGCCTTTAATCCCAACACTCAGGAGGCAGAGGCAGACAAATCTCTGTGAGTTCAAGGCCAGTCAGGTCTACCGAGTGAATTCTAGAACAGCGAAGACTACACAGAGAAACCCTGTCTCAAAAAAACAAAACAAAAGATTATTTTTTTAGGGTTAAGATACTTTTTTGAGATTAAAGGATAAATATTTATGAAGGGTGTTTTTCTTTGAGTAACAACTGTGTCTATTTGAATATTCATGACGGAACATGGTTGACATATTAAAGCAGATAACAAAAAGAGTAAGCTGTCTTACTTACTTAATTACTTACGTCTAACTTGCCCATGTAAGTTAGTAGGGATAGCTGTATTTCTAGTGTGAGTAGATTGTGGCTTAGGTTCATAGGACTTCAGACTCATGCTCTTACAGTGTCACACTCAATGCAGAACACATGTTTGGGAGCAATATAGCATCAGCATAATAGAATGAACTTTATCCCCCAAGGAAGTAAGATTGTTAACATTCTTGACTTTGTTTTTTTTTTCTTTTTTTAGGTTTTTAGAGACAAGGTTTCTCTGTGTAGCCCTGGCTGTCCTGGACTCACTTTGTAGACCAGGTTGGCCTCAAACTCACAGAGACCCACCTGCCTCTGCCTCCTGAGTGCTGGGATTAAAGGTGGGTACCACCATACCTAGCAACTTTATATATTACTGATTAACTCATCTGTGTGTTACCTTTCTCCACCAATATTTTCTTGCTAGTAATACTTTATGTATGTACACATTATTCTCCCTCCTGTTCTCTTTTCTTCTATTATTGAAAGCCACAAGTTTATGCTAATATTGTTAGAAACACACAATAATTTTGGTGTTGCACAAAGAAACATGTAAACAAAGCACAAGTAGCTGGGCAAGGCCATTCTCTCACAAAGGGTGCACCAGAACCCAAACCTCGCTAGAAAGTACACATGGGCAAGATCCTTTTCGCCTTTTTTCTTGACATAGATGTTTTTATCCCATTGCTTTGCATCCAACTCCATGTCTAATGAGAGTGGCTGATTGACACAAAGGGGCAGGAGAAGGCTCAGCAAATAACCAGACTTGGCTGGTCTAAAATACCTTTGCAAAGAGTCAGACTTGTATTACCATTGTGCCACTAGTTCTCTTCCTTGGGGAGGAAAGGGTTTAATGTCGTTTACACTTCCAGGAAACAGTTCATCACTGAGAAATCGGGGAGAGCTTAAGGTAAGAACTGAAGTAGAACCATGGAAGAACACTGCTTACTGACTTGTTTCTTCTGGCCTGCTCAGCTACCTTTCTTACTTGTGCAGGGATGGCACTGTCCACAGTAGGGTAGGCCCTCCTTTATCAATTAGCAATTAAGAAAATGTCCCATAAACTTGCCCACAAGCCAGTCTCATGCAGCTCCTCATTTGAGGTTTCTCCTTCTCAGTTATCTCTAGTTTGTTTCAAGTTTACAAAACCTATCCAGCACAAAGTGTGATTGAAAGAACAGAAGTATTCCTTTGGAAGGCAGAGGACAATGTTCTGGGAAGTCAGTTGTGGAACCCTCTATCAGATTAGCTGTATTTCCTGCTTCCCATAGTCTTTACCAAGCAAGTAGCCACAATAATAACCAGTATTATTTTGTTTCAATTTAAAAACGTTTTAGCCAGGTGTGGTGGCGCACACCTTTAATCCCAGCACTCGGAAGGCAGAGGCAGGTGGATCTCTGTGAGTTCAAGGCCAACCCTGGTCTACAAAGTGAGTCCAGGACAGCCAGGAATACACACACTGATACCCTTTCTCGAAAAACTAAAAAACAAACAAAAAATTAAAATCAAATTTGTAACTTTTTCATAAAATGGCTAGCTACAGTGAATTAGAGCATCAGGATAAATTATATCATATCATTGATGCTTTGAAGTCCTTTGGCTTTGGCCCCAGATGTAACCTTTCCTTGAATTTAGCAGGTGTCATTTCTGTGCATGCTACTGTGCTTACACTATGTAATCCTGCATGTATGTACACATGTCTCTTTGTATGTTATCATGAACATGTCAATTTGAGATTCTTCATGTTGAACTGTAAGAACTAGATTCCTTATTTCCAGTGTTTAAAATTCTGTGTGCCACTTGCTAAGCAGTTAGCTTATTTTTTGCATGTGTGTGAGTGTGTGTGTACACACACAGACACACCTGTGTCACAGTCAGAGGACAACTAAAAAGGGTCAGTTTTCTCTTTCCCTGTGGTAAAATTCAGGTTGGCAGGCTTGGCAAGTGAGTGCCCTATAGTGAGTATTCTCATACAGTGCTTCATACCCTCAGGCTGTACTGCTTAGCATGATGTTCATTTGTTTACATATCTGCTTTTAATCTGTTATGATCTTTATACTTCCATAAAACATTATAAAAATTAAGAAAAATGAAATAAAAAGATAGGCAAAATACTAGTTCAGATTCTAGGGGTAAGAGTGCACCTAGTCAAAAAAATTGGGCTGTTGGTCGAATTTTTCTGTAAGCATGAGATATGGCTGATATTACCTCCATGGATCTGCTCTTAATGGCAGTGGCCCGAAAGCATATCTTGTAGCCCAAGGAAAACTCCCTTTTTCTCTGTTTCATTTACTAAAGCTCAAACAGGAAGTGGCTAATGATCTTCAGCCAGCTTTAGAAACCTTGCCTTTTGATCCATGTTATTTTGTTTCAATTTTAAAATAACTTATGCTCTTCATAGAAGATTATAAAAGTATCAGTAATGAAAGGAATACTTGCACACTCATCCTAGTGTTACAAAGTGTGGCTAAATAATTAGAACTATTCAGGAGCTATTTGAAATTGGAGCAAAGGAAATGAGAGGAAATGGAAGGAGTTGGCTACTTAAGTCAGCAGAACATTTATATGAATAAAAAGTTTTGTCAGGTATGTGTATGGGGGCATTAAAATTGTTGAATTCCTTGTTATAAATGTGCTTTCAGTGTTTAACAGAAAAGACTAACATTTCTCTTTTCTTTTTTGGTTTTTCGAGACAGGGTTTCTCTGTGTAACAGCCCTGGCTGTCCTAGACTTGCTTTGTAGACCAGGCTGACCTTGAACTCACAGAGATCCACCTGCCTCTGCCTCCTGAGTGCTGGGATTAAAGGCCTGTACCACCATGCCCGGCCCTCAATTTTTAAATTAAGAAAAAAAATTTTCTACTAAGTAATTTTAATAAAATCCCAGGTAGCAAATTAAACACTAAACATTGGACGTTTTATTTTAATACGTAACAGTTATAAAAAAAATAAAAACAGGGGACTGAAGAGTTGGCTCAGCGGTTAAGAGCACTGACTGCTTTTCCAAAGGACCTGGGCTCAATTCCCAGAACCTACATGACAGCTCACAACTGTCTGTAACTCACATGGGCATACATGCAGGCAAAACATCAATGCACATAAAATAAAAATAAATAAATTTTAAAATAAATACAGACAAGAAATTTGTTAATGGTTCTAAAGCCATTTCTGTTTTCTCCTACTGTCAAATTTGAAGTAACTTGTTTAAAACTTGTCTGAGTAGGGGGGTGGGCTGAGAGGCAGTGACATGGCCCAGTAGCTACAAGCACTTGTCGAGCAGTACTGACAATCGGACTCAATCCCTGGAGCCACATTAAAAAATTGTCCAATGTGGAGGGCATCAGACCTGTAATCCCAGCACTCCTAAAAACTCCAATAAACAACAACCAAAAAAACCAAACCCAAAATAAAAACAAAAAACCAAACAAACCAGGAAGGAGGACTGTTGGGAAGGAAGCAGAGCAATATGAAGGGGAATGATGGACAAGCTTACTGTGTAGTGATGGAAATGAGGGGATTTCAGCAGGAGACAAGTTGGAGGGTGGGAAAGCCAGGCAGCAAATGTTGGGAGAGAGATGAACAGGGTTCCTATGCATAAAATTGCAAGTGTGACAGAATGTACTTCAGGATGAAAAGTAGTAGAAAGGACAGAACACATGCCCTAGGAAAGCTGTTCCTAGTGTGTTTGGATTCAGAATGTGCTGCTGAATGAATTTCTCCCATGTGGAAGTCACTGCAGAGTTGGTTCACCTTAACTTAAATTTCAGGCAAGAGAATGCTTTAGGATATTAGGTAAGTCCTTAAAGTGATATGCTTCCCAGTAGTCGTGATTGTCCCACTTCATCTAAAGTTTGAAAAAATATAGAAGATTCCTAAGTTCTCCTTTGGTAGTACATGTTAAGCACAAGGCAGTGTTTGACCAGAAACAAAACAAAACAGCAAAGAACTGAAAGTTACATATAAGCTGGAATAACAAAGCCAAAAAACTAAGGAACAGTTAAGGAAAATTCACTACTTCCCAATTTCCCTATTTGGGCCACCAGGGAAGTTTCAGTCTCTTGAAGAGACACTGTGTAAGGGCCTGGAGATATTGATGGCTCCATAACTAAGAGCTTTGTCTCGGTTTTGTATTGCTCTGATGAAACACCAAACAAAAGCAGGTTGGGGAGAAAAGGGTTTATTTCACCTTACAGTTTCACATCACAGTCTATCATTGAGGGAACTTAGAACAGAGTCCTGGAGGCAGAAGCTAATACAGAGGCTATGGAGGAGTGTATACCTGCAGGCCAGAAGAGGGTACCAGATCTGATTATAAATGGTTGTGAGCCACCACTTTACAGTCATCTTAATGTTCATGGCTTTGATTGTTTTCATGATCCTCATCTTGCAGTTCTTTCTTCTCTTCTTTTTCATTTTAATGTTTTTAGGTAATCTTCAGTGGGTTTCACTAATCATCCACCTTTGCCCTCTCTTGTTCTCTTGTTCTGCTGGGTTTTTGAGAGCCCAAAGACCACCCAGGAGCCAACCCCGATGTAAATACATGAGGGTTGTTTACTCAAGCTCAGAGCTTGGACTCTCAGCACTCACTGACACAGCAATTTGACCCAAAAGTACAGAGTTTATATAGAGACTCAGACAAAGAAGCAGGTTCTTTACCATATGATTGGATGACATTTGGGTAGCTAGTCATGTCCATTTCTGATTGGCTCCTTGTTACTGACTAACCAGCTTAGGTCAGCTTGACCACCAGAAAGTTTGTTTAGACTTTTTGGGTGTTTTCTCAGAGTGAGCTGTCTGGTGATGAAGAGGGAACACCCCTGGAATACAAGGTTGGGTACATTTTGTTGTTGTTCTGGAACTGGAGGTCAGCTCTGAATCAAACTTAATACAAAATGGAATCTTTTTTTCAAGATGGATTCAGTCAGGCTCCACATTCTATTCCCCTGCCCACTGGTCCCCTTCCTTCCCAATAGTCCTCCTACCTCTTTATTTAATATTTAGTACCATAAAATATTCCAAGAGCGGGATGTGGTGGAGCACACCTTTAATCCAGCACTCGGAAGGCAGAGGCAGGTGGATCTCCTTGAGTTAGGCCAGCCTGGTCTACAAATTGAGTCCAGAACAGCCAGGGATTCACAGAGAAAACTCTGTCTCAAAAAACTGGAAAAAACAAGAAACATATTTTAATTATGTTTTAAGTGGTGATATAATATTGTATTGGGCAAAATAAATTTGTATTAAGATATTCACATTGAGGCCTGGTGAGATGGCTCAGAGGTTAAGAGCACTGGTTGTTCTTCCAGAGGTCCTGAGTTCAATTCCCAGCAACTACATGGTGGCTCACAACCATCTATAGTGAGATCTAGTGCCTTCTTCTTACCTGCAGGCATACATGCAGATAGAAGACAGTACACATCATAAATAAATAAATAAATCTTTAAGCCGGGCGGTGGTGGTGCACGCCTTTAATCCCAGCACTTGGGAGGCAGAGGCAGGCGGATCTTTGTGAGTTCGAGGCCAGCCTGGTCTACAAAGTGAGTCCAGGACAGCCAGGGCTACACAGAGAAAGCCTGTCTCGAAAAAACCGAAAAAAAAAAAAAAAAAGATATTCACATTGCAGGGTCCTTTTTCCACTAACTCTTCCACAGAACAGCTAATCAAAGGCCTTCAGGAGAGGAACTCAGGCAGGGCAGGAGCCTGGAAGCAGAACTGATGCAGAGGCCATGGCGGGTGCTGCTTACTGACCTGCTTCACATGGTTTGCTCACTCTGCCTTCTTACAGAACCCAGGACCATCAGCCCAGGGTCGGTACTGTCCACAGTGAGGTGGGCCCTCCCCCATTAATCACTAAGGAAATGTCCTGTAGCCTGATCTTTTAGAAATATTTTCTCAATTGAGGCTCCCTCCTCTCAGAGGACTATGTAGCTTGTGTCAAGTTGGCATAAAAACTAGCCAGCACAGGATTTTAGAAGTCTTTTTGTTTGCTTTTTTGTTTTTGTTTTGTTTTGTTTCCCGAGACAGGGTTTCTCTGTGTAGCCTTGGCTGTCCTGGACTCACTCTGTAGACCAGGCTAGCCTTGAACTTGCAGAGATCCTCCTGCCTTTGCCTCCCAAGTGCTGGGATTAAAGGTGTGCTCCACCACACCCAGCTAGAAGTCTTTTTTTTTTTAAATTATTTATTTTTGTGCATTTGTGTTTGCCTGTATGTATTTCTGTGTGAAGGTGTCAGATCTCCTGGAACTGGAGTTGGAAACAGTTGTGAGCTGCCATGTGGGTGCTAGGAATTGAACTCGGGTCCCTCTGAAAGAGCAGCCGTTCTCCTAGCCACTGAGCCATCTCTCCAGCCCCAATAATAGTTTCTTAGACATAATACCTAAAGCAGACTTAGCAAAAGAAATAACAGAGTTCATCAAAGTTAGAAATGTTTGGCCAGCCTATAGCCCAATTTAACTGAGAGGCTGAGGCAGAAGAATCACTTGAGTTAAGAGTTTAAGATCAGCTTGGACAATACAGGAATATCTTGGCTCAAAACAAAGCACCAAACTGAAAACAACTACACCACAAACCACACTATCTATAAATATAAAGTAAAAACAAAAATGAAAAACCCCACAAAGAACAGAACAGAGTACTTACAAACTGAATGTGTGGTACAGGGCATTTCTTCAGTACATGAAGAACTTTTACAACTAAATAATAAAAAGCTAGCAACCTAATTATAATACAATGTGTAGACTAAAGTAGATGCATACAGGCAGCTGGTAAGATGTCTCTCAAAGATCCATGGCTCCTGTATTGAAGCCTCCATCTGCGTATGGCCAGGCATATAATTTCTTTTTATTAATAGTTCCTTGGAGCTGGCAAGATAGCATGATGAGTAAAAGTACTTTGTGCCCTAAATTCAATCTCCATGATTCACATGATGAAAACAGAGAATCAACTCCTGAAATTCATCTCCTGATATAAATGAAAGAACACTGACTGCTCTTCCGAAGGACCCCGGTTCAAATCCAGGTGCCTACGTGGAAGTAATGGCCGGGCATAGTGGTGTATACCTTTAATCTTAGTACTCTGGAGGCACAGGCAGGTGGATCTCTGTGAGTTCAAGGCCAGCCTGGTCTACAGAGAGAGTTTCAGGATAGCCAGGGGATATACAGAGAAACCCTGTAATACACATTTTAGGATTAGTTTGTTAATTTCTTGGCAAAAAAAAAAAGGCATTTGAAATAGTGAGTTTTTGAGCATCTTACAATATGGCCCTAGGCTCTCCTGAGTTCTTAGGATTGCAGAAGTGGGCTACCATGCCTGACAGTTTGAAATTTTGATAAGGATTTATTTGTACCTGTAGATCAACTTGAAGAATATTGTCATGTTCAAAGTGTTAACTTTCTGATCCATGTACACTTATTTAGGCCTTTTGTTTCTGTCAGTAGTATTGTTGATGTGGTTCCTGGTGCACAGGTCTTATTAATTTTGATCTGTTATTATAAATAGCATTGGTTTCTTTTTTTTAAACATTTATTTATTTATTTTTATTATGTATACAGTATTTGCTCTACATATATGCCCGGGCAGCAGATCTCAATGTAGATGGTTGTGAGCCACCATGTGGTTGCTAGGAATTGAACTTAGGACCTTTGGAAGAACAGCCAGTGCTCTTAACCTCTGAGCCACCTCTCCAGCCCAGCATTGGTTTCTTAATTTTAGTTTTCAGATTCATTGCAAGTGTATAGAGATGCAGCTGTTTTTTGTTTTCATTTTTGTCTTTTTTTTTTTTTTTGGTTTTTCAAGACAGGGTTTCTTTCTCTGTGTAACAGCTCTGGCAGTACTGGACTCACTTTGTAAACCAGTCTGGTCTTGAACTCACAGAGATCCGTCTGCCTTTGCCTCCTGAGTGCTGGGATTAAGGTGTGTACCACCATGTCCAGCTAGGTATTTTTTTTTTAAATGTGGATACTATGAACTTAACTAGCTTTAGTAGTTTCTTCCCCTCCACTTTCTCCCTCTCTCCTGCTTCCTCTCTCTTCTCTCTCCTGTCCTTTCCTCTCCCTTCCTTTCCCTCTGTCTCTTCCTTGGTCCTCTCCTTCTTCATACTCTCGTCCTTTTCCTGTTTCTCTCACCATGTTTTTGAGACAAGGTCTCACTGTGTATTCCTGGCTGGCCTGGAATTCATTGTAGAGGCCACGCTGGTTTCCAACTCACAGAGATCTGCTTGCTTCTACCTCCTGAATGCTGGGATTAAGGTGTGCACCATGAATCCTGGCCTCTAGTAGTTTCTTTAATGCTATTCTTACAGTTGTCTGTGTACAAGGTTGTCATCTGCAAGTAGAAGTAGTTTAACCTTTTTCTTTCTCTTGAGCTTTATTAAAAATAGAAAATGAGTGTTCTGACTAATGTTAGTAGATCTAAATTTTGTCTTAAGTCAGCAACTTTCTACTCATGTTAATCATTAAGGGTTTATAAATTTTAGAAAATAGTTAATATAATATTTGTATATATATAGTAATTCTGGTAACAGGATTGCTGCATGTTTATTATAAAATACTTAAAATCCAGACTTTTAGAAAATCTTGTTAATATTTTTTAAATACATAATTTTAAAATACATTAATTCTGAACTTTGATGTTGCAATATACATTTTAAATCTAATTTCATAGTATAGCATTCTTATAAAATATATTTAAAGCATTGGTACATAGTACATTGTCATCATTATTAATACTGTTAATTTTGTTTCCTTTTGAGACAGGGTCTCCATATCTAGCCCAGGCTAGCTCTAACTTATGATCCTTTTTTCTCTTCTGGGATTCCAGATATGCTCCACCATGTCTAGCTATGGTTCTGCAGTACTTTACACTTGATAGTTAATTGTCTCTCTTTTCCTCTTCCTCTCAGGTGGATGCACGGAGCATACCAGTATTAGCAAAATGGCAAAATTCCTATAGCATTAAAGTTGTTCTTCAAGAGCTAAGACGTCTAATGATGTCCAAAGAAAATATGAAGCTTCCACAGCCACCAGAAGGACAGACATACAACAACTAATTTTAGTGGATCTCAAACTTGTCTTAAATCAACAACCTTCTACTCATGTTAATGTCTTGATTAAATATCACCATGCAAAATACCCACACATTAAGTAAAAGAATTCCAGCTGGTAAACATGACCCGGACAGTTGTTAGAATATATTTAATATATGTACACCTATTATGTTTTCAGGTAACAAGAGAAGTGCAGCACAATTTTTATTTCTCTTCTTAAAGCACTGTCATTTACACATGAACCTGAAGTATTCAAAATTGAATTGAGGTTTTCAAGACAGAAGCATGGCAAAGGAGTATCAATCAGATGGCCATTGAAACCTTTGTCTTTCTGAAAAGTAAAGTCTCAAGAAGGAAGAACAGGAATGGCATGCTTTATCCATCGTACGTAGAGCTGCAATTGGAATTGTTTAAAGTAGCAGGTATAATGAATAGTCACAAATTGTGTTAATTCTTGAAGCAGTGTGGGTGCTGACTACTATTAGTATCAAAAATAGGTTCAAAATTGTTTTGATACCTGTATTTATAATAAAAAGATGTTTGAGGGTATTGATGAATTTCTGTTAAAAGCTGTTCCCGTTTGTTACATGTCACAGACATGATAATTTGTTTACAGTCTTTGTTTAATAAAACATGCTTAGAAGTTTTAAGTGAAGTCAACAAAAAGGAAATAGGTGTATGGATATGTGATTTTGAGATTAAAGTTAGTCTTAAAATGAAAATAAAATATGGAATGTGTCCTCAGAGACTGTGCTATTTCTGTTAAATTGATATATGTATAGTAGCCATATCAAGGTGACAAAATTGGGGATTATTAAGCTAGACATGGTAGTGGCAGAGGCAGGAAGATTGCAAGTTTCAGGGTAGCCTGAGCTGGTGTACAAGATTGCATTTAAAACAAAACAAAAACAGAACCAAAAATATTGAGAGGACATCATAGATTCTCATTGAAACACATTGTTTATTTTATTTTATGTGCTTGTGGTCGGAACTTACAGAGCATTTACATTGATATATAATATATCATGATATACATTGATATATTGCATGCTTAGTTTAATTTCTTTGTTTAAATTTGATTTCACCATAGGCAATATTAAAAAAAGATCATTGCATTTTAGCAGTTTTTATAGTTACAGACTGCGAATTATTCAAATATTCAATCCTTTTTTCTCTGTGACATCTTTATTTTTCTATGATGCTTTTGGTTAATCACCTTGATTTAACATTTTTTTATTTGTTATCTTATTTGGGTGTGTGTTTGTGTGTGTATTTGTCTGTGCACCTGTGTGGAGGTCAGAGGACAGACACCTTTGTGGGGCTGGTTCTCCTTCACTTTTATGTGTGTTCCTGATATTGAACTCCTATCACTATGCTTGCGGACAAGTGCCTTCACTGCCGAGCCTTCCCCCACTGATCCTTTAATACCAATAGAAATTCATTTTCTCTTTCTACTCTACTTTCACTTTAACAAATGTATGTCTGAAGCTGAAAATTCATTTGTATTCATTTATCAAAGTGACAAAATTTTATTATCAAAATGAAAAACTAGATGTTCAAACTTTACCTTTAAAGAAGTAAAGGGGGGCCAGTCGTACTGGCGCATGCCTTTAAATCCCAGCACTTGGGAGGCAGAGGCAGGCAGATCTCTGTGAGTTCAAGGCTAGCCTGGTCTATACAGTGAGTCTGGGACAGCCTGGTAAACACAGAAACCTTGTCTCAAAAAGCCAAAAAAAAAAAAAGAAAAGGGAAGTTTTATTAGTAGACTGTGGATTATTAAACTGTTTTGGTTACTTTTGTATCAAGAACAGGTTTCTTGAAACATACTTGGCATGCTTTGATCAAGCTGTTTAAAAGTTAAAACCTTTTAAAAGTCAACATTGCATTAGTTTTATGAACTCTTAACAGTGTGTCTAACTGTCATCACTGTTACTTATATTTTGAAACAGGGCATCACTGTGTAGCCTATGATGGCCTCAAACTTGCAGCAGCACTCCTGTTCAGGTGTACACCACTATGTCCAGCATAAATATATAATTTTAGCATAGCTAGTCTAGCTATCAAAGATGTTTCTTCTTTATTCTGTGTATGTTTGTGTGTGTGTTGTTTGTGGTTGGGTGCATGTAGAGGCCTTAGGTTGGTGTCAAAAATCTTACTTAATTGATTTTTCACTTTAGAGTTTGAGACAAGGCTTCTAAATGAAACCCAGAACTCACTAATGCTGCTAGACTTGCTGATTAGCTTGCTGCAGAGACAGATCCCTGCCTCTACTTTCTGAGTTGGAATTACAGCCTCGCCTATCGTTTTAAGTGGAATCTGATCTCTAAGAAGCATTTTCAACCACTGAGCCATCTTAGCCCCTTTTCCCACGTGTAATTTATTAAAACAGACTTAAAGTGAAATATCCCTAAGTATTAATCCTAATATTTTAATAGATAAAGATTAAATTGGATTGCTCTGACACTATAGACTTATTACCAGTCTGATATTTTCTACCTTGAAATTGTGTCTTGGGATACTTGCAAGCTAGTAAGTGTTGGGCTGCTTTTGGTAGGATCTGTGTACTGTAGTCTCATATCTTCTTGGTATATGCCACTGTAAAAGTCCTCCCTCTACCCTAGTCTATTATCAGAGAGTCCAGCCTATTAAAATAAACAAAACAAAACCCTTTGTTGTTTTAGAGATTGTGGATCTTAGCAGAAATCTGTCTGTTAGCAGATATCCAAAGCAGAATCCATTTTGCATGTAACAATTACGATATATATGGTATGTATATACATGTATATACATATGTATGTATGTATAATTAGGTGTTAATAGAACCTCTTTCAAATATAAGCCATCAGTTTCTTTTTTTTGGGGGGGGGTTCAAGACAGGATTTCTCAGTGTAACCCTGGAACTCACTCTTAGACCAGGCTATCCTTGAACTCACAGAGATCTGCCTGCCTTTGCCTCCCAAGTGCTGGGACTAAAGGCGTGTGCCACCACGACCAGCATGCCATCAGCTTTAAAGCAGTTTTCTTTGTAATATGGTTACAGTTGCAGTAGTGTCATGGTATAAATAGACTAAGAGTGACTTTGATGACTATATGTTAATAAAAGTTACAAAAGTAAAATTCTTTTAATTACTTGGTTGCTGATTTTCAGAATTGATAATTTTTTTAACTATTTGATAATTTAAAATGAAGTTTCTGCATTTGTTTAGGGATCTGTGTATAACTTTCAAGGATTTTGGAGCATAAATATTGGGAAGGGTCAGGCATTTTAGTCTTTTAGGTATAAAAATAAAACCTACAGTTTTATACTATCCTTTAAAAAATTATTACACCGAACATTTGAGTAGGTGAATAAAGAGGTAATTAGTTTGGTTTTCATTACAAGCTACTTTACCAATAGACTGCTTTCTTTCAATATTAATTGAAGTGTTATATATTGTAAATGCATGTGAAATTAATATTTGAAAATTTAGAGCACTGTTGAAAACTACTCTTAATGTGGTTTTGATGTTCATGGCTTTGGGTCATTCTCATAAGTGCATTTGTAGGTTCTGTTAAATCTGTTTTGGTCAAACTCATGTCAGCTTTTTAAATGAGTTCTTATGTATGTTTAAAATGATATCTTATAGTACACTTGACAGGATTTTGTAAAGTAAGGAATCTTTTCTAGTTTTTGTCCTCTGTAAGAATACTTTTTAGGCATTTTTATGCAGAGTTATATTATTTATTGCCAGGAAGAATAACAGACACTGATTTTACTTTCTGGTAAGTACCAATATAATTTTAATAATCAGTTTGACTTGCTTTTGGCTAGTTGTAATACATGTTTTCTGAACTAGAAACACCATGAAAAGGAATAGATACAGTGTATTATGGAACTTATAGGAACATGAGTTCAATACTGTTTACTAAAAAGCAGGGAATCCATAGGAATAGGTGAAAAGTAACTTTTTTTTTTTTTTGTAAAAGTACCTTTTTTTTTACCTGATGTAATTGCCATCTCCGAGGCTTACTGCCTCCATCTGCCAACCTAGGCATAGCCCTTGAAGCTCCTAGCCTCTATACAATCTTATCAAGGCCTAGAATGTTTTCAGCCTCTGAAACTTACTGCTGAATAAGCCCACCCTTTCTAGCTCTTTCTGCTCTTGCTGGCTGGTTCAACTCAGCTGTTCTGGCTCAAACTCCTCTTGAAGATGATGGATTCAATCTTGCTTCTTCCTCATCCTCTGAATGAGTTGCTCTTCTTGGCTTCAAACTAACTCTAGCAATCTGTTCTCATCTTCTGGTTTCTTCTCATTCTCTTAATTGTTGTTCTGTCATTACCTCTGTCTAGCTTGTTCTCTCTGCAACTGATCTCTGTAACCGAACTTTTAAATTATTATTTATTTAACTCTTATTT
>CAJQZJ010032158.1:4404907-4417407 GCA_907164525.1 Lophiomys imhausi
TAAATCTAACTTATATTAACCTATCAGCCCCTTCAGATCTCTGTAAAAACTACCCCCCCCATAGCTAATAAGCCGTTCCCTTTCCTTTCTTTGTGAGAGTTTGGGCATATCTTATTCTGTCAAAGCTTTTTTCTGATTCATTTCTTTGTTTGCCTCTTAATTAGACATCACTTTCAAACATGGGTGCTTCGTTCTGCAAACTAACTTTACCTTCATTGTTTGGGAATAAAGGTGAGTACTAAGGGCATGTCTGTATTCCAGCCAGAGTAGCCATGTTGCTGGATTAAAATCCCTCTACAAATAGATTTCTAAAGTTAATAGTCTTGGGAGAAGTTATAAAAGAGTAATGGACTTTTCCCTCCAAACTGTATTTTGTGTGTGCCTGTGTCCATGCATGTGCATGAATGCATTTATGCATGCATGCATGAGTGTGTGTGTGTGTGTGTGTGTGTGTGTGTGTGTGTGTGTGTGGTCAGAGTTTGTTGTCTCCTTCCATGTGAGGGCTTGAACTCAGCTCATGTGGTTTAGGTGCAAGTACCTTTACCCTCTGAACCATCTTGCCAGCCCCTAGGAAATTTGACACTGGAAATATTGGATGTTTACAAAGTTTTCTGGAATGTTGAAAAGATATAAGTGTTTTCTGAAAAGAAAACTAATGAAGATATTTGTTGATATAGAAAATAAATAAAAATCAAAACTACCATTTTGTAAAATTAAAGAGTTTGAGAAACTCATGGAATGAGTTACATGATTTGAAAAGCCTTTAGAGGACTGGAAAAGTGAGCCTGATGACTTGAGTTTATATTTGAACAAGCTGTGTAAAAAGCTGGACACTGTAGTATGTGCTTGTAATCCCAGTATGTCTCTACCAGGAGGTGGGAAATGGAGACACAATTTTTCAACCATTGAATATAAATTGGTTACTATGGTGTCTCTATCTTTAGTAAAAGGTTCTTGACTAAGAAATAAGAGTTTTGCTCCATCTCATTTTTTCCCTATAGTTTAAAAATACTAACTTAGGTAGGTTCCCCCTTGTGAGTTTATGAAATCAATAATAAAAACTTCTTAACTTGGAAGATCTAGATACTGACCTTTCTCAAATGGATGACTAACTAAATCCCATGTAATAGGTGGTGATCTGTATGCCACCAAATGTAGGCACAATGACAGTTGTTTTATCTTAGCTCACTAACAAGTATCCACTTTAAAATAAAGCTGTCAGATTATATACAAAAGCAAGATTGATTTTTGCTTCCAGGCTGTTGATTTAGAGATTCTGTGGATAACTGTACCAGCATCTTTGAGGCCAGCACTACTGAGTGGGCCAGGACAAGCTGAGGTTGAACCCTAACTGGCCATGGCTTGTGCTTCTCACTTCTTGGGCCTTCCCCTGAAGAAATGATTTGTGACTTGGTTCCAAGCATGTATATCCAACTTGCCCTTCTCTGTGCATGTGACTTACACTGACATCTTCCAAGTATGACAAAGCTGTGCAGGCTTCATAATGAAAGAAAAAGGTACTAGGAAAGGAAAAGGTTTGTTTAATATTTTTGAAGAACACAGAACTGCACCACAGTGATGAACAATTACTTGTAAAATGGTAGAGGCAAGCATTGTGATTGACCTTGGAAGTGAGCTCATTGAAGACGAGACTGCTTTGATGATCCTAAGTGTCAAAAATGTAAGAAAAGTGGACACTTAAGTTAGATCTCTTCTAAAAACAATGGTTGGAGAACATAAGCCACCAAAGAAGAAAAAAAAAAAAATCCTGAATCAGAAGAAATAGAAGTGAAAAAAGGAAAAGACCCTACTTTGAGTAATCCCAGACTGTAGCGTTCCAGCAGTGAAACACTGGAGATACAACACATGGAGTCCAGTCTAAGGTGTTCTCAACTTCATGAAGAAAACACATGTCCAGTGCTGAAGAAATATAGTGATTAAATTGTGGGCATTATGTAAATTAAGTTAAAAAAACTTAGAGCACAAAGGCTTTTGTTCTTGTTTTAAATTTATCTCCTAAAGAAGACTGATAGTTGGCGTTTTGAGAAACCAGTAGTAAGAAATTTGTGGTCAGTTAAAAAAAAAAATCACTGAATTCATGTGATAATTTTCAATTACTCTTCAGGGAAGCAGTTGAATAAAGAGATTTCTGGTTTTTTTCCAAAGTTTTTGACTTTTTTTTTTTTTTTGAGTCATGGTCTTAATGTAACTCAGTCTGACTGTCTTTGAAATATCTATTTAGCAGAGGATGATCTGAGATTATTGACATGTGACCATGTCTGGCTTTAAGTGGGCATCACAGTGGATCAATAGATTACAAAGTAATTGGAAAAATTCACTTTGTAATGTGAAGGAAGATTTTAATAGCACATCCTCATACTAAGATAACATTTTGTTTATTATATATATGTGTATGTAAATTTTTATTTGCATTGGTGTTCTGCCGCTGTGTATGTCTGTGTGAGGGTCTCATACATATCCTCTGGAATTATAATTACAGACAGCTGTGAATTGTCATTTGGGTGCTGAGATTTGAACCCGCGTCCTTTGGAAGAGCAGCTGGTGCTCTTAGCCACTGTGCTATCTCTCCAGCCCCATATTTTTTTTTATATTTTTAATAAGTATTTTTGAGACAATGTCTTACTGTGTATACCTGGCTGACCTGGGATTTGTTAATTGATCAAACTGGCGTCAAACTCACAAACTAACTCCCCACTTAGAAGAAAGGGCTAAAATTAGTTATAATTGATTTTTTTTCTATTTTGATGTGAAGACATTCATTTTATTACATTGAATAAATATGATACTTGTAAATATTTCTATAATACCCAAGACAGAATTCTATAATTTTTATCAATTTTAGAGTACAAAGACAATTTGTTTTGAGATTCTAGTGTAATGATTTCATTTTCCCCTTTCTTTTCTTCTCATATACTACTCCTTGCTCTTTCAAAACCATGGCATTTCCCCCCATTAATTGTTATTAACTGTAATAGTTGTTACATACATACATACACACACACATACATACATTTATACCTACATACATAGTCCCAAATACATAAAAACAACTTCAGGTTGTGTGCTATTTTATATGTATTCAAGGTTGACCATTTGGTACTGGATATTCAAGTGGTGTGCTCTTCCATGGGGAAGAATATTTCCCTTCGTCTCAGCATTCTCCCCTCACCCCCATGGTTTCTCTGTGTATCCCTGGCTGTCCTGGACTCAGTTTGTAGACCAGGCTGGCCTTGAACTCACAGAAATCCACCTGCCTCTGCCTCCCGAGTGCTGGGATTAAAGGCGTGCACAACCACACCCAACCTGGAATCTTTTAATATGGGCACATGCATCTCCCAGCTCTTTTTCTGAGCTCACAGCTCTTAATGGCAGACACCACATTTTGCTCATATAGAGGTTACATACTGTTTGATACATTGCTCTGATGACTCTTCCTAGGATTTGTTAGAAATGAAGCTGAGTAGAGAGGAAAGGGCTCTTCAGGAGAGAGAAAAAATGATAAAGCCTCTAAGGAAGAAATCCCTGGATGATATCATCAAATCTAACCACCATGCCATGTGTATCCGACGTACCATTTACGTGCCACATACAATAACAGTATCAGGTCCATCATTTAAAAAAACGGATGTTATGGTCTAAAGAAGTCAAGGTGAGATAACGAGGGCATTTTAACTGCCTCTCCCAACTCTGCATACATTATCACACTCCTTAATTAGACTGTTCATTATTGCTATTTTTGTTTTGTTTTTGTTTTTTTTTGAGACAAGTTTTCTCTGTGTAGCTCTGACTGTCTTGGACTCGCTTTGTAAACTAGGCTGGGTTCTAACACAGAGATCTGCCTGCCTGCGCCTCCTGATCGCTGGGATTTTAGGCGTACACCACCATGCCCGGCTCCATTTTCTTTTAATTCAAGGTTTTCTTTGAACAAGTTTGGTTTTCATAATACAACCTCACATACAGTGACTAATTTTAATTCTAGGAAAGATTGATCTTCAGTATCTGGGTTTTTATATATGTTATGTGTCCTACTGGTACTGCATCAGATTTCAGTTTTGGGTAGGTAAATAGTCATATTGCAGAAGAAATCAGATAACAGCATGACATTTTGAATTCCTTCCTAACAGAATTGGGTTTTCCTGTGCATCAGATATTAGTGTTGTATAGCAAAAAGGGGTCAGACTTGGGAGAAGTCAGGATTCCCTAACCGGATTTTATTCCTCATTTCACAGTCAGAAAGGAAAATGGCACTCCAATGTGAGAGTCCAGTGTAGGGGTTAGATAAATTAGATTTAGAAAATATATAGGAGTTTCTGATACTGTCTCTTAATTTGGGGCCTGAAGAGCATTATCAGCATGAAGTCAGGAAAAACAGGAAAGACTCAATAGACTTGAAGAAACAAAGTATCTGGCCTGACATTGTTTTCAGCTGCTAAGTGGGCGGAACCCAAATTAAGCTGAAACAGAGTTCCTCCTATTTAAGGACAGTGCATGGAGCCCAGAAGTAGAAGAGGCCCCTGATGCTAGAGAGCTCCAAGAGTCCTGCTGAAAAAAGGGCTGGCCATTGATGGCCAGCTCTCTCCCTGAAGCAGAAAGAAGCCGGTGAGCAAAGAAAGCCTGAGCAAGACACCAAAAGGCCAAGGACTGGACCCTGTGGCTCAGCTTTTGCCTGGAGGGGTTTGATCTGTCTGATCAGTGGCCTAGGGGAAATTGTGCCTGGCTTTAAGGACTGAGGCAGAGCAGCTGAGTTCCTGATTCAAAAGAAGTAAGTTGGCCTGCAGACGGCTGGGGTCTCCCACAGAGAAAAAAGCATGAAGCCTTATTTAAGGTGAGACTGCAATAACCAACTACCCTGACGAACCTGCATCTGAGAGATCCAGAAAAAGGACTGCTAAGTGCGTTAAAGAATCTACAACAAAGACTGTGTTCCTGACGACTGAGGACCTGCCCCAGAGACTGTATCATTCTAAAAGGTTATGAAAGTAGTTGTTATAATTATCAATAGGTTTAGTGGATAGGTTAAAGGGGTTGTAGGAATTTATAGGATTAGTAGATAAGAAATTGTTGGTGTTTGTTATAAGTGAATTTAGTAATAAATAAGTGTTAAATAATAAAAGATCGGTTACGGTCCAATCCACCTTAATTATACCACTTAATTGTGGTATAATGCAGGCTGTTAAAGTAATAGTTCCACCTATTATTTTCCATAATTGAAGTTTTCCATAGATTTTCTGTAGATGTTTAGTACTAATCTCTACACTGAGAAATGTTGGCAGTTGTTCCTTACTTGAGATTCCATCTGTACTGAAGTGGTCAACAGTCCTTGTAAATTAAAGTGTGGCTCTTTCCACCTCTAAGTTTGGGTTAGTCATGTATGGCTTATGTCATACTTTTAATCCATTCTTTCAGTAAATAATTAAAAAAACAGTATCCTTTCTTATCTCAGGTAGTTATTCCATGTCTTGTTTTTGAAAATGAGTCTTTTCTCTCAGTAATGTCTTTTTCTTCATTTGCAATGAATTTAGCTTGTTCTAAAATATCTAACTTCCAATAGGTTTCTTTGACTGTAGCATTTGGCCAATCTTACTGACTGTTTGCTTTTGTACAATTGTAATAAAAAGAATTAGGTGTCAGTAATGTAGAAGTGATTCTAAGGTAAGGAAAAGTCCAAGAGCTCTCCAAGTCCTTTGAGTCTTGATAGTAAGTTTCATACATCTGGAATTTAAGTTCTGCGAGTAACTGCTATGAATTGGGTTTTCTATGATATACACAAATGGTTCCCGTACTGTGATGTTAGCTGTCATATTTGTAGGGTCACAAGACACAATCCAAATATTTTGGCAAAGCAAAAAAAAACAAAAATCGATTCTGGAGAAGGATGTATAAACATGTCAAGTCATGCAAAAACATCCAGTGGGGAGCTAGTTTGGTTTTTATTCCTAATGTAAAGGGGTCTCCTGCCTCTCTGAGTAGTCAGAACTTGACCTTATGCTCAAACTTAATTGCCTAACTCAGTACATTACAACTAAGCGAAGTTCAGCTTTTGAGAGGGAGGATACAACCTTGAACACATTTTGATTTTAAAAAGGGCTGACCTTTGGGGGAAATATGCATTTCTGTCAAACGGCTTCACATTTTTTAAAATCAAGTTTTGTCTTAAACTTAATGCTTTGATAGAAGAGAATATATTTTGTTTACATTTCCCACAATTTCCTCCACTTTCATAGCGCATGTCATTAAACATTTTCTCTGCTTGTATTTGTACTCTTTTTCTCCTTGTGGTTAGAAAAAAACCCTACATTTTAGCAAACACTTTGAGACATTGTTAAAATGACGTTAATATGAGGGAGTACTCCCTGCATATAAGAAATAGCAGAATAGAAAACACAGAGCTGAGATCACTAAATATTCACCATGTAATTACACATTTAGGTGATAATATACTACTTAATGTCTTTTAATCCTCATTGAACATCATGAGGGATATTATTTTTTTTCTTTTTAGGACAGCACATTACCTCTTGAAATATCCCTTCCTACATTTGTAGCAGATTTTTTTTCTCTCTGTAGAATCTTCTTTCAGAACTTTCATTTTTAAACTTCTGTAAACTTTTCACTGGCTAGCTGTTATTTACGAAATATAGTTTTAGCATCTCCATCCCAAACTTCTAAGTCCAATCCCAAGTACCTTTTCATCTGACCTAATAGTGTTGTTAGGAACACTGTACACCCATCTTTTCCTGTGGTGCATTCATGTTCTGAGACTGGTGTACTAGTTCTTTAGCCCCTCTTATGATCAAGTTTCAAAGATCATCTGCTGCCTCCGTGAGCTTCAATGGATGTATTGGTTGGGAAATTTTGCTTCTGTCCAGGTAAATGTTTCTTTCCAAAGCAGCCATGGTGGCAACCTTATCATTCTCTTCTCTTTGACAACAAAGGAAATATTCAATATTGACATCAACTTGGGCCAAATATGAATTTGGGACCCAAGAGATTGATACAGTTGACCAACCATCCCATATGGATCTTTAAACTTCTGAACTGCTAAGGGAGGTCAATGACATTACTTCCTCTGTTTAAGGATCCTCCCTAAATGGGGACATCAGTTGAGGGAATTTCTTTATTGAGAAAGGACGATTTTGGATACCTTTTGACATTGTTTATTTCCCTTTTATTGAAAGTAGATTTGGGAGGGGGGTTAAGACTGTTTCTCTGAGTCTGGAACTCACTTTGTAGACCAGGCTGTCCTTGAACAAGACATCTGCCTACCTCTGCCTCCTGAGTGCTGGGATAAAGGCATGCTGCCACTACACCCAGTCTTTGGGTTCTTTTTTTTTTTTTTAAGATGTATTTATTTTTATGTATATGGGTGTTCTGTCTGCATGCACACTTGCATGCCAGAAGAGGGCATCCAATCACATTATAGATTGTTGTGAGCCACCATGTGGTTGCTGGAAATTGAACTCAGGACCTCTGGGGGAGCACCTAGTGCTCTTAACTGCTGAGCCATCTCTCCAGCCCCTTTATTGGGTTCTTATATCTACCTTCCTTCACTCCAATCCCTTCCAATGCCCCAACACTAGGTAGGCTATAAAGAAGGGTAGAGGGGGAAAAGGGTGTAGCTCTTTAGGTTACTTCCTGCTGATTAAGGCATTGAGTTCCTTGGGGCAAATCCAGTCTTTGTCATTAGGATATCTCCAAGCAGCAAACAACAGTCTAGCAATCCAGTGATCCAACAAAAGCAGCAGCAGTGGCAGCAGCAGGGGGAACAGCAGCTGGCGCCGGCCCTCTCAGGCCTCTTCCATTTACACCCTCTCAAGATCCCCAGATTTCCTAACGTAAACTGTCTGCAGCTGGCAAAAATTACGCCCCTCCTAGAGCAGGAGACAAATCATAGTGGCTGTAGACAATCTAAAGCAGCCCCATATTTCACAGGTGGGATTAAAACAAAACATTCACACAACCTAACTGGGTTTTAAAAGAATCCAAAATTTACACTACAAACTTTACTCATGTTCTTTTAGAGGGCCTTATTTTCTTTCTGGATGTCCTCCATCCTCTTAGTTCTTATGTTCCTTCTGCCTCCTCTTCTGTGGAATTTGTTGAGCTCTGAGGGGAGGAATTTGATGCCATTTAGAGCTGTGTGTTCCCAGGACACTCTTCACATAATGTCTGGCTGTTATTGGTCTGTATTCTCATCTGCTGCAGGAGGAAGCTTCTCTGATGGCTGAGCAAGGCACTGATCAATGAATACAGCAGAATGTCATTAGTCATTTTATTGTCACTTTTTTTTTTTTTTAAGACCAGTAGTATTTGGTTTTCCCCTAGAGCCCTAGTCCTTGGGTTCTTAGTCACCCAAGCAGTGTTAGGTATGGGTTCCATCTCATTTGAGTGGGCCTTAAGTCAAATCAGATGTTGATTTTTTGCCAACATTGTATTAGCATATCTTGCAGGCAGTACACCACTGGAGATCAAAGGGGTTGTTCCTGGCTTGATGTTTATATTTCTCTTAGTGTAGTGTGCAGAGTACCAAAGATTCTAGAATGTAGGAATGAAGGCTCTATGTAGGCACCAGCTGGACTTTTCCATCTTCAATGAATTGTGTAGGTGTTATCTTCAACAATGGTGACTTGCTATGAGTTTGTGAATAGTAACCTATATAGTCTTGGGAACAGCCTGGGTGGTTTGGGGATTCCCAGGGGACCCCCTTTGACCAGCAACTAAATTAGATTTAACCCATTGCTGGTACTGGAAGCTTCATTTAGTGAGAAGAGATGGCCAGTTGGGACTCTGTCTCTCCCATTATTTGGAGATTTCATTTACATCACCTTCATATATGTATATATCTTTGGAAGTTTCTACTGTATTAAGTTTCTTTTTCTTTCCTTTTCCTTTTTCTTTTTTTTCCCCTGGGACAGGTTTTCTCTGTGTAGTCTTGTGTAGCCTTGGCTGTCCTCCACTCATTTTGTAGACCAGACTAACCTTGAACTCACAGAGATCCTCCTGCCTCTGTCTCTCAAGTGCTGGGATTAAAGGCGTATACTACCACACCCGTCTTGTAGTAGGTTTCTATAGTACCCCCAAATGACCCTTAATTTTAGCTATCTTGTGTCTCTTCCTCATCCCCTTCTTTCCTCCCCTCTCCACTTGATACTCCTGTTGCAGGTCCCCTCCCTTCTAGCTATAGCTATCTATTTCCCTTTCCTAGTGAGATCTATCTGTTCCCCCATTCCTTACTCTATATCTACCCTCTGTAGTTTTATGAATCGTAGCTTGGTTATGATTGGCCTAAAAGCTGGTATCCACATATAAGTGAATATACCCCATATTTGTCTTTCTGGGTCTGGGATACCTCAGGATGATTTTTTTCTCATTCCATCCATTTACCTGCAAATTTTGTGTTTGTGTTTGTTTTTTTTTTTCTCAGTCACAGCTGAGTAATACTCATTGTATAGATGTACTGCATTTTCTTTATCCATTCTTCTGTTGAGGGACATCTAGTCTGTTTCCAGCTTCTGGGTATTATGAATAGAGCAACAGTAAACTTGGGAGGATGAAATCTCTTTTGGGCATATGCCAAAGAGTGGTATAGCTGGGTTTTGAGGTAGATCAATTCCCATCTTCCTGAGGAACTGCCATACTGATTTCCATAGTGGTGGTACAAGTTTGTACTCCCAGTAGCAGTGGATGAGTATTCCACATCCTTGCCAGAATGAGCAATGGGTTTTGATTTTTATTTCCCTGATGGCTAAGGCTGTTGAACATTTCTTTGTTTCTCAGCCATTCAAGTTTCCTCTTTTGAGAATTCTCTGTTTAGATCTGTTCCCTATTTTTAAATTTGTTTTTTTTTTTGGTTTGGATTTGTTTTGTTTTGTTTGTTTTTGTTGTTCAAGATAGGGTTTCTCTGAGTAGCAGACCTGGCTGTCCCAGAATTTGCTTTGTAGACCAGGCTGGTCTATAATTCACAGAGATCTGACTGCCTTTGCTTTCCAATGGCTGGGATTAAAGGCATGTGCCACCATGCCCCACTGGGTTATTCATTTTCTTGATATCTAGTTTTTTTCTTTATGTATTTTGGACATTAGCCCTCTGTTAGGTGTGTTGTAAAAATCTTTTCCCATTCTTTAGGCTGCCAGTTTGAGTGTTGCTGACCTCTGTTGTGCAGAAGCTTCTCAGTTTCATGAGGTCCAGTTTCTTTTTTTTCCCCCTTTATTTTTTATTTCTTCAAGTTACATCTCAATCACAATCCCCTCCCTACTCCCCACTCCAGTCCCACCCTCCCACCCTCAACCCCCCATCTTCTTCCCTTTTTTTTTTTAAGTTTAATGTATATCTTATTTCCCCCTACAGCTCCCCCTTTCAGTCCAACAAATGGCTCTTTTTCTTATAATAATAGATAGAATAAAAAACAACAGAGGTAATTAGGCCACAGTTATGAGGGTTATATTGCTTAGCATACATTCCCAATGTCCAGTCCATATGTATTTGGCACCTGACTTTAACATTCTACTATCTAACCATCTCCATGAGTTTAAAGTTCTATATCTAACTCAACATTCATACTAACTTGCAACACAATTTTAAAAGCATCTTCTTAGATCTATAACACTTTCTTGACTCCTAAACAACTCAAAATTTAATTATGAGACTCTAGCTATCTGTTCTTCAACCACCTCAAAGACCTGAGAGGGATAAATATATATGATTTTATAGGACGTACAGGGCCTGCCTGCAGCTTCCAAAACTAAGAAATGACATACCAGTGGCAGCCTGGACAGTTCCCATTTTCTCTCCATACATTACAGCATCGATCTTCAGTTGTTTGGCCCCGTTTCTCTGACAGACATTGATTGTAGAGCAGGGTTTATGAAGGACTTACCTACCCTGTCTTGGCAGAGCTAGGCTGTCGACTTACCTGCTTCCAGATTTTATCCTTTTTGGACAGCATTCTGTCTACAGTTGGAGCAAGGGGCTTTTCCTGCCAAGAGATAGGCTTGCGACTAATTCAATCATCTCCCATTGGAGATTTTTCGATGCTCATCTTCTACTTGGAGTAGAATAGGGGGTGCTGTCAGGGGTTGATATATCTCGATATAAAAAAAAATCTAAAGTTAAGAAAACATCTTTGAATGCCATATTCTGCAGATCTCTTGAGGTCCAGTTTCTTAATTGTTGATCTTAGTGCCTGTACTAACAGTGTTCTGCTCTGACAACCTTTTCTTGTGCCCATGAGTTCAAGGCTATTCCCCTGTTTCTTTTATCAGGTTTAATGTATTTGGTTTTATGTTCAGGTTGATCCTTTTGAAGTTGAGTTTTGTGCAGGGTGTTTAAGTGGCAGATCTACTTGCATTCTACATGCAGACATCCAGTTTGACGAGCAAAATTGCTTGAAGATGCTGTCTTTTTTCCAGTGTGTATTTCTGGCTTCTTTTTCAAAAGAATAAAGGTGTCCTTAGGTGTGTGGATTTATCAAAGGAATAAAGGTGTCCTTAGGAGTGTGGATTTTTCACACAGGTGTGTCTTAGTCTTCAATTCTGTCCCATCAATCAGAGCTGCTGTGTCAATACCATGTTGTTTTTATTAGTTTAGCTCTATAGTACAACTTGGAATTGGGGATGGTGAGACCTCCAGCAGTTCTTTTATTGTTCAAGGTTGTTATCCTGGGTTTTTTGTGCTTCCAAATAAAGATGGAATTGTCCTTTAAAGTTCTGTGAAGAATTGTGTTGAAAGTTTGAAGGCGATTGCATTAAATCTGTAGATTGCTTTTGGTAGGATGGCCATTTTTACTATATTAATTCTGCTAATCCATGAGCATTGGAGATTTTTATGTATTCTAATATGTTCTTCAATATTTTGAATTTATCATACAAATCTTTCACTTGCTTGGTTAGAGTTATCCCAAGATATCTTATATATTTTTGAGGCTATTGTGAAAGATATTGTTTACCAGCTGTAGGAGATTCCTGGTGGAATTTTTAGAGTCACTTATCTATACTATCATATCATGTATAAATTAGGGCACTTTGACTTCTTTCTTATTTGTATCCCCTCAATCTCCTTCAGTTGTCTTATCCCTCTACCTAAGACTTCAAGTAGTAAATTAAATAGGTATGTAGATAATAAACAACCTTATTTTAATCCTGATTTTAGTGGATTTGCTTTGAATTTCACTTTATTTTTGTTGAAGTGGGCTATGGGCTTGATGTAAAAGGCCTTATGATATGTTGAGATATATCCCTTGTAATGCCTAATCTTTCCAGGACTTTTATCATGAAAGGGTGTTGAGTTTTGTCAAAGGACTTTTCTGCATCTAATGAGATGATCATGTAGTTTGATCTTTGAGTTTGTGTATATGATCGATTATTGATTTAAGTATGTTGAACCATCTCTGCATCTCTGGGATGAAGCCCTCTTTTGATGTGTTCCTGGATTCATTTTGCAAGTATTTTATTGAGAACTTTTTGTATCTATGTGCATAAGGT
>CAJQZJ010032158.1:4418586-4448703 GCA_907164525.1 Lophiomys imhausi
TGTGTGTGTGTGTGTGTGTGTGTGTGTGTGTGTGTGTGTGTGTGTGTATTTCTGGGTCTTCAATTCAATTCCATTGGTCAATCTGTCCATTTCTATGCCAGTAAAATGTAATTTTTATTACTATTGCTCTGTAGTACAGCTTGAAACCAGGGATGGTGATACCTCTAGAAGTTCTTTTATTGTACAGAATTGCTTTAGCTATCTTAGGTTTTTTATTTTTCCATATGAAGTTGAGAGTTGTTCTTTCAAGGTCTATAAAAAATTGTGTTGGAATTTTGATGGGAATCACATTGAATCTGTAGATTGCTTTTGGTAAGTTGGCCACTTTTACTTTGCTAATCCTACCAATCCACGAGCACATGAGATCTTTCTATCTTCTAATATCATCTTTGGTTTCTTTCTCCAAAGACTTGAAGTTCTTGTCATATGGGTCTTTCACTTGCTTGATTAGAAAAACACAAAGATTTTTTATGTTGTTTGTGGCTATTGAGAAGGGTGTTGTTTCCCTAATTTTTCAGCCCATTTATCACCTTTATAAAGGAAGGCTACTAATTTCTTTGAGTTAATTTTATATAACACCTACTTTACTGAAGGTGTTAATTAGCTGTAGGAATTCTCTGGTAGAATTTCGGGGGTCATTTATGTATTCTATCATCTATGAATAACAATACTTTGATCTCCTCATTTCCAATTTATATCCCCTTCATCTCCTTTAGTTGTTTTATTGTTCTGACTAGAACTTCAAATATTATGAATAGATAAGGAGCAGGCAGTCTTGTCTTCTCCCTGATTTTAGTGGAATTACTTTAAGCTTCTTTCTATTTGGTTTGATAATTGTCTATTGATTTGCTGTATATTGCCTTTATTGTGTTTGTCTTTTTGTCAAAGGGGTTTTCAGCATCTAATGAGATGATCATTATGTTTTTTTTTCTTTCAGTTTGTTTATATGGGGGATTACATTGATGGATTTTCTTATTTTGAACCATCCCTGTATCCCTGGGTTAAATCCTACTTGATCATGGTGGATGATGTTTTTGATGTGTTCTTGGATTTGGTTTGTGTTTTATTAAGTATTTTTGTATCAATATTCATGAGAAAAATTGGTCTGAAATTCTTTTTTTTTTTTTGAGTCTTTGGTTTAGGAATCAGGATGACTGTGGCCTCATAGAATGAGTTTGGCAATGTTCTTTCTGCTTCTATTTTGTGGAATAATTTGAGGAGTATTGGTATTAACTCTCCTTTGAATATAGTCTTCCTGCCTTTTAGTTTGTTTGGCTAAGGGTTTGTCTATTTTGTTGATTTTCTCAAAGAACCAACTCTTAGCAGTTTCATTGATTCTTGCTATTCTTTGTTTCTAATTTATTGTTTTCAAACTGGAGTTTGATTATTTCCTGCTGTCTACTCCTCTTGGGTGTGTTTGTCTCTTTTTGTTCTAGAGCTTTCAGGTGTCCTTTTAAATTGCTAATATGAGACCTCTCCAATTTCTTTATGAAGGCACTTAGTGCTATGGAATTTCCTCTTAGCACTGCTTTCATTAGGTCCACATAAGTTTGGGTATGTTGTGCCTTCATTTTCATTGAATTGTAGAATGTCTTTAATTTCTTTCTTTCTTCCCAGATCCAGTAGAAAGTTGTTCAGTTTCCTTGAGTTTGGAGGCTTTATGTTGTTTCTGTTGTTGAAGTCCAGCTTCAATCCATGGTGGTCTGATAAGATACAAGGAGTTATTTCAATTTTCTTGTATCTACTGAAGATTGCTTTGTAACCAACTATATGGTCAATTTTGGAGAAGGTTCCATGAAGTGCTGAGAAGGTATATTCTTTTGTGTTTTGGTGAAATGTTCTGTAGATATCTGTTAGGTCTACTTGATTCATAGCACTAGTTAATTTCATTATTTCTCTATTATTTTTACTGTAGTTAATAATCTTCCTTCCAATTCTTGTTCCTTCCAACCTCCCAACACTAGAGAAAGAAGGTTAAAGTGAAAAGTGACAGATGTAGGTCTCTTTGAGCTATTTCCTGCTGATTAGGGTTGTCTGGTTCTTTGGGGGCAATATCAATCTCTAAGTCCAGAAAACCAATAAACCAGGAAACAGCCAAAGGAAGAACCAGCAGCAGTTTGGAGCAAGCAACCTCTTTCTTCTTTGTAGTTCCTCTTCTGGGGCTTTGGCTTTTTATCCCTTTCTCAAGGCCCACAAATTCACATGATTTAAGTGGCTAAGTCACACCCCTGCTAGCTCACAAGACAGTTACTAGTTTACACCTGTGGTTTTAACTGAAACAGCTTCACACCTGGGATAAAACAAAAACATTCTCCTAACTGTTTTTGTTTCTGTTTTTTAAACAAAACTCTTATCATACTGTTTGTTTCTTGGGTTCATTTTCTTTGAAGGCCTTTTTCCAGCCCTTTACTCTGAGGTGATGTCTATCTTTGTTGCTGAGGTGTTTTTCTTGTATGCAGCAGAATGATGGATCCTGTTTTTGCATCCATTCTGTTAGCCTATCTTTATTGGGGAATTGACAGTTGAGAGATATTAATGACCAAAGATTGTTAATTTCTGTTTTATGATGTTAGTGGTGGTAGAGTGTGTGTGCATTTGTGTGTTTCCCTTCTTTTGGTTTTTGCTGGTGTGGGTTTATTTACTTCTTGTGGTTTTTTTTTTTTTTGGGGGGGGGTGTAGTTAACGTCCTTTCATTGGAGTTTTCCTTCTAGTATCTTCTGTAGGGTTGGATTTGTGGATAGATATTATTTAAATTTGGTTTTGTCATGGATTATCTTGTTTTTTCAATCTATGATGATTAAAAGTTTTATTGGGTGTAATAGTCTATGCTGAAATTTGTGACCTCTTTGAGTCTGCAATATATTTGCCTCGACCCTTCTGGCTTTTAGAATCTTTGTTGACAAGTTGGATGTAATTCTGATCGGTCTGCTTTTATATGCTTCTTAGCATTTTCCCCTTGCTATTCTTAATATTCTTTATTCTGTACATTTAGTGTTTTGATTATTATGTGGTGAGAGTTTTTTTTTTCTCTTCTGGTCCATTCTATTTGGTATTCTATAAGCTTCTTGTGTGTTTTTAGGCATCTCTTTCTTTTTTTGGTCGCTTTTTAAAATATTTATTTATTACTTCAAGTTACATCTCCATCACAGCCCCCTCCCTCCACCCTTCTTGGTCCCGCCTTCCCACCCTCTACACCATCTCCCACCTGTCCTATTCCTCTAGTGTCGGGTGCCCCCACATCTCAACCCACCTCAGTTCATCAGTCATATGAGGGCTAAGAGCTTCTTCTTGCACTGGGGGCCTACATGATAGCTCCACTAAGACAAAGTGTCCCAATAACAGGTAACAAAGTCCATGTTCCTGTTCCTTTCAGTCAGTTGGTTGTAGGATAGTTAAACTGTACTATATGGCTAAAATCCAGTTATAATACATGCCATGTGAATCTTTCTGGGTCTGCATTAGCTCACTCAGGATGAGCTTTTTTAGTTCCATCAATTTGGCAACAAATTGCATGATTTCCTTGTTTCTGATAGCTGAGTAGTATTCCATTATGTAAATGTACTACAGTTTTTTTTTTTAAATCCATTCTTTGGTTGAGGGACCTCTGGATTGTTTCCAGTTTCTAGCTATTACAAATAAAACTGCTATGAACATAGTTGAGATGTCCTTGTGGTTTGGTGAGGAATCTTCTGGATGTATGCCCAGGATTGGTATAACTGGGTCTTGAGGTAGAGCTATTCCAAGTTTTCTAAGATATCACCAGACTGATTTCCACTGAGGTTGTAGAAGATTGCACTCCCACTATCAATGGAAGAGTGTTCCCCTTTCTTCACAACCTCACCAGCATGTGCTGTCATTTAAGTTTTTGATCTTAGCCATTCTGAGAGGTGTGAGGTGGAATCTCAGAGTCACCTTGAGTTGCATTTCTCTGATGATTAAGGATGTTGAGCATTTCTTCAAGTGTCTCTCAGTCATTAGAGATAATTCTTTTGTGAATTCTCGATTTAGCTCTATACTCCATTTTTTGGTTGGATTATTTGGTTTCTTGGTGTTCAATTTCTTGAGTTCTTTATAAATTTTGGATATTAGCCCTCTGTCAGGTGTGGGGTTGGTAAAGAACTTTTCCCAATATGTAGGTTGCTGTTTTGTTCTAATGATAGTGTCCATTGCCTTACAGAAGCTTTTCAGCTTCATAAGGTCCCATTTATTGATTGTTGTTCTTAGAACTTCAGCTATTGGTGTTTTGCTCAGGAAGTTGCCACCTATGCAAATGAGTTTGAGGATTTCCCCCACTTTCTCTTCTTTTAGATTTAGTGTGTCCAGTTTTATGTGAAGGTTTTTGATCTACTTGGACCTAAATTTTGTGCAAGGTAATATATATGGATCTATTTGCATATTCTACATGTTGACATCCAGTTAGACCAGCACCATTTGTTGAATATGCTTTCCTTTTTCCATTGTATGGTTTTTGCTTCTTTGTCAAAAATTAAGTGACCATAGGTGTGTGGGTTTATTTCTGGGTCTTCAATTCGATTCCATTGATCCACTGGTCTGTTTCTATACTAGTACCATGCTGGTTTTATTACTATTTTTCTGTAGTATAGCTTGAAATCTGGGATGGTGATACCTCCAGATGTTTTTTTATTGTACAGGATAGATTTAGCTATTCTGGATTTTTTGTTTTTCCATATGAAGTTGAGAATTGTTCTTTCAAGGTCTGTAAGGAATTGTGTTGGTATTTTGATAGGAATTAGCATTTTTTTTTTTTTAAGATTTATTTATTATGTGTACAGTGTTCTGTCTGCAGGTATATCTGCAGGCCAGAAGAGGGCACCAGATTTCATTATGGATGGTTGTGAGCCACCATGTGGTTGCTGGGAATTGAACTCATGACCTCTGGAAGAGCAGCCAGTGCTCTTAACCGCTGAGCCATCTCTCCAGCCCCCATTGATCTTTTGTATAAAGAAGGGCTTCTGATTTTTTTTTTTTTTGGTTTTTCGAGACAGGGTTTCTCTGAATATCTCTGGCTGTCCTGGACTCGCTTTGTAGACCAGGCTGGCCTCGAACTCACAAAGATCCGCCTGCCTCTGCCTCCCAAGTGCTGGGATTAAAGGCGTGTGCCACCACCGCCTGGCTCCCCTTTGTTTTTTTTTTTTTCGAGACAGGGTTTCTCTGTTTAACAGCTCTGGCTGTCCTGGACTCGCTTTGTAGACCAGGCTGGCCTCGAACTCACAAAGATCCGCCTGGCTCTGCCTCCCAAGTGCTGGGATTAAAGGCGTGCGCCACCACCGCCCGGCTGGCTTCTGATTTTTTTGAATTAACTTTGTATCCAGACACCTTGCTGAAGGTGTTTATCAGTTGTAGGAATTATCTGGTGGAATTTTTAGGGTCACTCATGTATACTATCATATCATCTGTGAATAGGGATACTTTGACTTCTTCCTTTCCAATTTATATCCCCTTGATCTCCTTTAGTTGTCTTATTGCTCTAGCTAAAACTTAAAGTACTATATTGAAGAGATATGGGGAGAGTGGGCATCTTTGCCTTGTCCCTGATTTTAGAGGAAATGCTTTAAGTTTCTCTCCATTTAATTTGATGTTGGCTACTGGCTTGCTGTATATCACCTTTATTATTTCTAGGTATGGTCCTTGTATGCCAGCTGTCTCCAGGGCTTTTAGCATGAAGGGGTGTTGCATCTAATGAGATGATCATGTGATTTTTTTTTCTTTCAGCTTGTTTATATGGTGGATTATGTTGATGGATTATCGTATGTTGAAACATGCCTTCATTCCTGGGATGAAGCTTACTTGATCATGGTGCATTATGATACTTTTAATGTGTTCTTGGATGTGGTTTTCAAGTATTTTATTGAGTATCTTTGTATCTATGTTTATGAGGGAAATTGGTCTGAAATTCTCTTTCTTTGTTGGGTCTTTGTGTGGTTTAGGTATCAAGGTAACTGTGTCCTCATGTAATGAGGCCAGTTTGGCAGTGTTCCTTCTGTTTCTATTTTGTGGAAGAGTGTTGGTGTTAGCTTTTCTTTGAAGGTATGGTAGAATTCTGTGCTGAAACCAACTGACCTTTGACTTTTATTGGTTGAGAGACTTTGAATGACTTTTAATTTCCTTAGGAGTTATAGGACTGTTTAATTTGTTAACCTGATCTTGATTTAATATTGGTAGGTGGAATCTATCAAGATTTCACTTCAGTTTTCAAATTTTGTGGCGTGCAGGTGTTTAAGGAGTGGGCGGGCGTAGGCTCTTTGGCGATACTGATGATACTAGCCTCTCTGGTTTGCCTATGGTGCATCTACAAAATGAGAGCCACACAAAAGCGTAATGCAGCCATGATTATACAGGCCCTTGTCGCCATTGAGGCGGGCCAGTCCCCTCAGGCATGGCTCGCTGCCGTGAAGTAAATATTCACTAAGCATAGTCCCTGCCCACTGAGGTATTCGTTCCACGGATATTAGGGTCTGGCAAGTCAGTGACGGAGTTGAAGGGTAAGTCTCGGCCACCTAAGACAGGGCAGTCCCGAGTGGGGAGGCTGACCCAGAGACGGGTAAGAGTTTGAGCACCGCCCTCCTACAGGCTCAGGCCCACCGTGAGATCCCCAGATAGAGGGATTACGAAGCCTTTCCAGGGACTTTTACCAACTTTAGAAAAAATAAAAAATGGGGGAACTGTAGAGAGCTGCGATGTGCCGCGCCCTAAAGATGGCGCCAGTCTCCGCCTTCCACCAGCCCGACGGTGAGCGCTCTCGATCATAATAAGTCCATATTTGGCAAAGACTGCTGATCTGGCTTGCTTCCGCATACGTGGGCCTCTAAGATAGCACTACGTGGCTTTACTTGATTGGCTGTTCATTTAGTGTTTAGCCTGTGGGTTGGGTCTGCCCGGGCATTCATTCAGAATTCAGAAGACTGTTTTCAAGGGACCTGAATAAACTGCTGGAGAAGAGCTTTTGTGAGTTGCGTCATCCTTGCTGGTCGAGGGGGACGCGACACTTGATGACCTTTCTTTTGGTGTGAGTTGGGTGTTGAAGTCTCCCAGTAATATTCTGTGGGGATCAATGTGTGGTTTTAGCTTTGGAAGAATTTCTTTTACAAATGTGGAGGCATAGATATTCAGTATTGAGATGTCATCTTGATGAATTTTTCCTTTGACGAGTATAGAGTGTCCTTCCCTATCTTTTTTGATTAATTTTAGTTGAATGATTATTTTATTTGTTATTAGGATGGCTACTCCAGCTTGCTTCCTGGGACTGCTTGCTTGGAAAACCTTTTCCCAGCCCTTTACTCTGAGGTAGAGTCTATCTTTGTTAGTGAGGTGCGTTTCTTGTATGGAGCAAAATAATGAGTCCTATTTATTTATTAAAGATTTATTTATTACGTATACAGTGTTCTGTCTGCAAGTATATCTGCAGGCCAGAAGAGGGCACCAGATTTCATTATGGATGGTTGTGGGCCACCATGTGGTTGCTGGGAATTGAACTCATGACCTCTGGAAGAGCAGCCAGTGCTCTTAACCACTGAGCCATCTCTCCAGCCCAATGAGTCCTATTTATGAAGCCATCCGGTAAGCCTGTTTCTTTTTATTAGGGAGCTGATTTCATTGATCTTGAGAGATAATAATGCCCATAGATTGTTATTTCCTATTATTTTCATGTAGGTGGTAGTTGTGTGTTTCTTTTGGTTTAGCTGCAGTGGAGTTTTTTTGTTTTCCTGTGTTTCCTTGGGTGTAGATATCTTCTCTGGTTTGGAGTTTTCCTTCTAGGATCTTCTGTAGAGTTAGATTTGTGGATAAATATTGTTTAAATTTGGTTTTATCATGGAATAGCTTTTTTTCTCTGTCTATGGTAATAGAAAGTTTTGCAGAGTATAGTAGTCTGAGCTGATACCTGTAGTCTCTAAGGGATTGTAGGACATCTTCCCATACCCTTCTGTCTTTTGAATTTTCTGAGAAGTATAATTCTGATGGGTCTGCCATTATACATTAATTGACCTTTTCCTTTTACAGCTTTTAATATTCTTTCTTTGTTCTTTACATTTGGAGTTCAATTATTATGTGGTGAGAAGAATTTCTTTTCTGGTCTATCCTGTTTGGTGTTCTGTATGCCTCTTGGAATTTCAACATCATCCCTTTCTATGGAATTTTCTTCTATGATTTTATTGAAAATGTTTCCTGGACTTTGAAGTTGAGAGTCTTCTCTTTCATCTATTACTATAATTCTTAGGTTTTGTCTTTTCATTGAGTCCTTGATTTCTTGGATGTTGTGGGTGAGGAATTTTTAGATTTCTCATTTTCTTTGGTTGCAGTACTGACTTCTTCAATTGAGACTTCCATGCCTGAGATTCTGTCTTCCATCTCTTGTATCCTACTTGTGATACTCATGCCTGTAGTTCCTGTTCTCTTTCCTTGGTTTTCTATCTCCAGGGTTGTTTCTGCTTGTGTTTTCTTTATTGCTTCCATTTCCAATTTCAGATCTTGAACTGTTTTATACATTTCATGTTTCAATTTGCTTGTCTTTGCCTTTGAATCTTTCATAGCCTTGTCTCTTTCCCACTCTTGTTTGACTGAGCTAGTTTGGAGGTCTCTAATGCAATTCTTTATTGCTTTCATATGCTGAATTTTGGCTTCTTTAAATTCTTTAAGGGATTTATTTTCTTCTTTTAAGGCCTCTATCATTTTCATTAGTATAGATTTGTCATCATTTTCTTGTGTTGCAGCTGTGGTGAGATGGTCAGGGCTTGTTGTATTAGCATAGCTGAATTTTGTTGGAGTCATATTTCCCTGACTTTTGTCAGTTTTGTTCTTTAGCTAACTTTTAGCCATTTGGTTGTCCTTAGCTGATTGTTCCTAGTGTCTTTGGGGACTGGTGCCAAGGAGCTTTGGTGTAGAGGCTGTATAATCTTGGTGATCTGTATCTCTCCACAAGCCTAGGTGTGGCCTTGTGTTGTGGGCTGGATCTCAGTGGGCCTCCTGAAGTTCACCCCTTCCCGTTGAGTCCCAACTGGGTACTCGGGTCAGGGATTGGAATGGGGTGTGTTATTCAAGCCTGCAGGTTCTTGAAATCCAGCAGGTCTTCGTAGTGAGTTTAATTGTGTGTGTGTGTGGGGGGGGAGGGGTTCAGAGGCCCATGGACTGTAGGCCAGAGCTGCAGATACCTTGCAGCTTGTGTGTCAGGTCTGAGGGTCAGGTCTGTGGTCATGGTCCCCCACTTCCCCAGGTGGCTCCTCCTAGGTTATCTCTGGAGTACCCCTGTGCCTCCCAACCAGAAGCACTGAGCCCTTGTAGTCTGTGTCACTCAGGTAGTGCACAATTGCTAAGAACCCACTGCTTCTGTGCCAGAACTGTAGATATTGAAGACTGGGTACCCAGCTGAGGAGGGGCAAGGTTCACTCGCAGGGAGATCTAATATGAACACCACCACCTGTCCACAGGGCTTTGACTCAGTAGAGCTCTGCTGCCTTTTAACTCCATCACCTACCTTTCAGCCTTATCTCATCTTAATGTTCCTATGACTCTGCTGGTCCTCTCTTGGGTGCTGGAGTGTCTTTGTGGAAGCTGGGGATTCAGGAAGCCAGGACGACCTCTGTCTGGAGGTCGGAGCCACCCACTCAGACCCTGAATGGATCAGACCTGTGGGCCACTTCACTGAGATGGTAAATGCCCCCAACCCCAACCCCGCTGCCTTGTCTGGCTGCAATGTTCTTCCTAGTGTTTGTATGTCCAGTAGAGGGACCTGAATTATCCAAAACCTTTCTGGGTGAACCAAAATATTCTTGCGCTTCCCAGACCGCTGCTCTGCTTGAGATATACTATGGTGGTCCATCAGTTCTCCCATAGCTCAGAATGTGCTGTCAGTCACCTCCATAATGGTTCCCCTGAGAAGGTTCCTGTGGCTCCAGTGGTCCTTTTTTTTGGTGCTGGAACGCCTGCATAGAAGCTGGGGGTCAGGAAGCTGCTGAGTACCCCTGGGTGGGATTCAGAGCTGCTAGCTGGGATCCTGAATGGCTCAGACCCAAGGGCTCTTCTTAGTATGAAGTGCTCTTGCTTCCGGGACTAGCTGGTCTGTTTTCCTGAGTGTCTGAGAGTCTAGCCCATGGTTTGTCCCTAGGTTTACAGGATGGGCCCCAGTGGGTTCACACCTCTCAGATTGTTGCTCAGCATGATTATATCTCTGTGGTATTCTAGCTGGTTTCCCATGCTCAAAATGTATCCATGCCAGCTACTGCCATCTTGGTTTCTCCCACTGGCATGCCTTTGTTTAGGTTGGAAAAGTTTTCTATGATTTTGTTGAAAATATTTTCTGGGCCTTGGAGCTGGGAGTCTTCTCTTCCTTCTATTCCTATTATTCTTAGGTTTGGTCTTTTCTTAGTCTCCCAGATTTCTTGGATGTTTTGTGTGAGGAACTTTTTAGATTTAATATTTTCTTTGATATATTGATTTCTTCAATCAGATCTTCTATGCCTGAGATGCCATCTTCCATCTCTTGTATTCTGTTGGTGATGCTTTTGTGTGTGTAGTTCCTGTTTTCTTCCATAGATTTTTTTCCATCTCTAGGATTCCCTCAGTTTGTGTGTGTGTTTTGTTTTTCTTTTTTTTTTTTTTTTTTTTTTGGCCAACTCCAAGGTTTATTGGCCCAGGTCTGCTCTGAACACAGGGACCAGAGGGAGCCAGGCAGCTGTGTACATTTAAGACGGGTGGGGAGCATCCTGTACAGAGGAGCGGTAATTGTAAAAAATTTCTTTTGTAAAGGAGGAACTGGAGGGTGGGGTGGGCACTGGTTGCAAACTTCTGGCCCCCCATGCCCCCAGCAATAAATTGTTTATATAGACAGAGCTCTCAGAAGTTCTTCCTGGACTGGGTGCCATCTCATGGCAGCTTCAGGGTACTCAGGTGTCGCAGACTCAGGTGTTGTGAAGCTCATTTATTGGGATAGAAACAGTGGCTCCAAAATGATATAGTGTTGCTGGCTTACTGGTGTGAAGGGATCTGTGGCTGTAATTTTCATGCTCTGGTTCTCAGTCCTCAGGCACCTGTGCATGAATCTGCAACAGTGTAACACCTCTGCTGTGTGACTTCTCCTACACAGCAGTTGGGTGGGGACGCAGCTGATCAGTATGATAACCCTTCTAAGAAAGCTAGATGAGAAAAATGGAGAGTGCCGCCCACGGGAGGACCTTAGTCTGGACCTCCATAGCCATGATCCCCATGGCGCTCACTACCCTAAACCCCACAAATCACTAGGGACATGATTCAAAGCGGGTAGGAGGACCAACCAAGCCTGAGGGAAAAGGGCCGATGTGTATACTCACCGCTGCAGCGAGACTAGGCCAATCTAGGGCCCTGTGCACTTTGACATCTGGGCCAGCGACCCCACAGGGTAAAGTGGCTGAAGCTGCCAGTAGTTCCCACAAGGCGGTCGAAGTCCCGCTCCAGCGGCTCCTGTGCTGCTTCTGCTTTGTCCTCCGCGTCCCCTGAGAAGTTCATCCCCTCTCCCATCTCCTCTGTCACCATGAATCCCGCAAAACCCGGCGGAACAGCGACCTCCTCGCCCCGTAGGCCGCGACCGCGACACCAGCAGCCCTTCTGCACCGCGGCGCACTGCGGGCGTAAAGAAGCGTTCCACTGGGGCCAGCCGGCTCACCGGAATCTCGCAGGGCAGGAGGTGAAGCGTAGACGGGCGCACAAAGCGAACCAGGGTGCAGATGGACGCGCTGTTTCCCATCTGCCGCTTCCTCAGGGTTCTCCATCTCAGGCGCTGGTAGGTTCAGGCCGTGTTTTGGTTTTTTGAGAAAGGGTTTCTCTGTGTATTTATGGCTTTTCTAGACTCACTTTGTAGACCAGGCTAGCCTTGAACCCACAGAGATCTGCCTTCCTCTGCCTTTTGAGTGCTGGGATGAAGAGTGTGTGCCACCATGCCTGGCAATTGCAGACAGCTATGAACTGCCTGTGGGTGCTGGGATTTGAATATCTCCACTGCCCACCTCAGGTACCTAGTGACAGCAGAGTACATCACTAGCTGACAAGATGCAACACATTCCCACTGTTGACATAAGTCGCATATTCTCCCCCTGCTAATGTGCTGCATCCCCTTATAAAAGGGCAGTCCCTTCTCTCTCGTTTCTCCTCTTCCCTTCACCCTTGCCCAGAGGCAGCCCCTGTATAGCCCCTCCCCAGTAAACCTCCCATGTGAGATCTGTCAGATGGTGTGACTTTATGGCATATGTCAATATGTCACTTAGATCATAATAGTTGGACTAGGTAGACCACAGCCTGTAAGCCATTCTAATGAATCATATATATCGAGAGAGAGGAAGAAGAAGATTGATTTTATTAGTTCTATTACTCTAGAGAATCCTGACTAATACAGATTTTGGTACCAGGTGGTTATAGAGCAATAGAAGTATAAGGATGAATATTTTAACTATCTGGAATAGGTTTTCCAACTTGTCAACACCTACAGTTACCAATTCCTCTCCAGTTACTGAAGCCTCTCCTGGGAGCCTGGAGGATACTTAAACCCCATGGTTTGGACTCTTTTACAAATTTAAGGAAACAAATTGCATTTGATTATTCTGATTCACCAATTATGAGTTTCAATAGATTTGGTGACTCTGTACATAAAACTTTTGACAGTCTGTGGAAAAATAAGGAAGTTAATGCTGCTGGTTGGTTGCTCCTAGCATCTCTTGATAAACTGACAAAGGAAAAGAATGAGCTCCTTGATAAAATTTACAAACTTCTAGCGTCTAGATTTGGTGAAGGACAACAATGAACTCAGGGATAAAATTGACTGGCTCCTGATGCACATAAGCTGTCTAAAGGTTTGTAAGTGTGCCCTGGAAGAGAATCTTCTGTCCAGCAGCCACAGAGCTCAAGCTGTGGAAAATAAAATCAAAGCCCTTCATTATAAGGTTGCCTCAGTTACAGCCAAAGGTTAAGTCCCAGCCTCAGAGGGTGTTAGTGGTTAAAGAGCATTAATTGGTAAAGAATGGAATCCTATAACTTAGGATGGGGATGTGTGGGAAGACCCTATCAAAACTGAGAACTTTAAACCTTCAGATTTTCAAGGGTTTATCTCACCTGAGGAAGTACTGCCCTCAGTACCACCCCTTGAAATATTGCCTTTTTCACCTTTGACTTAGGAAATTAATCCTTCATAGTCTGCTAAACCAGATGAAAAATAATCTTTTATTAGCCTGATTTAATTGTCACCTTAGAGGCTTACAGTCTCCTAACCTAGTCCTAGTCCTGGAAGCTTCTAGCCCCTCTATAATCTAATCTAGGCCTGGAATGTTTTCAGCCTCTTAAGACTTACTTCTGAATAAACTCACCCTTTCTAGCTCTTTCTGAACTCTGGTTAGCTGATGCAGCTGTTCTGGCTTAGACTCCTCCAGGATGACTGATTCAATCTGGTTTCTCTCAGTTTCTCTCTGAATTGCTCTGCTTGGTATCAAATTATCTCTGGCAAACTGTTCTAATCTTCTGGCTCCCTGTCATTCTCTGGCCCATTCTGTCTTTATCTTATCTAGCTTGTTCTCTCTTCAACTTCTCTGTAAAACTCTGCCAGTAAAACTGCCTCTGAATTCCACAAATTGATCTGCTAAGAGCTCAACTCCATAGCATTGCTTCTCCTGGGATTAAAAGTGTGTCTGTATTCCAAGCAGAGTATCCATGTTGCTGGATAAAAATTCCTCTACAACCAGCAGTGACTTTCTTTGAAAGAAATACCAGGCAAGACAATACCGATGTCTCTCAGGATCCACCAAAATTTGACTGTAGAGCTGTAACCAGCATTAGGGTTAAGCAGGCTCCTAGAGGGGAGAGAGAGTGTAGTTCACACCGAGGTGTGCTACAGTGCTAAAGAGCCTGATGTGTTTGCGAATTCATTCCAACAGAAGTCTGGGGGACATATGTGGGAATGTATTTTAAGAGTGTAGGATCATGGTAGAAAGAACATAAAACTGGATCAGGTTGAGTTTATTGATTGAGTAATCTCTAGAGATTCTAGGTTTAATATGGAAGTTCCCACAGTTAAAAAAAAAAAAGTGTCACAAGTTTATTTGAATGGTTGGCTGAAGCATTTGTCAAGAGTGCCTACTGAAAAAAAGATGGAGATGCCTGATATCCCTTGGCTTAATATTGACAAAGGAATTTTAAGACTCAGGGAAATTGCAATGCTACAGTGTGTGTGCTGTGTAAAACATAATCCTCCACAATGGGAAGCGCCAGAAGACATGTATTTCACTAATCCTGTAAGAATCAAAATTGTGAGAGGGTCACCAGTATATTTGAAGAACTTTGTTGTCACCCTTTTCCTTGTAGGCCTTAGGATTGGAGACCCTGAAGCTCAGATGGATTAGTTAAGTGGAAATAGATTAATTGGGACCTAAAGAAGTAGGGGCCAGGGGGCAGGCACTGAACCACCAAAGGCAAGATGATCATACTCATTGGACCATTACAATAACTATGCAGACAATTGCTATACTACAATAACACCACAGACAAAATGAAGTCCATAATGGCCTGACCTGTAATGGTCATCAGAAATAAAGTGAATTTGATGGTAGCATGAGTCGTGTGGACCATTGGTACTGACTAATCAATAATTGTGTTTCCAGGTTTGAAATAGACTATTGAAGTTTTGTTTGATCTGTATAAGTTGAAAAATTCTCAAACAAATGAAATAAAGGCTACGTTGAATCATGGCACAAGAGAACTTATGGCCTGTGAACCCGTTTCCTTGAGTCAGTTTGCAGACTCAGAACCCCTTGAATAAAGAAAGGAAGGACAGGTTCCCCTGAAGAAGGACCTTGGTAACATACCTAAGAGTTTTACTGTTAGCCTTTCCCTAGTCCTTCCCCACAGGGACCTACTACTTTTTACAAGGGTAACTGTACATTGGGGCAATGGAAATAACCATACTTTCCAGGACTGTTGGATACTGGTTCTGAATTGATCCTCATTCTAGGAGACCACCAGAAATATTGTGGTCCTCCAGTTAAACTAGGGGATTAAGGAGGTCAGGTGATTAATACAGTTTTAGCTGAAGTCTTACTCACAATAGGTGGAGTGGGTCCAGAACTCATCCTATGGTTATTTCCCCAGGCCCAGAATTGGGATAGATATACTTAGAAGTTGGCAGAATTTTCACATTTGTTCCCTGATGTTAAATTATTTTTAAGGAGGTTTGCTATGTTTCTCTAAACCAGTTAGTTCCTGAGTAAATGACAGAGAAACACTATATTTCATTAATAAGCTGTAGGCCTTAAGCTGGGCAGGTTCTGAGGTATACTAATCCCACAACCTTTAAAACCCACATAAATGCCTGTCACTTGCCAATCAGGTGACTCTTGGGTGGCTGCTGCTCCATCAGCCTGTCCTCAGGGCAAGCTCCCCTTGGTCACAGGCTCATAGTCCATACTACCCCATGGTGACCACCTTCCTCACCCTCTCCATCTCTCTCTTCCTCTCCTTCTGTCTCATGGTCCCTTTGAGCCTCAGGCTGGGGAATCTTAGCTCTGCCTACCTCTCTTCTGCTCAGCTATAGGCTGTCAGCAACTTTTATTAACCAGTTATAGATAATTGGGGGGCAAAGTTTACACATCACTTGGTGTACATGAGGATGTGATCATCTCTGCTGCAACCAGATCTTGGGGACCAGTATTTAGCATTTGAATACAGAGAGTAGCACCAGACCAACCCCCAACACTTTGACCTGTGGTGTGAGGGGTATTATGGTTGGAAAGACTACATAGAAGTTTTTAGAGTTGCCTCCAATGAAAATAGTGAATCAAAAACTGTATTGCATTCCTGGAGGAATTGTAGAAATTAATGCCACCATCAAGAACTTGAAAGATGCAAGGGTGGTAGTTCCCACCACATCTTGGTTAAACCCTCTTATCTGCCCAGAGCAGAAGACAGATGGATCATGGAGAATATGGATGGATCAGTTAAATATCAAAAACTCAATCAAGTAGTAACTCCAACTGCAGCTCCTGAACCAGATATGGTATCCTTACCTGATCAGATTAACACATCTAGCATGTGATATGCAGCTACTACTGATCTAGAAAACACCTTTTTCTTGGTATCTGTTCATAAAGACCTCCAGCAGCTATTTGCTTTCAGTTGGCAAGGCCAGCAGTATACATTTACAGTTTTACCTAAAGGATATATTAATTCTCCAGCCCTGTGTCATAACATAGTTATAAGGGATCTCAATTTGTCTTTTTTTTCCACAAAACATCACATTGGTATACTATGTTGATGACATTATGCTGGTTGGATCAAGAGAGCAGGAGGTAGCAATCACTTTGAACTCATTGGTAACATTCTTTGGAGTCCAGGGACATGCAGAGATAGGTATTCCTTCCAAGGTAAAGGAAAAGTGATTGCACATGGTCCCTCCCACCACCAAGAAAGAAGCACAAGTTTAATGGGCTTGTTTGAATTCTGGAAACATCATATTCCTCAGTTTGGTTACTTGGCCCACATGAAGTGAGTTGGAAAACTGTTAGCTTTGTGTGGTACTGGATGAGGAGAAGGCTCTTCAACAGGTCCAGGTTGCTGTGCAGGGTGCTCTACCACTTGGATCATATGAGCCAACAAATGATTGTAGATGAGGTGTCAGTGGCAGATGTGGATACTGTTTGGAGCCTTTGGCAAGCCACTGTAGGTAAATCACAGAAAAGACCTTTGAGATTTTAGAGTAAGACTCTACAAGCATCTGCAGACAACTATTCTCCATTTGAAGGACAACTTTTGGCCTGCTAAAAGTTGAGTTTTAGTGGAAACTGAACCTTTGACAATGAGCCACCAATTACTATGTAACCTGAGCTGCCCATCATGAGCTGGATGTTATCTGACCCACCAAATCATAAAGTAGGACATGCACAGCAGCAATCCATTGTCAAATGGCAAATTCCTAACCAGAATAAGTACTCCAGTAAGTACAAAGTATTGTCCTCTCCATAGAAGAGGTGGTCCAATGTTGTCAACCTGCCACCAAATCACTGGCTGGTCACCCTGGGAAATGGTGCCATATCTGGGGCTCAGTGTTGGTCTCTGCTGTTTGTAGATCTGGTACTTAGCAGCAGCTGTAGCTAGGTCAGCCTTGGTGAGTCGAAGTCCATGTTTTTGGGCCCATGCATTTGTGGATTGGAGAACATTTAGGTTGTTTCCACTCTGGGCTATTGTGAATAGGACAGTGATGAACATGGCTGAGCAAGTATCTGTAGAGTAGGATGTTGAGTCCTTTGGGCATATGCCAAGGAGTGGAATAGCTGTGCCAGATGGTAAATTAAGTTTTAGCTTTTTGACGATTTTCCATATTGATTTCCAGAGTGGTTGTACCACTCTGCTATCCCACCAACAGTGAATGAGAGATCCTCTTTCTCCACAACCTTGACAATATTTGTTGACAGTTGTTTTGTTGATCTTAGTCATTGTAACTGGGGTAAGGTGAAATCTCAAAATTGTTTTGATTTGCATTTCCCTCATTGCTATGGATGATCCACCCCATTTGCAGTATTTCTTAATCATTTTAATTTTGTTGTTGTTGAGCACTCTGTTTAGATCTTTTTCATTATGTTTTCTCTTTGCTTATTTTTTGTTTTCTTTTATTGAAAATAGACTTTTTTCTTACATAGAATTTCTCCATAAAATAAAAATTTTCTCCTGATTTTGATTTTCTCTCCCTCAACTCTTGCAAGTTCTTCCCTTCTCCCCACCCATCTGGATCCATTCCCTTTCTGCTTCTCATTACAAAACAAACAGGATTCTAAATGGTAATAATAAAATACAACAAAATAAGATATAGTAAGATAAAACAAAAACTATCACATCAAAGTTGGACAGAACAAACAAACAGAAGGAAAAGAGCCCAAGAGAAGGCACACAAATCAGAGACCCACTCACTCACTCAATCAGGAATACCATAAACACACTAAACTAGAAGCCTTAATATACACGCAGAACACCTGGTACACAGACTCATGCTGGCTCTGTGAGTGCTGTTTCAGTCGTTGTGAGTTCATATTTGATCATGTTGATTTAAAAAGTCTTGTTTCCTTGGTGTCCTCTATACAACACCATTTCTTTGTTTCTTTTTTTTTGGGGGGGGGGGGTGCAGTTTTGAGACAAGGTTTCTCTGTGTTATTGTTCTGGCTGTCCTGGAACTCTCTTTGTAGACCAGACTGGCTTCGAATTCACAGAGATCTGCATCCTGAGTGCTGGGATTCAAGGCGTGTGCCACCATGCCTGGCTACAACACCATTTCTTCTTTTTTTTTTGGTTTTTCGAGACAGGGTTTCTCTGAATATCTCTGGCTGTCCTGGACTCGCTTTGTAGACCAGTCTGGCCTCGAACTCACAAAGATCCGCCTGCCTCTGCCTCCCAAGTGCTGGGATTAAAGGCGTGCGCCACCACCGCCCGGCTACAACACCATTTCTTAATTGAGTCATTTCTTTCCTTTTATTCCTTTTAAAACATATTCTGGATATTAATCCTCTGTTAGCTGTCTACCTTGCAAAGGCAACATTTCTCTCCCATTTTGCAAGCTGCTTCATATAACTGATTGTTTCCTTAGTTGTACAGAAGTTTTTTAGTTTTATGAGGTCCCATGTGTCAATTGTTAGCTTTAATTCCTTGGCTAGTGGAGTCCTGTTCAGAAAGTCCTTTTGATACAGTTTTCAGAAGAGAGATGAGCCCCTAAATGATACAATCTAGGAGTCTTGATCAGGTTTGTTTTCTCTGCCAGCTAAAGAATTAAAAGCCAAGAAAAATCTGAAGTGCAACAGGTAGCAGCAGAGAAATTCTAAACACCACAGACAGAATCAGCAGTTGAAAAGGATGTTTATTGGGCGTGGGGAAAAATAAATGACAGACACACACACACACACACACACACACACACACACACACAAAAAAGACTCTTTGCAAAGCAGAGGGGGACAAAGCTGAAAAAGTATAGTCTCTTGTCTAGGGCTGGGGATTTGCAAGTCTCTGAAGAATTTTCCTACCCTAATTTAGGGTTGGTCAGTTTGAAGAAAGCTAGGATAGTTTATTGACCCAGAATGTGTGTCCTGATCAGGCCTTGAACTTGTTGAAACAGTCTGTCAGCAGGGGGCCTGTTAGTGGGAGACTAAAGTCTGCAAGGGCTTTGTTTTAAGCTTCCAGGCTTTTATCTCATCTAAGAAGGGTGAGGAGGAAGCTGACCATCTTGGGAACTTGCTACCTTTCTTATGCAGTGACTAACCCTCTTTCTGTTTGCCTACCAGGAAGTCTGTCTACCTCCTACTCTCTCACTTTTCTATATGCCTATACCTTGTAAGGTACTCTCTATGTTTTATTTTGTTTTGTTTTTTTATTTTTGGTTTGCTTGCTTTTTTTTTTTTTTTCTAGCAGTTTTAATGTTTTGGGTTTTGAATTGAGGTCTTTGTGTGTGTCTAGTTTTATTCTTCTGCATGTGGACATCCAGTATTTCCTGCACCATTTTTTGAAGATACTGTTTTATGTAATTAAAAAAAAAATCCTTTAGCACCAATTTTCTGCTGTCCATTCTTGGAGGCATGGTCTTCAACTAAAGAGTGGTTGACTTACTAGGGGCTACAATCTTAGAGAAAACTGGCAACTAACAATTGACAGCAGTTCCACAGCTTAGGGTGTGATTGTGTGCCCAACATGCTATTGTAACCTCTGTGAGTTCATGTGTGGAGCTACCCTCCTATGTCCAGAAGACAGTGTTTCCTTGTGATAATCTACCACCTCAGGCCCTTACATTCTTTTTGACTCACTTCCACAATGATTCAGGGTAGGAGAGTAGGGAGAGGGTATCATTACAGGGGGAATTCCATTTATGACTGAGCATTCTGTATTTTCTTATTATTTGCACTTTAGTCAGTTGTTAAGTTATTGTGTTAATTATAAAATCTGCAATTAGAAGTCTGTCAGATGAATGAATACAGATGCATTGATGGTATAATGATAAGTCATTAGGAGTCAATTTAATACTTCATTTACTTAGAAGCATAATAGTAGTAGATTCTCCCCTAGGGCTCTTGACTTGTTTAACCATAGTTTCTTATCCCAATAATGGTGCCAGGTATGGGTTTCACCCTCTAGAACATGACTTAGATCTAATCATAAAGTGGTTGGCTACCCTCATGATGTTCATGTCACTATTGTAATAGTGGGCGTGTCTTTCTCCACCAGTCATTGTAGCTCAATGGGTGGATAGCTGGGTATGACTGATGATTACTTCTCTCATCCAGTAGCTTGTCTAGCACCTTCCAGCACTATGAAAGGTAGCCAGTATGGATGAAAAAAAAAAAAAAGCTTCTAAGACAGTGCTTTGTTGATTTCTCCATTTTCTATGACTCAAAAGTATGATGTCTTCATCAATAGAGTCTTACCATCAAATTCTGGAAGGTAACCAAGAGCAATGGGAATAATCTGTAATGTTTGGCTGTCTGTGGGATCTTATTGGTTAATAACTCCATAAGAATTAACCAGTTGCTGGTGCTGGGCTTTTTATTTGATAGCCTCTGGTGTCTAGTATAGGCATTATAGCCTTATTATCGTCTCTCTCTCTCTCTCTCTCTCTCTATCTATCTATCTATATATATATACATATACATGTATAAATTTATTATATATATTACTTTGTCCTCTCACTATTCCCTTTATCCTACTCTCCACCCCTCTACCCTTGTTTAACCCTTTCTGTTCCATTATTCTTTTAAACCTCTGTACCAGTTCATTCTATCTCTATTCCCCTGAATGTCCCTCTTTCTGGCCTCTTAGCAATTTCCTGACCTTTATGAATATTTCAAGTAAAACACATGTATCTGAAGATTTAATGTTGACATCCACAGATATGTGAAAATATCTGATAGTTATCTTTCTGGGTCTGGATTACCTCATTTAGCATGTATTTTTAAAATTTTATGTTTACTTATTACTTCAAGTTACATCTTCATCATAGTACTCCCAGTCCTGCCCTCCCACCTTCTACCCCCTATCCTTCCAACCTACTCCTCCTGAGCGGAGTGTCCCTACATATTAGTCCCCCACCCCAGTTCAGCAGTCATATGAGGGCCAAGAGACTCCTTATACACTGGGGGCCTACAAGGCAGCCCCACTAGGGCAAAGTGTCTCATGGACAGGTAAAAATGTCAATGTTCCTGTTCCTTTTGGGGCATTGGCTGTAGTATAGTTATCCTGTACTATATGGCTAAAATTTGACTATAAGTGAATAGATGCCATGTGCATCCTTCTGAGCCTGGGTTAGTTCACTCAGGATGAGCTTCTCTAGTTCCATCTATTTGGCTGCAAATTGCATAATTTCATTGTTTCTGATGGCTGAGTAGTATTCCATTGTGTAGATGTACCAAATTTTTTTATCCATTCCTCGGTTGAGGGCCATCTGGGTCATTTCCAGTTTCTAGCTATTACAAATAAGGTTGCTATGAACATAGATGAGGAAACGTCCTTGTGGTTTGGTGAGGAATCATTTGGATGTATACCCAGAAGTAGTATGACTGGGCCTTGAGGTAGAGCTATTTCAAGTTTTCTAAGGTATCTCCAGACTTATTTCCATAGTGGTTGTACCAGTTTGCACTCCCTCCAGCAATGGAAGAGTGTTCCCCTTTCTCCACAACCTCGCCAGCATGTGCTGTCATTTGATCTTTTGATCTTAGCCATTCTGACAGGTGTGAGATGGAATCTCAGAGTCGTCTTGAGTTGCATTTCTATGACGATTAAGGATGCGTTTCTTCAAGTGTCTCTCAGCCATTAGGGATTCCTCCTTTGTGAATTCTCTGTTCTCCATTTTTTGATTGGATTATTTGATTTCTTCACATTGAATTTCTTGAGTTCTTTATAAATTTTGGATATTAGCCCTCTGTCAGATGTGGGGTTGGTGCAGATCTTTTCCCAATCTGTGGTTTACTGTTTTGTTCGAATGACAGTTTCTTTTGCCTTACAGAAGCTTTTCAGTTTCATGAGGTCCGATTTATTGATTTCTGGTCTTAGATCCTGAGCTGTTGGTGTTCTGTTCAGGAAGTTGTCACCTGTGCCAACGAGTTCGAGGGTTTTACCCACTTTCTCTTCTAATAGATTTAGTGTATCAGGCCTTATGTCAAGGTCTTTGATCCTGTTGGACTTAAGTTTTGTGCAAGGTGATAAGTATGGGTCTAATTTCACTCTTTTACATGTCAACATCCAGTTAGACCAGCATCATTTCTTGCAGATGCTGTCCCTGTCCCATTGTACAGCTTTGGCTTCTTTGTAAAAAATTAAGTGACCAGGTGTGTGGGTTCATTTCTGGGTCTTCAATTTGATTCTATTGATCCATTGGTTTGTTTCTATACCAGTACCATGCTGTTTTTATTACTATTGCTCTACAGCTTGAAATCTGGGATGGTGATAGCTCCACATGTTTTTTTTTTTTTTGGTTTTGTTTTTTATTGTACAGGATTGATTTAGCTATTGTGTTTTTTTTTTGTTATTCCATATAAAGTTGAGAATTGCTTTTTCAAGTTTATAAAGAATTGTGCTGTTATTTTGATAGGAATTGCATTGAATCTGTGTATTGCTTTTGGCAGAATGGCCGTTTTTATTGTGTTGATCCTACCTATCCATGACCATGGCAGATCTTTCCATCTTCTGATGTCCTCTTCAATTTCTTTCTTCAAGGACTTGAAGTTCTTGTCATACAGGTCTTTCACTTGCTTGGTTAGAGTTATCCCCGGGTATTTTATATTGTTTTTCGCTATTGTGAAGGGTGTTGTTTCCCTAATTTCTTTCTCAGCCCATTTGTTAGTTGTATGAAGAAGGGCTTCTGATTTTTTTTTGAATTAATTTTGTATCCAGCCACCTTGCTGAAGGTGTTTATCAGCTGTAAGAGTTCTCTGGTGGAATTTTTGGGATTGCTTATGTATACTATCATATCATCTGCAAATAGGGATAATTTGACTTCTTTGTTTCCAATTTGTATCCCCTTGATCCCCTTTAGCTGTCTTATTGCTCTAGCAAGAACTTCCAGTACTATGTTAAAGAGATATGGTGAAAGTGGGCATCCTTGCTTTGTCCTGAGTTTAGATGACATGCTTTATGTTTCTTTCCATTTAATTTGATGCTGGTAACTGGCTTGCTGTATATCACCTTCATTATTTCTAGGTATGGTCATTCTATGCCCATTCCCTCCAGGACTTTTAGCATGAAGGGGTGTTGGTCAAATGCTTTTTCAGCATCTAGTGAGATGATCATGTGGTTTTTTTCTCTCAGCTTGTTTATGTGGCGAATTACGTTGATGGATTTTTGTATGTTAAACAACCCCTGTATTCTTGGGATGAAGCCTACTTGATCATGGTGTATGATACTTTTGATGTGTTCGTGGATTCGGTTTGCCAGTATTTTATTAAGTATTTTTGCATCTATGTTCATGAGGGAAATTGGTCTGAAATTCTCTTTCTTTGTTGGGTCTTTGTGTGGTTTAGGAATCAGTGTGACTGTGGCCTCATAGAATGAGTTTGGCAGTATTGTATATCTTCTGTTTCTATTTTGTGGAAGAGTTTGAAGAGTATTGTTATTACTGACGGTCTGGTAGAATTCTGTTCTGAAACCATCTGTCCCTGTGCTTTTTTTGGTTGGGAGATTTTTAATGACTGTTTCTATTTCCTTAGGGGTTATAGGGCTGTTTAATCTGTTAACCTGATCTTGATTTAACTTTGGTAGGTGGAATCTATCAAGAAAATTGTCCATTTCGTTTATGTTTTCAAATTGGGTGGAGTACATATTTTCAAAGTAGAACCTAAAGATTCTATGGATTTCCTCGATGTCTGTTGTTATTTCTGATTTTGTTGATTTGGGTTTTTTCCCCTCTACCTTTTAGTTAATTTGGCTAAGGGTCTGTCTATTTTGTTGATTTTCTCGAAGAACCAACTCTTGGTTTCATTGATTCTTTGTATAGTTCTTTTTGTTTCTAAGTTGTTGATTTCAGCCCTAAGTTTTGTGATTTCCTGCCTTCTGCTCCTCTTGGGAGTGTTTGCTTGTTTTTTTTTTTTTTTTGTTTGTTTGTTTTCCAGTTTTTCTGTTAACTCGCTAATATGAGCTGTCATGATTTTCTTTTTGAAGGCACTTAGTGCTATGAACTTTCCTCGTAGCACAGCTTTCATTGTGTCCCATAGGTTTGTGTATGTTGTGCCTTCATTTTCATTGGATTTTAAGAAGTCTTTGATTTCCTTCTTTATTTCTTCCCTGACCCAATGGTCATTCAGTAGAGAGTTGTTCAATTTCCATGAATGTGTAGGCCTTCTATTATTTCTTTTGTTGTTGAAGTCCAGCTTTATTCCATGGTGGTCTGATAAGATGCAAGGGATTATTTCAATTTTCTTGTATGTGTTGAGGCTTGCTTTGTGTCCAACTGTATGGTCAATTTTGGAGGAGGGTCCATGCAGTGCTGAAAAGAAGGTGTATCCTTTTGTGTTTGCGTAAAATGTTCTGTAGATATCTGTTAGGTCCCTTTAGTTCATGAGTTCTGTTAGGCTCATTATTTCTCTGTTTGGTTTCTGTCTCAATGACCTGTCCATTGTTGTCAGTGGGGTGTTGAAGTCTCCCACTAGTAACATATGGGGATCAATGTGAGTTTTAAGCTTTAGAAGAGTTTCTTTTACAAATGTGGGTGCCTTTGTATTTGGGCCATAGGTATTCAGTATTGAGATATCCTCTTGAATATTTCCTTTAACGAGTATGTAATACCTTTCTCTATCTTTTTTGATTAACTTCAGTTGAAAGTCTATTTTATTTTATATTAGGATGGCTACTCCAGCTTGCTTCCTATGCCCATTTGCTTGGAAAACCTTTTCCCAGTCCTTTACTCTGATGTAGTGTCTATCTCTGTTAGTACAATATGTTTCTTGTATGCAGCAAAATGTTGGCTCTTGTTTGCAGATCCATTCTGTGAGCCTGTGTCTTTTTACTGGGGAGTTGAGTCCATTGATGTTGATGGATATTAATAACCAAAGGTTGTTATTTCCTGTTATTTTAATGTAGGTGTTGGTTATGTGTTTCTTTTGGTTTAGCAACAGTGGAGTTTTTTGCTTCCTCTGTTTTCTTGGGTGTAGTTATCTTTTCTGGGTTGGAATTTTCTTTTAGGATCTTCTGTAGGGCTGGATTTGTGGGTAGATACTTTTTAAATTTGATTTTGTCATCGAATATCTTGTTTTCTCCATATATATTGATAGAGAGTTTTGCTGGATATAGTAATCTAGCTGGACATCTATGATCTCTTATGGTTTGTAGGACGTCTTCCCAGGCCCTTCTGGCTTTTAAAGTTTCTGAGGAGAAGTCAGGTGTAATTCTGATGGGTCTGCCATTATACATTACTTGACCTTTTTCTCTTACCACTTTTAATATTCTTTCTTTGTTCTGTACATTTGGAGTTTCAATTATTATGTGGCATGAAGACTTTCTTTTCTGGTCTATTCAGTTTGGTGTTCTGTATGCCTCTTGGAATTTTATTGGCATCTCTTTCTTTAGGTTTGGGACATTTTCTTCTATGATTTTGTTGAAGATGTTTCTTTGACCTTGGAGTCGGGAGTCTTCTCTTTCTTCTATGCCAATAATTCTTAGGTTCTGTCTTTTCATTGAGTCCTTGATTTCTTGGATGTTGTGGGTTAGAGTATTTTATATTTCTCATTTTCTTTTTGTGTTGTGCTGATTTCTTCAATCAAATCTTCCATGCCTGAGATTCTGTCTTCCATCTCTTGTATCCTATTTTTGATACTTGTGTCTGTAGTTTCTCTTTCTCTTCCTTTGATTTTCCACCTCCAGCATTACCTCAGTTTGTGTTTTCTTTATTACTTCCACTTCCAATTTCAAGTCTTGAACAACTTTATTTGTTTTTGACATTTCCTGCTCCAATTTGCTTGTTGCCTTGTCTCTTTCCTATGCAAGTAGAGCCACTTTGGCCTGGAGATCTCTAATGGTATCCTCTATTGCTTTCATTTGTAAAATTGAGGAATCTTTGAATTCCTTCAACGATTTAATTTCTTCTTGAAAGGATTCTATCACTTTCCAGAGTATAGATTTGTCATCATTTTCATGTTTTTCAGCTGTGGTGAAGTGGTCCGGGCTTGCTGTACTGGCATAGCTGCATTTTGTTGGAGTCATATTTCCCTGATTTTTGTCATATCTGTTCTTTCGCTGACCTTTAGCCATCTGATTGTTCTTTCTTGTTTGTTTCTGGTGCCTTCTAGACTTAGTGCCAAGAAGGGTGCTTTGGTGTAGAGACCACATAGCTTGGTGATCTATAGCTCTCTACCAGCTGTATGGGGCCTTGTGTGGAGGTTGGTTTTCAGTGTGTCTTCCAGAGCTCACCCCTCCTGATGTGTCCCAGTTGGGAACTCAGGTCAGAGGTTGTGGTGAGATGTGTTTTTCCTATCTGCAGGTTCCTGATATCCAACTGGTCTTTGTAGCGATAAAGGTGCAGGTTGTCAGGCCACAGACTGCTGGCTGGAGCTGTAGCTCCCCTGCAGCTTACGTGTAGGGACCGGGATCATGGTCCTCCCAAGCTGCTCTCAGGGGGTTCTCAGGTTCAATGTGTGACTTATAGCCAGAAGCACCATGACCTGGTACAGCCCACATCACCCTATCAATGAGCAATGGTCCAGGCTTGTTTCACTGCTCCTGAGTCAGAGTTATCTGTGTTGTAGTCTGGGTATTCAGCTGAGGGGCAAGGCAGGTTCAATTAGGGAGATCTTATGTGGAATTTACACGCTGTCCACAGTGTTTGGAATCAGGGATGCTCAGCTGCCTTTTCTCCACCAGAATCACGGTGCTTCAGTGTAGCTGGCCTGCACTTATATGGCTTCTGGCAGTTTCCCTGTAGCAAGGGTATCAGAACTTGTTTGTGATCCTTCCATGCTCTTCTTGGGGTGGCAGTTCAGGATCACCCTGTGCCTCTCAGTCAGGAATGGAGCAAACCACCTGCTCAGGCCGCATGCAATATTTTAGAACTGCTTTACTGTTCCAGACCTGAGGCAGTAGACTGAGAGCCTTTCCAAAGTGGGTGTATGCAGTGAGTTTGCAAAGTGTCTCTGGTACTTGGACTGCGGGGGGGGGGGGGGGGGGGGGGGGAGGGTGCTTCTCAGAGGCTCTGTGGTCAGGTGCTGCCTACCCCCTTCTGTAGCATGCCCCAGTCCAGGACTGTTTCACTGCTCTGGGAGCAGATCTTAATGTACTAGGCTGAGTCTGTAGACTGAGTGCCCTGCTGAAGTGAGCACAGGCAGATAGTTCCAGTATGGAATTCACTAATCAAATCTCAGTACCTTTTCCCTGCCTGAATTATAGTGCTCTGGTGCAGCCTGCCTGGATAGGCAGGGGCTTCTACCAGACCCCTGTAGCTACGGTGTCAGGGCTGTGGCTATGGTCTTCTCAATCTACTCTCAGAGGAGTCTTAGAGCCAGTCTGTATCTCTCAGTTTGAAACTCTGTGAACCAGTGCTGTTGCTGCTTTTGTGCCCTGCTGCACAGTGGTAATGGGGGGAAGCTTAGGGGGCAGGTAGAGGGGGTGGAGCTTAGAGATCCAATATGGAGTTCATTCACTGATTCCCTGCCTGTATTGCAATGCTCCAAAGCAGCCTGCCTGGAAGGGACTTCTACCAGACTCCCTGTAGTCAGGTGAGGGTGGGGTGGGGGAAAAGGAGTTCCAAATTGTGTTCTGTATCCTGCCCACAGTGTGCTTGGGCTTAGGGAAGCTTGGCTCCTGCCAGCTATATCCCGCTGCCAGAGGCTGCCTTAGCCGGTCAGCTAGATGCTGCCGCTGCCGTACTGAATATCCCAGGGAGAGTCCCTCAGTCTTACCATGTAGCAGTTCTGCTGGTATGCTCCTGGGTATCCAAACCTAGCCCCTGCACAGGTGCTGCACATTCAGCAGGTCTTATGTTTAGAGGTTGAAACCACAAGCTGTATTCCTGAAAGGATATGGTAAGGAGTGAGTGCCTAGAATGTATTTATTTGTTGTTCCATCCATTTCACAATTCCATTTTTCTTAATAGCTGAGTAATATTTAATTGTGTAAATGTACCACAATTTCATTATCTGTAAGTTGGTGGACATCTAGGATGTTTCCATTTACTAGAGATTGTTAATAGAGCAGCAATGAACATGGAGGTATCTCTAAAGTAGGATACAGAGTACTGTAGCTGGGTATAGAATTTGTTGTCATTTGGTTTTTGGATCTTAGCAATTGTAATTAGAATGAGATAAAGTCTCATAGAAATTTTAATTTGCATTTTTGATGGCCCAGGATGATGAACATTTTAATAGTGTTTTAAACAACACTGATAGGATGTGGAGTGCCCATGAACTCTCTCTCTCTCTCTCGACATAGACAGAGAGATTGATCAATCAGGGAGATCCCAGAGTAGCCACAACTTTCTAGGTGACATTGAAGGGCATATTGTGAGTGGGGTCCATTGCACGAATATAAAGACAACCTGAAAATGGTTGAAAGACTAGAAAGTGTGTTGAAATCTCTGGAAGTAGGACACTTGAGACATCATTGTTAGCAAATTGTTTCAGCAGTTGTGTAGCCATCATTATGTGAAATAAGATGTGCAAGTGAGGCCAAGATGGCTGCTTGGTTGAAACCTGTTTGTGTAAGTAAGGAATTACAACAGGAAGAGGAGATGCAGTTAACACTTTATCCTCTGAATTGATGGATGAGTTGGATAACAGAGTATGAGATGGAGGCATTGCTTTGCCATTTCTTTTGGCTGGGGTGCCGTGCTGGTTAGTCAACTGTCAACTTGATGCAACCTAGACTCACCTGGGAAGAGAATAGCAAATGAAGTACTATCTAGGTCAGGTTGGTCTGTGAGCATGTCTGTGAGTATTATTTGGTGAAATAAAACCCAGACCACTGGGGGTGTCGATTTTTTCTAGTCATGAGATCTTGAACAGCATAGAGAGGAGAAAACTGGTTGAAAGCAAACAAGCAAAGATACATGTGTTTATTCTCTCTCCATTCTTGGCTGTGGGTGAGATGTTTTAATTTCCTTCCTTGGCTTCCCCACAATAATGGACTATAAACTAGACTTGTAAATCCTTTCTTTCTCAGCTGGTTTTTGTCAGGTTACTTGTCATAGTAAAAGAAATAAAGCTAGGATGGCTGTCAAAAGGAAAAGAATACAAGTCAAATCAATACTAAAAATTTCTTCCTGGGATCCAAAACTTTGGAACTCATAGGAAGAATCAGGGAGTGAAGAGAGAATGAACATGCAGAAATGATTCTACTCATGTCTGACCTTTAATAAAGAAGAGAGAAAACCCATGATTTTGATATGTGGACAAGGGACTTAACTTTGACTCAAGTACAAGAAACTCTGATAATTAGGAGTCATTAACTTAGCATCTGAACTGTTAAATTAAGAAAGACTTTTAAACAAGCAATGAAAGAGGTAGTTACAGCCTGGCTGGTGATGCTGTGTGATATGAGGATGGATGAGGTTAGCTTGAGTGCCAGAAAAACAGTGATATAACTACCCATCCTTCCTTAAGACAAAAATCTAGATAACCTGAAACAATATGAGAGAAATTATTCCTTGGTGGACTGATGGTATGAGCTACTGGAGCATACTTGACTATCTTTGTCTGAGGTCCCTGGGAATATTAAAGACTGGAAGACAACAGATGAAGAATAGGCACTGATGAGAGAATTGGATATCTGGGAAGTGGTGTTTGGTGCCGTTTTCATCAAGTCAGATAGGACTGTGTTCACATGAGAAGTAGTTGATTCAGTAGGGACCATAGGGCTGATATGGGGCTTTAGTAGCTTTTATGAGTCCTGGTGGTGAGATGTGGTCTCTATGAGTTAAGAGAGGCTTATTTGGAATTGGATGGTCTAGACTAGCTTATAAATTATTAATATTAGATGTATAGTGGTGAAGCACTAGGGAGGAGATGAAAGGGGGGGCCTTTGATAAGTTCTGTCCAGGTTACTTGAAAACAAATGGCAAGATTTCTGTTGAGCTGGCATCCCTGGGAAAGATTTCTGGAAGACCAGATGTTGTGTGTGTGTGTGTGTGTGTGTGTGTGTGTGTGT